>JANAVB010013598.1:4384441-4774441 GCA_029216955.1 Iris pallida | reverse complement strand
AAGCGGGTCCAACGGCGGACATCGTTTTGTCCCAAATTATCATTTTGTCCCTGTATCCAGAATTGGACTTAAGGATAGGCAATATTAGCTAATTTGACTATTCTGAGACTGTTGGCATTGTCTGTTTCATCTTTCGGAGACAGTTGTGATGATTTGGACTTTATGGCTTAGCGGTGGACTAAATTGATATTGGATCTGCGTGCAACCTCCAGGCAAGATACCTTGCCTCCCTCTACAGTTTATTTACATGCATATTTATATTATTATACAGTTTTACTAGTTGATTATTTATATATGATTTATATATCATGCCTGCTAGTATATATATAGCCTTGTTATAATTAGCTTTGTAGTTCATATTGGATTGGTTTTCTCGTGTATCGTGATTGGGTCGTGTCGTGTCATCACTTGTACTTGGACTGGGTCGCATCGTGTTATAAGATGAATAAGTCATAACGGAACTGCTTTACCTCCTTGTCTTGAAATCTTGAAACTAACCTGCGAGTCCACATCAGGGGCGAGGGTTAGTAGTTAAGCTAACCTGCGAGTCCACACCAGGGGTGAGGGTTAGTAGTTAAGCTAACCTACGAGTCCACATTAGGGACGAGGGTTAGTAGTTATCTTTCCACACCTGCGAGTCTACACTAGGGACGAGGGTGATGCTAGCCTGCGAGTCCACACCAGGAACGAGGGTTAGTAGTATATGGTTCACACCTGGGAGTCCACACTAGGAACGAGGGTGATGCTAGCCTGCGAGTCCACACTAGGGGCGAGGGCTAGTAGTTGTTCAAACCTGCGAGTCCACACTAGGGGCAAGTGTTTGAGTATTCGATTGGTTATCCATTGACACCATGATATCGTGTTCTCTTGTTCTTTCCAGCAGTTCGTTTAGGCGTAGTGGTTATTCCATTCGTGTTTTCGTGCTGATTGGTCTTTTCCCGTTTAGTTCCTATATTTTTTTATTGCATGATAAACTGCTAGATAGGCATGTTTTTATGTATCTTGCTATGTCCCCTGAGGACCTGATGATCTCTTCAGGTTTAGCGATTGCATGAGAGTTAGCTAGTGATTCTGGATGACAGATGTGATGATACGCTTGCGGGTTTCAGGTATCATTATTGTGTTTATTATCCGCTCGTGCTTTCATACCTTATCATGAGATTTCCTGTTTCTTGATTCAGTTTTAGACTCTTATTATTTTCCTTTAGAGTCTTATCGGACACATATGCTAGTGGGCTGCAGACCACGACCCATACTTGTTTATTCTTGTTTATTATTCCTATTGTGGATTGAGATATAGTTTTGCCTTGCCATGATTAGGCCCATTGCCATAGCCGTGACAACGTTTACGTATTCGAGTGGGGATGGAGTCCGTTTGATGCGTAGCTGGCTTGCTCATGCTCTCGTGTCCAAAAAGCGGGTACGGGTCATGACACTACCTAGATTCACCTTCTTGAAGACCAACAAGCCCAACTTTTACTAGATGTTGAGCGAGCCCAGGCTGAGCACGTAGCATCCAAGGAGAAAGAAGCAGCTTTTACCCGCCATCTTCTTTCTCTGACTTGTAAGTGGCAAGAGTTGGACGCCAAGTACGAGAATGATACTGCTCCTGAGGCTGTGGAGGTAATACGTCAAGAAGCTAAACGCCGAGTCTTGGCGACCGTGGGGACTCGGGCTGAAGACTTGAAGCAAAGGATCGAAGAGCTTTCTGCCAATCCCAATAATGCTTAGGGATTGTAGTCTCTTTTTTTTGGCAACTTTGCTGGGGATGTAATCCTTTACTTTTGAATGCAAAATAAAGAATTTTCTGGTATGTTCATCTTTACTATCATGAACTAGTAATTTGTGTGGACCTATTATCTTTTGTGCACCTTAGTTTTTAGGTACAGATAATAAGTTGGAGAGGAACGACATGTTTGTTCAGAGGTAATGTGGACGTAGAAAATATGGGATTCAAATGATGGAATTTTCCTACTTAGAGGTGTAATGAACGTGGTAGGAGTGACTCTGGGGGAATACGCAGAACTACTCAGAGTTAATATGGACATGGAAGTTCTGCGATCGATGTACGACAACGCGGGGGTTGTCTGTACGGGATGTTTACTCAGAGGTAATGTGGACATGGTAAACATGATAAGTAGCACAATCTTACGTAGTATAAGATTCTGCTTTGTAGGGCATAGAGGAGCAACTCAGAGGTAATGTGGACGTGGTTGTTCTTCTATTGGGGATAGAATGCCACGGAACAACTGGGTTTCGAAAGCATAACATTTTGTGAAAGGGAGGTGTATGTGAGCTCTGATGATCAGGTCCACTGATTTCCTTGCTAGGTAGAGATGGAAGTACATATCTGAAAGATGTCAAGAGTAGTACTTCTTTAGGAACTTGTCGTTGATGGGCATCATGAACAAGTCCCCGTTTGGTCGGGTGAGGCGGTAAGCACCGTTTGAGTATACCGTCTCTATGATGAAAGGTCCCTTCCACTTGGGCTCGAACTTTCCTGGTATTTTGTGAGTCAACACCGTCGGCCTCCTGAGTGCCAGGACCAGATCACCTACTTGGAAAGTCCTTTGCTTGACCTTTTTTTTGAAAGACTGTGATATACGGGCTTGATAGAGTTTAATGTGTTGCTGAGCTAGCAGAAGTTTTTCGTCAAGTGCCTCCAATTCTTGCAGACAGCGACGTTGATTGTCTTCTTCTGTCAATTGGTTTATAATCGCTACACGGAGTGAGGGTATCTGGATCTCGAGAGGCGGTACCGCTTCGCTCCCATAGACTGAGAAGAATGGTGTGTTGCCCGTCGGAGTCTGTACCATTATACAGTAGGCCCAAAGACATTCGCCGAGTTTTTCATCCCAGTCGCGTTTGTTGGATGACACGACCTTTTTGAGTAGCCTGACGATAGTCATGTTAAAAGCCTCGGCTAATCCGTTTGCTGCCGGATTATAGGCGGTTGATGCCACGTTCTGAATATGATTCTTGTCACAGAATCTGTTGAAAACATGGCTGATGAACTATGGACCATTGTCGTGGATAATCCTACGGGGTACCCCAAAATGGTAGATGACATGATGCTTGATGAAGCTGATCACCCTAGAGCTTTTTACTTCCGTCAGTGGAACCGCTTCTGCCCATTTGGAGAAGTAGTCGGTGATGGCTAGGATGAAGCGGTATCCCCTCTATGAAGGAGGGGTGATAGGTCCCACAATGTCCATGCCCCAAGCTTCAAAAAGCCAAGAGGCGACTGTAGGATGTAGTGGTTCCGATGGTGTATGGATAAAGTCGGCGTGAAGCTGGCAAGCATGGAACTTTTTAGCATAGTCGACGGCGTCGGCTGCCATGGTTGGCCAGTAGTAACCCATGCGTCGCAGTCGATCCTGTAATTTAGGGCCATGTTGATGAGCCCCATAAGTCCCATCATGAGTTTCCCGAAGGGCTTCGGCTGCTTCTTCGTTGGATAGACATCGAAGAAGAAATCCATCGTAGGACCGTCGGTACAATATTTTAGTAGCTGTATCATAATAAAATTAAAGGGAACGCCTTCTGAACGAGACGGCTTCTTTCGGGTCTTCTGGAAGGATTCCATAGACCGCGAAGTCGATGAACGGGAATCTCCAGTCTCGGACATTAACACCGGCACTTGTTGTCATGGCATGGGCCATTTATGAGCATAAATTATTTTTAGGACAGACCAAGTCTCGACCAATTATTGTGATGTAGTATTGAGTCCCGAGGGGTGCTGCTAGAGAAGCTACGAGGCAAGCCAAAGCGTCAGCCTCCAGGTTTTGTAGCCGAGGTACGTGTTCTATAAAGAACATAGTAAAGGTTGAAATAATATTCAATATAGCTTCATGGTAAGGAACCAGATCTTCATGACGAACTTCGTACTGCCCTCGGATTTGATTAACGACGAGTTTTGAGTCGCCATAAGCTTCCAGATGATCCACCCCCAGCTGTTACGCCAGCTGGAGTCCCATAATGAGAGCATTGTACCCGACAACATTGTTGGAGCACGGCTCTGAAAGGGAGTAAGCACGCTGGATGACCAGCTGATCGGGGAAGACTAAGACCACCCCCACTCCGGCGATGATTTGGCCTTTGGGGCCTATTCTCGAAGCGCCATCGAAAAATACCCGTCAGACGGAGCTTTCTTCGGTGATGTTTGATTCTTGGACCTCATCGGGGATGTCTTTATAGAGTCTGGAGGACTCTGGGATGGGGTGCGCGGCTAAAAATTCGACTAGAGCTTGGCCCTTGACGGCTTTTTTATGGAATAAATACCATGTTATACGGTGACAACATGATTGCCCATGTAGCTAGTCGGGAGTTCAATGATCCTGGCTTCGTCATGAGAACCCTGAGTGGATTGACTCGGGAGATGACATAAATTGTCTGGCCCGAAACGTAATAGCGAGTCTTCTGGATGGCGAACACCAAAGCCAAACATTCCATTTCGACGGGGTTGTACCGATGTTCAGCCCCAATCATTGTCCTATTAAGGTAGTAGATAGCTTGTTCGTAGCCTGCATCGTTGTTCTGAGCCAACAAAGTGCCAAGGGAATGATCCATGGTACGGACGTAAAGGAGAAATGGTTTACCTGCGACGGGTGCCACCAGGACTGGCGGGCTCGTCAGGTCAGCTTTGACATCATCGAAACCTTTCTGGCATTCTTCTGTCCAGACGTAGGAGACTCCCTTTTTCATAAGCTGGATAAAGGGTCGATATTTTTTGAAAAGGTTTGCTATAAACCTTCGGATGTATGCAAGACGCCTTTGCAGGCCTCTAAGTTCTTGGAGGTTCTTCGGAGGGTCCATGTTAAGGATGACTTTGGTCTTCTCGGGGTCGACATGAATGCCTTTTGCCGTGATAATGAAGCCTAAGAACTTTCAGCTAAAAACCCCAAGGAAGGATTTAGCGGGGTTCATCTTGAGTTGATGCGCTCGCATGAGATCGAAGACTGTCTTTAGGTCTTGTTGGTGATCACCTTTGAGACGGCTCTTGACAGTGATATCATCAACATAGCACTCAACTATTTTGCGTAGATGTTGAAGGAAGATGGTACTCATAGCTCGTTGGTACGTAGCACTAGCGTTCTTCAAACCAAAGGGCATTACTGTGTAGCAGAAAACCCCTTTTCGAGTCCTGAATGACGTGTGTTTTGCATCATCGGAGAACATTTTGATCTGGTTGTAGCCCGAGTACCCGTCTATGAAAGACATGCATTCGAAGCCACATGTATTGTCGATCATCACGTCAGTAATTGGAAGCAGGAATTCGTCTTTCGGGCAAGCAGTATTGAGATCTCTGAATTCGATACAGACTCGTATCTTTCCATTCTTCTTGGTGACAGGGACGACATTGGCCATCCAATCCGGATGTTGCTCTTCACGAATGAACCCGCTACTCAGGAGTTTATCCACCTCTTGATCGATAGTGTTAATGATGTCAGGACAAAAACGTCATTGTTGTTGCTTTATAGGCTTAGCATCAGGTAAGATGTTAAGTCTATGCATCGCGATCTGGGGATCAAGTCCCGCATATCTTTGTAACTCCAGGCGAAGATGTCAATATATTCTTTGGCCAATTGGACTAAAGATTCTCGGTCTTTTCCCTTTAGACTCTTGCTAATGAAGATAGGTTTGGAAGGAGATCCATCCCCAAGGTCGATCTGCTCGACTTCGTCTTCGATAGGGGGTTCACATAATTCAAAATGAGACTCCCACTGCGCTCCTAGGCATTGAGCCCAAGGTTCTTCCTTAAAGAATTTTAGCGTTTGGTCATCGCCTTCATCCTCTCAAGATTGTGCAGATGCTGTGTTGACTGATAGCACCTTCCTGAAGATTGAGCCGATACTGGTATCGGAATCCCAAGTTGATGCTTCGGATGAGTGAGAGTGTTCCACTTCTTATGCCTCTGAACTCTCTGAGTTGCCGGCGACGTGACATAGCCCACCCCCCATCGAGTATGATAATAATAGTCCTGCGATTTTCCCTCAGGCATTGGGAGTCGGAGGAAAAGACGCTGGCCTTTGCCATAGTTCAGGCCCTTGTTGCTTTTTCAGATTGTAGCCCATTTTTGGATCAGGTACTTTGCCTTGTCCGTGTACCGATAGACTTATATTCTGTCGGTATCCGATTCTGGCTCGAGTGGCGAAAGGTCTTGATGACACTCGACTTTGCCAAAAATGATGGGTTCTTCGTCCCGATTCCATGGTGGGACTATAAAACAGACTCCTTGGGACGTGACTACTCGATTTACATGATTGACGGTCGTTATTTGTGTTTGTAACAACCATAGAGCGTTATCTAGTGTATACATGGCATTCCAATGTGTAAGACTAGAATAATTGAAAGACACTCTATTATTGATAAAACACGAGATTTTGTCTCGTGGGATTACATTGTCAAGAGAAGGTGCATCTATATCAGCAGATATGTATTCTTCTAACTCTTCATCCGTGAGCACTGGGGCTGGTTCGGGAGAGCTCATCACAGATTTGACCTTGGGATCCAAAAGGGCTATGTGGTCCTTCCCTTGCAGCTTGAGTGAGGCAGAAGATTGCGGAGGCTTGCCTTTAAGACGCACCTTCAGGGGTGCCTCAATTGCGCCTTCGGTGACCGGTGCCTTCCCCTGTAGTTTTTCAACAAGGGGAGCCGACGTTTGAGGAGGTCTTTCCTTAAGCCGTATCTTCAAGGGAGCTTCAGTGAGTGTTCTACCTAGAGAAGTCGGTGCTTTTCTAGGTAGCTTGATTGCCATGGAAGGCAGCATCTGAGACGGTTTTTCTTTGAGTCAAATTTTTAAAGGAGCGTCGGGAATCATTTCTACTTCCACGTCCGTCTCCGTCGCCATTTCTGCTTCTTCATCAGCATCATTGGCTTTCCCTTCATCGAGCGACTTATATAAGCTAGCATCGGTGAAGTAGGCTTCGACCCCTTTGAAGGGGTCAATGTTCGCGAACTCTGTTCGAATGATATTGTTAATGGACACGTACTTCATGCATTGGTGGAGTGTAGACGGCACCACCATGTACTCGTGCAACCACGGTCGACCTAGCAGGAGGTTATAGTTGACGTCGGCGTCTACGACATAGCAAGTCACTTCGGTTCGGAGATTACCGATATGACATTTCAGTCGAATTTCCCCAGCGGTTCACTTTTGCTGGCATTGAAACTGCTGATTGTAGTATTAGAAGGCGCCAGATGGTGCATCAGGATTCCCGATGTTGAGAGCAGTGTCCTCGGAATGATGCTGAGGGAAGACCCTGGATCAATCTGAATTCGCTTCACCTTGATGGAACCCACATACCCTGTGTAATACAGTGGCCTGTTGTGCCGGTTGTGCTTGAGCACCATATCTTGTTGGATGAAGGTTATGTTGGGGATGACCTCCTCCGCACAACGGCAGCGTGCACATATGGTTGGGATATCCTCGGGCTGCTTAACCTGACTGATGAAGGACTCAGCATCCTTCAAGGCTTCACAGAGAGCTTCGCGGGTGTCTTTAGAAAGACGAAGAAGCTCGAACAGAGATAAGCGGGCAGGTGTACCGGCAAGTTGTGCCAGTATGTCGAAGTTGTGGGGCTTGGCTAGCCCCGAAGCATTTTCTCTTCGCAAAGGCTTGTCGAAACGGGCCTCTACGTGCTTCTGTTTATTGGCTGCTGGAGGTCTGGATGGGCCCTCTTCCTGGGCAGCAGGGGCGGTACAGGGAGGCACCACCTCGACGGCAGCTTCGTCGGGTTGGGCATTCTGCTGTGAACACATTTGTATAGGAAGTGCCTCTTCCGCGGAGGAAGAGACCATGCGGCAAGACTTGATCTTCTTGTCCTTGGTTTTGGAGGCAGAACGTACCCCCGGTTGAGTAACTTCGGAGACGAGGTCTGGGTGAACCCATAAGATCTCTCTTCGAGATGTGGTGAGTGGGATGAGTCCACTCACGTCGTCACGGGTAGGTGGAAGGTTGACCACCTCCATTGTCGCCTTTGGGATAGGGACGACGCTATTTTGTGCTGTGGTTGGCGGCAAGGTGCCAAATTGGAGCGACACCAGGTTAGCCGAGACTATTTTCTCCTTATAATCGACGGAGATGACATTCGCATTGATCATGCGCTGGATGTAGTTCTTGAGGACGTAGCAGTCCTGAGTTGGATATCCGACAAACCGATGGTAGTGACAGTACCTCGGATTGTCAACTCTTCCTACCTCGTCGGGATGCTTCGGGTCTGATAATTTAATCTTATCACCCTGCTTCAACATCTCGAAGAGTTGCAAGGTGTCTTCATCATTGAAAGAGTAGGCCTCTTTTGGCCTTGGTGCAAGCATAGGCTTCTGGGTAGGTGCTTGTGCGTTTTTAGAGGCATTAAAAATTAACGCCTGTTTCGCCTTCGCCTCACGTCCAAGGTTGCTGGTAGCAGGCCGTTTTCTTTTGTCTTCAAAGGCAGGGAAACTGACTCCCAGAAGGCGGGCATTGCATGCCTTCTTTTCAGCTACTTCGGCCTCAATAATCAATGAGCTCCAGTCGGGAGGAGTAGAGTTGAGCTAGAGCTTAATCGCAGGAAGCATGTTCATGCTGCAGGAGGAGAGGAGTGTATGTTCTGGCATACCCGGGGGCAGTCTGAAGCAGGCTTGTCGAAATCGTTCGATGAATGCTCGAACCGTTTCTTTTTCCTTCTGACGTACCTCTATAAGGGACGCCATCGTCATGTCTTTCCTTCCGTCGTAGAAACGATCGAGGAAGAGGCGTATCAAGTCATCAAAGGAGGATATGGAGTTGTCAGGGAGACTGCAGTACCAGTCGTAAGCCACTCCTTTTAATGCCCCGACAAACAGGCTGGTGAGTAGCGCGTCTTCCTTCAGGAGATGTCCCGTTTGAGACTGGAAGTGCGTCAGATAACGGCGTAGAGAGTCCTTCCCATCGTATGGCATCAATGTTTGTGGTTTATACTTGGGAGGATAGACCACTTTGTTCCGTTCGAGGGGGTATGGTTGCGGGATCCCCATCTTCTAGCACTCCTTCTGTCTATTCTTTGACTCGAAGCGTTCACGCAAGTCCCTGATCATCTCAACCACGTCTTCCGTGGAGCTGGGAGTCGGAGAAGGTGGAACAGTCTGGAGTTGTACATTCGAAGGTTCCGATGTCCGAGGTGCTTTGCGGCAATCGGTATTCAAGGATGGCCATTGAAGGGGCACACTTGATTCCCCGTTAGCTACTGGGTTAGGATTGGTGGAAGGTTGTCACGATCCGGTCCCAATTTCTTGGGTCGAATCGGATCATGCCCAGCCTGCACCGTTGTTGAGACGACGGCAGTAAGCTGTATCACTCATGCAGGTAATCAACAACACAGACTAATTGTCACAACTTTAATATTTCGATAATTAAAAACTTGTCCAACAAAGTTACAACTGACAAAATAAATAGTCTTTTTCAATAACAACTGAAAATAGTAAATGACAATAGCTAAAAAGTAGACTCGTCATCTCCAAGTCCAGCATCATCTGGTAGCACAATTGGATACAACTCAGGATCATAATAGCTACTAATCAGTAGCTCTGTATCATCAATAGGACCTAAAAATATAGTCTTCAGTCAGGAGGGAGCAAAGTACAATTCATGATATTTTAACAATTGAAATAATAATGGAGTTATGCATTTTTAAACAAGTTGAAATAAATGGTTTTCCAACAGTTAAAACAGTGTGATGTGAATAGGCAATGAATATGACCGGATTGGGTTGTACAGTTGTATCCTATTGATATGATATGGCTTATCCCCGTGTGTATGAGGGGTAAGCTAACACAGTCATTATACTATTTTGGATGTGGTCATACTCATTACACTATTCCCCCAGTACCCAACAGTTAAACAGTCAATGCTCTCAGAGAGAGTTCCGTGTTGCCTCGTGGTTTAAATTTGCAATAAAACTATTACTAAATAATTATAAACTACCACAAACTGTACTTGTCTTGGTTTGACTGGAATGAGGGTAATGACTCCGAGGTGAATTTCAGACTTGTCCTCGAATTCCTACAATCGAGAAGTCTGCCTTAGATTTTCCAAAATTGCCATACTAGATGTACTAGTTACAATCTCTAAATTTGTCCTAGTCAATTTTAATCTTTATTATACTAACACAAACACAACTCGATTATCTAATGCGTTACATTTAATTATGATGGAAAGATCATTTTATATTTAATTTCAGAAAAAACTTTGTATATTTCGGTTTATTGGCAAAACTTGGTATTTTATAATTTATATAATAAAACTATATTTTTCTTTAAATGAGAAGAACATGAATTTCTAAAATGTTATAATTATTTTTCATTTCTAAATTTTTATGTTTCGGAACAAAATTAGAAAAAAACAAATACATTACTAGCTATTACAAAATTTGCAGAAATAAATGGGCTTATGTCCTTACAGATCATTTTACATGAATTAAAATAAGAAAGAAAATATTAGTTAGTCCCTAAAAATCCTACAATTTAATTACAAAATAAACTAGTAATTAAATTAAATTAACTGAAATTTCGAGTCTCAGACTTGGTCCAATCGTCAAAATAGCTAATGCTTCAACGTCCGGAAGCCCCGGTTTCGTTTGCATTTCGCTAGGGCCCATGGACCGGTATGGTCGTCGCCCGAAATCAAAAACCAAGTTAATAAATCTTTTGCAAAAGCCAGTTTTGGGAATTATATATTTTATAGAAAATCTTCTTTTAAAATATTTTCTGAAAATTCGGACAGCATTCCCTCTGTTTTCGGGATAACCCAAAACTGGAAAAATGCCAAACCAAACACCGATAACTGTCCCAAACCAGGGAACACAAATTTTCCAACCAAAATAATATTAAACCCGAAATCGAAACAGCAACACGTTTCCGAAAAATTCGGAAACCGAACTAAACTCGAAAAGTCCGAAAACCCACATAACCAAAAACCAACAGAAAGATTAACTACTCAAAACCAATAATCCAACCACAGCACGAATACATCAAACCAGAACTACTTCCGAAATGAACTTTGAAAACAACTGAAACCGCAATCGTCTAAACCGAATCCCGTAACGGGATCGGGGAACATATCATCATCGACACACTGGAGGGACGAACTACTATGATTATTAGAAATTACCCAATATCCGTTGGTCGGGGAGCCGCGGGATAACTCGGGAACGGAAACGGAAATGCTGGACAACGGGATCGGGGTCGGGAACTCAGAGAAGCGTCGCGGAGCTCAGAAAGCTCTGGCCCGGAGGGGACAGCGCTGGAAATCCACACGGAGGGTGGCCCGGGTCGGGATCGGCCTGGGTGGCCGCGGCGAGGGTCAGGGCGGAGAGGCGCCGGCGTCGGGCCGTCAGCGGGGGCTGGCGCGGAGCCGCTGGGTGGTCGGCCTGGGTCGGGAACCGCCGGGATTGGCTGGCCTGGGCGGCTGCGGGGGTCACCGTGGTAGGCGGCCTCGGAAGGGTGGTTCAGCGCCGAAGATCGCCGGGAGGGACGCAGGTTCGCCGGAATTTGGGCTAGGGCACAGAGGGTTTGGAAGTTGTGATGAATGAGAGGGATGAAGAGTGGGTTTTATAGGTGAAGAGGGCTTAGGGTTACCGGAAGAGAAGGGGGCGACCGTTCTTGGAGGCCGGCGGTCGCCGGAGTGATGGCGGTGGCGGCGGTTTCGGGAGAGGAGGAGTCGGAAGGTCGGCGGCTGAGCAACGTATAGAAAGAAAAGGTTTTTCTTTCCTGATAAATGAAAGAGAGAGTTAAGAGATGATTAAATGAGTTTAAAAATAAAGAAGTGTTTAATTAATAACAAATATTTTGAAAACTCAATAAATAATATATCAAAAATATTTCTGATTTCGAAACCAAAATTTTGCTTGGATTCGAACTTGGGTTCGGGACAAGTTTGGTCTGGTCTGGTCTAATACTGAAATTCCAGAAAAATATATATATTTATTTATTTTTTTAAATATGATGATAATTAATTAACTAGAAATTTTATACAAAAACCAATTTTGGGTTAGGATTGGTGGAAGGTGCTCTGGTCAAAGCTGACCGTATCTCGAACACTGCTTGAGTCAGTGTTTGCATGGAGGCAGAGAGGGTTTTGAGTCCCCCTCCAAAGTATCCATGCGTTGAACGAGGTCTGCTGGCGGAGTATCAGACTCCGTATCACCACCTCCTGTCATGTATACTGTCATGACGTGACTGGAAGTGGATGGATCGGTTGAAGCTTCACTCTCAGCCTCGCTCTCCTGTAGAAGAGTCGCTTCTCCTGGAGTTTCATCCTGGCTACCCCCAGTTATGCTCTGGAGGATATTCTCGTCTTCGGAAGGAGAATCAATAAGGGCTTGAATACCCCCAGCTATTACTTCTTCCGAAATCTTCTTTCTCGCCCGGGTGCCTTCAAACACTCCTGAGGAAGGGACAGTCACCTTGGTCTTCCTCGGCTGGCTCTTGGATGAGGACGAGGAGTTGCTAGTCGCTTTTCAAATTCATGAGGAGTTAGAGACTACGTTGCAAGAAACAATCTTTAATTCGGCTCCTCTTCAATCGACACCTTCTTCCGGAGGCGACGCCGGAGGGGTGTTGACGATTGCAGTCGCTGGAACACAGACTGCCTATATGGTGGGACTGCTGTCTTGCAACAACAGTTGATGGTGACCACAGCACAGGTGTGCCCTGTGAGGAGCGCATTGTTCTTGTCGGTCGACTCTCCTGACCGAAGTTTGTGAATGATCATATTACACAAATCGTTAGAGGAGAGTGCCACCTTTACACCCCCATCAGGCGTATGGCAAGGCCAAGCGCGGGGGTTATCAAGTAAATTTTGTGCCCCCTGATCCAGCGTATAAGACACGCCCAGATCAATAGTGGGGGAACCACAATTATAGTGACTTGAACCAGCCTCAGGCGCACAACCAATGTAGGCGCGGGGGTTCTGGCACTCCTCGAATGTTAGAGGCCAGTAGGAAATCGGGTATCAGGATCCAGGACCGTATCTCTAGTGGAGATAACCGACAATAATAGGAAAGTGCATACGTGGCCCATACGTTAAGGAACTGTTCTCCCCACCCAATGCCTAGTAGGGTCACATCCATGACTCATAGAAGCCTCTAGTAACTGTCAAGTCTACTAGCATGCAATTCTATTGGCAGTTACTCCTAACCGTCGCACGCCTCGAACGTATCGGTAGCCGACCGACTACGCAAGTACGTGTCCTACATGTGACTCACATCATGTGATAAAGTATGTGCCAAGGCCGCATAAGATATACCAATACCTCATCAACAAAGGGGTGGTCACTAGACTAAGTCAATACAAGAAAAATAAATAAAAGCGAGAAAAACGACCGACAAAGTCGCTTGCACCCAAGTGTGACTTGGACGCACAATTTTATAATATCAACAAATAAGAAATACTGAAAAATAACAACTGAAAATAAGAATATATAAATCATAGAGTAAGGTGGCAAGGTAACTTGTCTGATTCCGTGCTGTGAATATAAAAGGCCACTCCCGCATCCACGCCTCCGAAACTCGACGCTCCTAGCTAATTAATTAACTAGATTAAGTCACTAGTCAAGAAACTTACGATACGACTTAATTAGTCAAAGTAATGTTAAAATTATATTCAATCTCTTGTGGAACCATTCAGATCCATACAATCACACACAGGTTCCACGAGACATCGAAACACAGTTTTAGGGTTTCCAACCTTTATTTAGTCGGTTATGCCCCTACTTCAATAACATACTTAAAAATTATATAAAAATTATAAAAATAATATTTAAACTAATTTTCTACAGATTTATCTCTGAAATTCCAGAATTAATATTTCTAAAGACATTTATGAATGGTTGATTACTAAGTCAGCTAGTCTACCCGAAACTCGCCCGGAACATAGTTAATGACTCAAAATTGCTAAAATAACCAAAAATATATTTTAAAAAACAATAAAATACTTTATTTCACAGAATAATATTAGAGTTACAAGGGCTGAGTTATACTACAAGTTTGGGACATTTTAGGTCAGCCGGTTATCCGAAATTAGCTAGTTTCGACCTAAAATTTTTTCGACCAGATTTGAGTTGCTAAATTCGTGAAAAATACTTAAAAATCCTAATTTATGTATATGAACGCATGTAAAATTCAATTTCGAGAATAGGCACCAATAACTCATAGTTTCTTCATAATGGGATTAATTTTGATCCTACCGAAACATGAATATTTTGCCTATATTTCATGAAACTTTTATGGATGATTATACATAACAAAAGCCATCAAAATATAATTTCTACAGATTTAATAACATATTTTCTACAGAATTGTAGTAAGGGTTTGAGATGGAAAGATTAGGATTTCTTACCAAAGGTCCTTGCTAGAGAGGTTGTGACGACTTCTCCTCGCCAAAGCTGCAACCTTTTTCTCTATCCTTGCTTGCTAATCCTCTTTTGGTGAGTATGGAAGGGTTGGCAATGGCTATAGATGGTTGTATGGAGAAGATGGAGTTTTTAGGATTTGTTTTGAGGGGTTGGGTGGATGTATGGTGGAGGAGATGAGTTTTTATGAAGGATGAAGAGATTTACAATGGGGAAGATGATGTATGGAGGCTATGGGGGGAGAAGTTTTACCAAAAATATGGAGAGGGAGAGGGGTGGTCGGCTATGGAGGTGGAAAGAAAGGAGGAACTATGTTAGGGTTAGGGTTTGGGCTAAGTTGATGTATATATATGGGCTTTATTGGGTTGCATGTATGAAAAGGAGTGGGAATCCTTTTCCTATGGGGTGTTTGGCCTTGGTTGGGTTTCTTGGCCGAAATCTATGGTGGGGGTCCACTATGGCATGATTTGGTTGTTTGGTGAGTTGGCTAATTGATTGGATTGAGGATTTAAAAAGGTCTTTCCTAATATAGAACTAATTAATTCTATCTATGAAATATAATCGAAAATCTGAATTAAATACAAATATATGTAATTTTTAATATTTATTAATGTCCAACATGCCTACATAGGATTGGGTTTGGATTGGAAGAGGTTTGGAAAGGTTTGGTGCAACTGGGTCTCCTAAAAAATCATAAAGGCTTTCTTAACTAATTAATTAAATAAAAATATAACTTGTGCCATAATTTGAATGGTTAACATGCAAGAGACTACAGTATAACCATGGCATTCCTAACAAGGCTAGCATGCTAGTTAAAGCACCTGACTATGCTAGGCATGCCATACTTTCTAGTCGTCTTGCATATTCAAACTCAACTATGACTATAGTCCTTTTATGTAATATAAATAAGATAAAAAAATTAGAATTAAATAAAATCCAAAATAATTAAATTCAAATATTATTTTAAATTTTTGAGGGGTTTTACATCCTACCCAACTTATGACAATTTCGTCCTCGAAATTAAAATTAATCATAATATCAAGAATGCGAGATTTTGTACGGAGGGAGAGTAGGTACGTCAAATCGTAGCTCAATTTTTGAAAGGATGGAGGGGTGGTTGTCATAGGAATCCCAATTGAACTCATATTCTACAAGATGGGGTATGCTTCCTTCCAGACTCTACCCAACTTATAGAAGTTGGCCACCCGTAAAGATCGTCGTCATTACAAGACTTTGAGGAGGACAATTTCTAGGGAGGGGCACAAGAATAATGGATACTTCTGACTGTAGTCTTGGATTCTAAATGAGCCTCGATAACACCACGACGTTCTTGGTCAATAACAACTATAAGAAAGTTATTACAATCAAATATTGCCACTCTAGGGGTCATGCTTCTGACAAGTTGGTAGCAACCTCTTGTTTGAATATACTAAGGTGTGTCGGTTCAGAAGGATTCGTTCTACGTCCAACATGGGAAACTAAGAAGTGAGCTTGAAAACTTAGAAAAGTAGAATTTATGGCTTAGTGATGAGAATCGATGATAATTAAAGAACCCAGGCTATAGAATATGATTAGGCAAGTATTTTGAAAACTCTAGTCATAACGACTAATATGTGTGGGCTGATGTTTGGTGTTGTGTAGGAGGCATGCGCTTGCTTGTTAGAAGGCATACGTTATTACGTCTTGCATAGATCTTGAGTATTCAGTTTAGTTAAGGGAGTAGGTCGATATTTGCATGGGTGAAATCGAATAGATCGAATTTGGGTCTCTATGGTTTGTTTTGAGGAAACAATGTGTCATACACGGGGTATAATTTAAATGGAGCACTGGAAAGTTCATTTGTGTGGGACATGTATGTCATATGAGCAGCATGACTAGTCTAGTTCTTGAGTGTGAACTTTGTCGAAAGGAAAAGGCTAGTGTTGTGCTTCAATTATCAAAATCACGGTCGAGGGTATCAAATGATACGAATATGGGTCGACGTTATGAACCATTGAATTATTAGTCTAATTAGAACCAATCATTTCCAACCAGTTGCAAATTCCAAAATTTTATGTTCCTTAGAGAGGTTGCGATCTATTTGCCTCAAAAAATTTGTTCTTAATTTAAACAAAAATGATTCTATGATTGACTTGAAGAATTTAGCTTGCAATTTGTTACCGTAATTATCTAAATGCACGAGCAAAGGGATATAAAATTCAAAATGAAAGATCATTTCATAAATTTTAAACAGACGGAAGAATGGTCACGATTGTAATCCCATTCTGAGAGGTAGAGTATAATAAGTTCAATCTTCTACCCAACTCATAGAAGTTGGTTAATCGGAGAAAGCACAATAATAGGGCTTCTAAGAAGGTCAAATGAAATTCAATTATAAATTAATAAGTAATAAGGGAGAGTTGTTTCATCCATATTGGCACCGTACCGGTTTGGGCCACACCCAGAACTCATAGGTTCTAAAAAGAAAGTATTGACACGTCTGCTTAGTCCTTTGCCTCTGCTTCCGCGGGGCAAGAATTCATCTAATTAGATCAGCAATATAAGAATAAGAAATCCCCAATCTTTTTTTGTTTATCAGGCGACACCCGGATTTGAACCGGGGATAAAGGATTTACAGTCCCCCGCCTTACCGCTTGGCCATGTCGCCGTCCAATTCGATCCAATCCAAAATGGATAAAAATATTATCCATAATCCATATTCTAAAGGAGGTATATGAAAGTATAAGATATTTCCAATCTTAGTCACGGACTCTGTAGTGCCCGTCCCGCTCAGTCAATCGGAGGAATCGAAACGCCAACGGCGTTCAGACTTAGCATGCAACGGCAACTTGAAGGCTCGCTCGGTCAAGGCGACCGCTCGCTCAGGTAGGGTAGTTTCGGTGAACTTGCCTTATCTTAGCTTTCACATAATAAATTGCATGTTTTCAACTTGCACAAGTAGGCTTGATAATAAAAGAGACAAAGCCACATATATAAGGGAATAATCCCGACGGGTTGAATTGAGTTAGAATATGGAAAGGTCCAACGGCCAGCTTAGAGTTGGTGCACGGCGTGCTTTGAAAATGACACTCGATCCTTCGTCCCGTGGCTTGGGAGAAGGAAAGTTGGTTGAGTAGGCGAAGTTATGAACGTATCCTAAGTCATAGGCGTCACCCACATAAATGCTTCATAAAGCATGCACGGTCCCATCGTCCAAGGCTTGGCATAGCCTTGGCTTGCCCTATGAGTTAAGTTAAGTTGCACAGCTTGTGACATAAGTCTAGGCACCCAAATGACTTGGTCGTTCAAAAGTCCAACGCATGCACGACACGTTTCCGTGATGTGAGGCTTGACGCAGCCTTTGCTTATCGAGTTGTTGTGTGATTGAGTTAGTATAAGTTTTATTAGGCTATCGAAGGCATCATAAGCACTATCCCGCTCTTTCTGCGGTTGTCAACTTAAATAGTCCCACGATCCCACGGCCTGTCATAGAATGTCTGACTTTGGTGATAGCGTCGCATAGAGTTTAAGTTGGTTTAAGACACGATGTCACAGACTTAGTATTTAGGACAAGGGCCACAATTGATTCAAGTGAGTTTTAGAGAAAGGACTATTAAATAGGCATTCATGAGTTGAATGGAATGATATGATAACATGGAAAGAATGCTCGCGACCGTGGGTCGTCGAGGGGTCTCAAGGATAGAAGTCTTGAACTTGGTTTTGAAAGAGATGGTAACACTGGAAGAGGAATGACTGTGTGAGACGTCAGTTCGAGTTGAGTCTTGCATGGTCATTGGACAACTTGTCGACAAGAAGGAGTTTCCACGAGCAGCAACCCTGGGCGCCATAGGACCGCATCGTCCTGGAGGGAAACAGGTATAGCCGTAGCTGGACGAACCGCTCGGGTTATTCGAAAACTTTCAGCGGGGCTAGCTACTTACGTTGAAAGGGTCGCCAAATAGCAAGGCTATAGTCCATGATAGCTTGTGATGTTAGTGACCAATTAATATAGATGGGTCGGCACGGGCGACAATCCGTATGTGTGCCTTTGGATTAAGTCAGTTGAATATGTGTACAGTTAGAACGCAATGTTTGGGCCTAATGATTGGCTGTAACATAGGCGACGTGCTTCGGCACGAGATGCAGCGTCGGTCGTAAGTCATTGGCATATAAGTTGCATAAGTTGGTTTGAGTTGTCTTGAGTTTAAGTCAAGAAATGTCGCAAGGCAAAGTTGGTCGAGTGGCTCTTAGTTCACATGTCTTGATTGGGTCTGTTGGTGATCAAAGTAGCAAGGGCCACGAGACGGCGATATGGTTAAGTCACATTGAGTTGCGAAGCACGGCACGATGGATTCCTAGCACGATCACATAGAAATGGAGCCTCATCGCGTAATTGCGTCTCTAATTTTGGGCCATAAGGCAAATACGACTTGATAGGTTAACATTGTTGTTGCAAGCACAGGATGGTCTAGAGACACAAAATAGGCCAAGACGTCGGTCCTATAACTAATCCTAAGACAAGACTAGAAAGAAAATTGATAAGAAGCGACTAGGTTGCACAAAGTAAATCAAATATGTTGGTTTTGTATGGGTAGACGAGGAGCTTATTCCACCAGTACAGTTGAGTACTAACACCCACATAGTTTTTATGTACAGGCACAAGTAGAAGCTCGTGGCACGAAGCTCGCTTGGATGCGTCGAGGCACGGAGTTCCTTGGCGATTCGAAGCGTACGACCACATGGAATAAAGACTTATACGGGACATAATGTATGGACATCGCCTATCCGAAGCATCCGCTGGCTCAAGACTTGTATTTGAGAGATGAGAGAGAGCTGAGTGACTTGTAATGTGAGAAGAGTGAGCTTGAGTGACTTGTAATCTTGGCCTTGTACCCTTTGTAATCTTTGTTCCAATGTCAATAAAGAGCTTCTTTGAATGACTTGTGTGTTTATTCTAAATTTCTACTGCTATATACAACGTCTCTGCTTGGGACTTCTGTGTGACGACCCCATTGTAGTCGCTGTAATCGGCCGTTATGGAACCCGCCTTACATGAGCGCAATCTAGGCTCATGCGGCATCACGCCTTAGCGAGGACGATCGCTCCTACGGGAGTAGGACATGACATAATGGTATCAGAGTATGACTTTACGTCCTTGGACTATCGATTAAATTCTTTAACTTCGTTGTTCCGCAAACTCTGAAGTATTTGCTTCCACAAAGTTGATATCGTTGGTGCGCTCTCTCTCACATGTCCCACAGATGTCCATACAATAAGTCTAAATAATTTGCAAAAATGTAGGAGAATAATTTTTGATAAGAAACAAAAGATGGTTCGCATAAGCACGATTGGCTAAGTCGGGCTGGGCATATACACCAAAGTTGCGTCGACCTTAGAAAAGTCGAGTACGGGATTTGAATTGTGTCGAACGAGAATGAGTTGAACTCGATTGGGTAAAGTGAGATGACTATCGATAGGGGTACTATCGAGCGACGATAACGTCGGTGCGATATAGATGAGCGTGCTTGGAAATTGAGGAATGGTTCAAACGAAAAATTTGAAGAAGTCGATTTTGATTCGAATGATAGTTTAGGATTTGTTAAATGATTTCATCTCTGAGTGGTGTATGCGATAGCCTCTGGGATGTCGATCGATTGATTGAGGATTCGGGGTGTCAATGAGTCTATCAACGAGCGTCACGTATATGCAACGCCGTAGATTGATTATCGTTGAACAAGTTATAGTCTTAAGATTTGACGAGTTGATTTGAATAACCTAGAATTTACGCGCACGGAACATGCACGGAATCAAGGATTACGCGAGTATGAAATGCAAGATGACTGAGTAGGTAAAATCGAATCGAGAAAAAGTTAGGGTGTAAGAATGGATGACTTGATAAAGGAAAGCGATAGGTGGATCATATAAAAAAAGTTAGCACGAAAGGTAGATAGCGTGCATGAAGGGTTTGATTTTGAAGTTACGCGAATGACTCTAAGGATTGGATTAAATATTGCTCGATGAATTGAGTTAGCAAGGGATGATGTGATTTAGAAAAAAACGTTGGTCGATGACTTAAGATAGATGGATGAACAATACGCAAATTTGGGTTTGAGAAAATTAATGTTGTGAATGATTTGAGGGATAATGATCGAACTTGAGTTTGAGTGTCACGGAGATTTTCCATTCGGGCGATAGCATCATTCGCACAACTCAGAACTTGTTGCAAAAGAAGATCGTCAGGTTACGCATGTCATCGATGGTATTGAGGCATATCAAAGATTGATATGCGATAACTCGGGGGTACTCTGACTCGACGAGTGACGGTCGTGCAAGTGTTATCGTTCTGGCAGATAATATACTTAGGATTTTGATTGAGATGAATGCTAGATGAAAATGATCGTGTCTTGATGGTTACGTTGATAACCACAACGTTGACGATCTTGTCTTGCGCGAGCGCCACTCTAGCCTCGCACATGCGTTGCGTTGGATTTTGGGGTGATCGTTCCGCGTGAGTGCTGACATGGTAATTTATGTCGCGGGAATGATCGAACTTGGAAAATCAGGACACGACAACTTCGATTGTCTCAACTTGTTGGTTTGATACGAAGGAAAATTTGAGGATGTTTGAACTAGTGATTGATGATTAAGTAAACTTGAGGATTGAGTAGGTCCAATCTACGTATCGAGAATGAACTAGTCTAGACTCAAGCAAGAGTTACGTCCCGATGAGGATGATTACCCCGCGAGAGCTTGCATGGTGATTCATGCCCACCGTGGATAATCTGAATCGCATGAGATCGGGGCACAACATATTATTAAGGTAGACGACCTCATGTTCGAATACGTGAATTAGGATGAATGACTTAGAAAATATGAAATTTGAATTATGGTTTAGCAATAAGTTGTGTCGTAGCATGTTTGACTTGAAAGGATTGACAGGCAGATTATGTCGGACGTGTTTGAAGAGATAGACTATGCAAGTTGCTTGTTGGACGAGCGATATGTTCATGTCAAGGATTGGTTGAACGCTTGTTGTCGTAGGATGGCTTTGCTGAATGACTCGGACCCCGTGCGACGAATGTCAGGATGTGTATAGGAAATCTATGCTCGAAGTTTAGAAGTCAGAGTGATGCGAGCTTGGGTAGAAAACCCCATACTATCAACTTGGTTTGACCTTAGGATGGGGTCAGTGTTGATATCGTTGTTTGGGAGCTGTGATCCCAATACTGACAATTAACTTTAGCCTAGATGAGATGGCCTAGCGGCTAGGTCAGATGTCCATATTGCGACAGTTAGCATCGGTGTGAGTGATCTTGAGGATTGATTGGTTGGTATATTGGTATTGATGAATGGAATGATTCAGGAATATGAAAATACCACTCATGAGCCTCGGCTGACATGCATGTATATCAGGGACGCTTGAATATGTGCACGATCCGACTTGAGTAGTAATGGCAGAATTTGCTATCACAAGGCTTGGCTGAAATGCATGTATTTTGGGGACGTCTAAAATATGTGCACGATCCATACTAAGTGATACGTTGAATTCAAGTGAGACTTGAGGAACATAAAATTGTCAAGGATTTTGAGATCGTAAGTTTTAAGGAAAAGATTGTGGGTAGCACAAGCGTGGCTCGGATTTGAGGGAATGCATATGAGAAATGTGTGCGAGAGTCGTTGAACGTTCGAGTGATAAGTCAATGAATAAGTACTCAGTTAGTTTCGAGGAGGAAACTTTTTCTGAGTGGTGTATGATGTAGTGCCCCGACCCACTCAGTCAATCGGAGGAATTGAAATGCCGACGGCGTTCGGACTTAGCATGCAACGGCGACTTGAACGCTGGCTCGGTCAAGGCGACCGCTCGCTCAGGTGGGGTAGTTTTGGTGAACTTGCCTAATCTTAGCCTTCACATAATAAATCGTATATTTTCAACTTGCACAAGTAGGCTTGATAATAAAAAAGACGAAGCCACATAGATAAGGGAATAATCCCGACAGGTTGAATTGAGTTAGAATATGGAAAGGTCCAACAGTCGGCATAGAGTTGGTGCACGGCGTGCTTTGAAAATGACACTCGATCCTTCATCCCGTGGCTTGGGAGAAGGAAAGTTGGTTGAGTATGCGAGGTTATGAACGTAGCCTATGTTATAGGCATCGCCCGCATAAATGCTTCATAAAGCATGCATGGTCCCATCGTCCAAGGCTTGGCATAGCCTTGGCTTGCCCCATGAGTTAAGTTGCGTTGCACGGCTTGTGACATAAGTCTAGGCACCCAAATGACTTGGTCGTTCAAAAGTCGAACACATGTACGGCACGCTTCCGCGATGCGAGGCTTGACGCAGCATTTGCTCGTCGAGTTGTTGTGTGATTGAGTTAGTCTAAGTTTTATTAGGCTATCGAAGGCATCCTAAGCACTGTCCCGCTCTTTCTGAGGTTATCAACTTAAATAGTCCCACGATCCCACGGCCCGCCATAGAAGGTATGACTTGGGCGATAGCGTCGCATAGAGTTCAAGTTGGTTTAAGACATGATGTCACAGACTTAGTGTTTAGGGCAAGGGCCACAATTGATTCAAGTGATTTTTGGAGAAAGGACTATCAAATAGGCATTCATGAGTTGAATGGAATGATATGGTAACATAAAAAGAATGCTCGCGACCGTGGGTCGTCGAGGGGTCTCAATGATAGAAGTCTTGAACTTAGTTTTGAAAGAGATGGTAACACTGAAAGAGGAATGACCGAATGAGATGTCAGTTCAAGTCGAGTCTTGCATGGTCATTGGACAACTTGTCGACAAGGGGGAGTTTCCACGAGCGGCAACCCTGGGTGCCATGGGACCGCATCGTCCTGGAGGAAAATAGGTATAGTCGCCGAATAGCAAGGCTATAGGCCATGATAGCTTGTGATGTTAGTGACCAATTCATATAGATGGGTCGGCACGTACGACAATTCGTGTGTGTGCCTTTGGATTGAGTCAGTTGAATGTGTGTACAGTTAGAACACAATGTTTGGGCCTAATGATTGGCTGCAACATAGGCGACGTGCTTCGGCACGAGATGCAGCGTCGGTCTTAAGTCGTTGGCATATAAGTTGCATTAGTTGGTTTGAGCTGTCTTGAGTTTAAGGTAAGAAATACCGTAAGGCAAAGTTGGTCGAGTGACTCTTAGTTCACATGTCTTGATTGGGTCTGTTGGTGATCAAAGTAGCAAGGGCCGCGAGGCGGCGATATGGTTAAGTCACATTGAGTTGCGAGGCACGGCACGATGGATTCCTAGCACGATCACATGGAAATGGAGCCTCATCGCATAGTTGCGTCTCTAATTTTGGTCCATAAGGCAAACACGACTTGATAGGTTAACGTTGTTATTGCAAGCACATGATGGTCTTGAGGCACAAAATAGGCCAAGGCGTCGGTCTAATCCTAAGATAAGACTAGAAAGACAATTGATAAGAAGGGACTATGTTGCACAAAGTAAATCAAACGTGTTGGTTTTGTATGGGTGGGCGGAGAGCTTATTCCACCAGTACAGTTGAGTACTGGCATCCATATAGTTTTTATGTGCAGGCACAGGTAGAAGCTCATAGCGCAGAGCTCGCTTGGATGCGTCGAGGCACGGAGTTCCTTGGCGATTCGAAGCATGTGGCCGCATGGAATAAAGACTTATACGGGACATAATGTATGGACATCTCCTATCCGAAGCATCTGCTGGCTCAAGACTTGTATTTGAGAGATGAGAGAGAGCTGAGTGACTTGTAATATGAGAAGAGTGAGCTTGAGTGACTTGTAATCTTGGCCTTGCGCCCTTTGTAATCTTTGTTCCAATATCAATAAAGAGCTTCTTTGAATGACTTGTGTTTTGTTCTAAATTTCCACTGCTATATTCAACGTCTCTGCTTGGGACTTCTATGCGACGACCCCGACGTAGATGCTGTAATCGGTCGTTATGGAACCCGTCTTGTACGAGCGCAATCTAGGCTCGTGCCGCATCACGCCTTAGCAAGGACGATCGCTCCTACGGGAGCGGGACGTGACAGACTCTATAGGAAGTCTAGGTATTATCTATTTAATATGGCCCATATATCAACTATGTTTGGTCAAGACAGTATGAGAGGTCTTGGTCAAGTATATCCGGAAGCAAGTTGGTACCGAGAGATGCATAACATAGGCTACAAAGAGATGCAGTTACGAAATCTATGGAAGTAGAATTAGTGAGCCAAGAGGTGGGGCCTACATAATAGGGGTGAGGGCCTATTTCATCAAGTTTGGTTTTATAGTCCCAATATAGCGATGGGCTATGATGGGTTTAACTGAATCTCAATAGGTTCCCTAATTGGACTTCAATCTTTGATTGCATGAACTTTAGATTTTACTCTATAGTGGCTGGACAAAATTTTGTGGAATTTTAAACCATCCCTATTAGGTTAGGATAATGTAGAATAGGTTCAAATTCAAGTGATTGGGCAAATTTCTCGTCGGGTTGGTAGAATAGGTTCTGTAAGTCATGAGATGTGCCTTCCGTGACTTTTGTGTTTAAGTAGCACACGAGGTCTCTATTGAGTGGCACACTAGTGGCATGTGCGTAGAGGGCTTCGAGTAGATCACAACCATATATTGGGCCAAAAGATTTGAGTCAAGGTTGGATCTCTAACTGCAGTCGAAAAGTACATCGATTTTATGGTAAGGGTTATCGCTAGTCCCTTTTGACCTGAAAGTCGTATCATAATAATAGAGTGCAAGGAGATGTGTTTGAGTGGGACATGATATGTCTACTTGAAGGTGGACTCGTTTAAGTTTTACATATGAATTTTGTTGGAAGGTAACAGCTAGTATTACACTCCAAATATCAAAGTCACGGTAAGGGACACCAAAAGATCTAAAAAGACAGTGGGAGTTCACGAGTCACTAATTTATCATCCTAGTGAGAACCAATTTACCTCAATCAATTAGTGATCTCCTAATTCCAAAAAGTAAGAATGGCTTATAATCTATTCACTCTAGAGACTAAGACATGGTTTTAGAAATAATGAGGTTTGGAATATTTGAGTCGCGACATCGTACCTTAACCTTTGATAATAATAAGTCACGATGTGATCGATAACATGATAGGGTAGTTGTGAATCAGTTTTGAGGATCGTACCCCGAGTCTTAATAAATGGAAATAATCGCATACAGTGGTACCTGAGTCGATAAGATGGAATGAACCGCTTGACCATGGTATACGAGAGTCTATCGGTAGGATAATGAACTCTAAAGCACGTCATGGAAAAGATCTCTAACTACTAAGTCATGAATTTCTATTTGTGTCAAACCTGCCAAACTATAGTCACAAGGGTTCTAGAGGTATTGAATGTAGTGCTCATGCATCACTTGTTGATTACTAATACAACATAATGACGGGACGTCATGCTACAGATTTTGGCTAAGTTGGTGAATGTGTTGTTCTAATACTAAGTCACTTCTTTGATAATAGAATTTTATACCTAGAGTAACATCTGCTGAATCTCTAATCTTGGAATGGGTGTCTACCACAGTCCTTACAATGCTTGTCCTTGTTTTGGTCTATTCTTCTCTGTCTAAACTGTGGGCCTAGTCAAGTAAGGTTTGAGTTAAGGCATATGGGTTGCTAGTTAAGCCAAGAATCAAGATAAATATTTAGAGACTCACAATAATTGATTCCTAGAGATTAGATAGTCTTCTAGGTTTGTGGTTTACCCAAGGGTAAGATCTTACTCATTTTTCAAGCTAAAATGACTAGAAGATCACGATATTAGTATTAGGGTCGAGGGAAGGACAAGCAACTTTAGGCAAGGTTGTAGTTATATGGCTTGGTCGATGGTTGCTATACTTGTGCATATAACTACTATGGCCATGGGGATACTCTGTATCTACCTATCAAATATGAGCATTCGTCTTTCCAATCAGTGAAAGACAAAAGCAATAAAGAGTTCAATAAAGATATCATTGAATACAATTACGTGATTCAAAGGCGAATGTGTAATTCAAGAGAAATTGTCAATGCAGTCGCGGATGAGATCCAGGATACCTCTATATCTCAATCCACGTGGGATAATCATATGAAGAGCGAACCAAATGACCATATGTAAAATAGTTGTATGCTCACATATTGTCTTATACGGGTAGTAATTATATAATCTCTATTTATGTAGGACGAGCACGACCATGGTAAGAATTGAGATAAACTGCTATATTTTGTTGTATGCTTTCAGTATTTCAGAAGAAGGCTATCAATATGAATTGAATTCATTTAGTTCTAAATAGAAAGAAAACTCCAATGCGTGCCTAACTTAATAATCAAAGTCGGTTTAAACGAGTGGGTTCGTCCCGCTCACTTGTGCATTCCCAAGTATACTAATCTTCCAACCCCACAGGTGACAAGAACTCTAGGGTACAAAATGCTAAGCTAAAGCTGAAGTTCAGAGAGGCGTTTTGAAGCTCTTCCTATTCTGAAGTATTTTGAAGCTAATTTTTTGAAGGCTTTCAATGTATAAAAGGGTGTGAATATATGGAACGACAAGTATTTGTTCAGAAACCTTGTCGAGTATTTTCCTTTATTTCAATCAATGTAGCCGCAATGGCATATCCAATGTAATTACGACTTGTACTTTGTTGCAAGCTATTAATGAAAAACATATTTCTATCTTCCAATACTACGAGTCAATTACTCTGTAATTTTTGAAGTTTTGACTTGATGATTCAAATAAATGATCAAAAGTAATGTCCTTGCCTTGTACGAGTGCAACTCCAGACTCGTACGCATCACGCCCTAGCGAGGACGATCGATTTGGCATAATCGATGCGAGGGCGAACGGTTTGTCGAATCGGGACGTGATAAGACAAGCTTCCAATTCAGCTATTGAAACCTCTAAGGCATTGGCTATCACCTCTAAGCTAGGAAAAGCCCTAAGCTACACCAGCTGGAGTGCTGCTGCGGCTCAGGCCAGAGCAAAGTTGCGACCACGCTCTAAAATACAGTTGACCCCTCACCTCAAGGTGGTATAAATTATTTTGACGATGAGCCCAGCACAGTCATCTGTGTCAGCTATAGTTGTGGGCATCATTAGTGGCAGCACGGAGGAGGGCCTCGATAGAGGGTAAACAAGTGCCAAAGCAGCTACGGCTGTCGCAGGAACAGAGGCCACCATCGGAACAGCCACACTAGCCCCTGGTACAGTATATTTCTATTCCGGTACCACCACTTCAGAAGTGGCCGATGCGGGTGGTCCCCGAAGGGATATACCCTAGATCGGGACCCTCTAGAGTCGAGGATTTTTTGCCCCAGGATCCGTCTTTGGTCCTCCAGCCAGTAAGTATCGTTCCAATTCCTCAGTAATGACCTTTTCTGCATCCGTCATGTCAACCAACGCTTCTTCAATCCTAACGTCTCACTCTGTACCTTTTTTGGCCGTATTGGCGAGCACATTTTTAGTTCTGGAGGAGGTTTTGATGGATGTATCTTCGACCCTCGTATTTGCCTATTCTGCTTCTTTATTCCCGACAGTATCTTTATCGATCGGTGCTGTCAATTCGACCGGGGTCTCCTTGGTCGATACTTCAATAGTCTTGTCATCAATCCTAAGATTTTCCTTGGGTGTCGTGAAAAACCCATGCGTGGACACCTCTGGTAGGGCTCCGTCTTGAAGGGTGCCTACAAAATCGGTAAGACTCATAAAAAGGACAATGAGGTAAATAATACATAAGAGTCACATTATTCATACCCGATGGGACACCTAGCCCGTATGTTACCATTAAATCTGAAAAAATCTCCATGCTCGAAGTTGAAAGAAGTAATCGGAGTAATGTGAGACTCCTCAACCTAAAAATCCCTTGCAGTCCTTGTCTCTGGAACCTCTTTTGGATCAACAGCCTTTTCAGTCTCCATAGTCCCTAGCACCTCAACCTTGGAGGACCCCTCAGCTTAGTTGCTCTTTCAACCTCAACCGAAGAAGGCCCTCGACCCGAACAGTCCTTTCGACTTATACCATCAGAGAATTTTTAGACGGTACGGTGGTCTCAACCCTGACCTTCGAATGCGCTGGGACTCGGGAAGGAACCCAGGCAGCAGCTGCCTCAAAAAGATTCTCGAGGACTTCGAATTCACAATCAGTCAAGTCCTTCTTCGACCGTTTCGACTTCTTCACAAGCTACACAAACAAGATAAAGCAAGAAGAATAAGGGAAAATCCTGAAATTGGTAAATAAAATTAGGCTAGATACTTTTAAAGGGGATTCTGCGGACTATCCTTTCTTCTGCTCTACGGGCGATGAAGCCGGCTTCTCGAATATAGTCAGCTTATGAACCACCTGCTTTACCCTTTTAGACGGTGAGGAGCTCACTCTGCTAAGGATCGGCGTTTCAAAGGCAAAACAATCGGGGCCTCTTTCCCTTCCTGGAAGGCACTGGAGCCCTCTAATGTCTTACCTCCCGAAGGTGGCTGATATCGGACGTGCTTGAAGACGACTGGGGAAGCCTCCATCTTGGTCCCTACGATAAAGCTCTGCTCTCAATTATAACTCGAGAAAAAGTTGTTCGTCGAGCAAAAAATTTTATGGCAGAATACAAGATGTGTGTCTCTGCCTTGCCAGCGGGTACTGTGAAGCTTGCCCAAGTGCACCGATATTATAGTAATGTTACCCCCTTAGTCTGCACGACAGATTTGGGACTCAAAGCAGAACAATGCCCTCCTACCCGATCGCTGGGATTTCCTCCTTCCCGTACATTATCCAGTAAACTCCCTTCATAACCCAAGAAGATGCTTGGGTTATCCATCATCAATTGGCTGTAGCCAAATTAACGTGCGAACTGACTCGGCAGATAAGGCTCCAAAAATACGTAGTTTTTGTTTCTATATACCAAGTGCGAAGGTCGAATAAATTATAGCCAATGAAAGGCTCCCGACGTTAGAGCAGTCACTTGGTCGCCTTTGTCCTCTAATATGCCTCCTACAAAAAATCCTGAGTAGGAGGGGGATCCTGAAGAAGTTATAGCTGGTAAGCTGACCCAACGCCCATTTACAGACTGGGACACCATTGTGAACCCATTTATTTAAACGATAACGACGCATGAAGGCCTCCCTTTCATATAACGTTCCTCCAAATCGTAGCTCATCGGACCCGGGTGGTGTAGCTCCAACCAGGACATCAGATAATGATACGGGAGCTCAACCCAGGGAAACCCCCCATCATTCCTGCCATGCTTGATTATCCTCTTTGAAAACTCCCAAAGCCTCGCATGATATTGAAGACCATAGTGGGTAGTAGGGCAAGATGATATCCAAATATCAGCTTCACGGCCAGCATAATGAGGTTCCTACTCACCCTACCGACGGACGCAGAGCCCCCGGGGCCACACAAGTGCTTAGCCTTATCATCAAAAAATGCAGCCAGCACCACCTTAGGAGACATGACACACAGATTATGACAAAAGTTGTTGTGGACTTCAAAGGTCGACTTCCCCTTAGTGTCTACCGAGGGGATCTCCCCCACTGCTGCCATCAGCATGTCAATTTTTGTGGGTGTATGCTCCCTACGAGTAGTAAAATGGATCAGCTTCGGTCCCACCTGATGCTTGGTGAAGACGTAATCCCTTCAGGCCGAAACATAAGGATGAGTTTTCTTATCATCTGGCATTGACGTACTTGATGATGACACAGCAACTCTTTGTATATATCCATCATTTTGGGCTCTTAGGCTTTTTGCCCTATAAATTCCTCATTACAAGGAGTATACTCCTCGTATGGCTCATTACCCCAGGACAGTCTCGAAATAGCGAACGTCTCATGGAGAGCCAGTCCTAACTCTCTCTAGGAGTATAGAACATCTTGGTGTAATGGTTGTACATCTCCAGCAGAGCTACGAACATGTGCTGGTTGATTTCCATCCCATACACAGTAGCTCTGATGGTATAATACATAATCCATTTATCTCAACTCCGTCTCGTACCTAGCCAATATCCACAAGGTCAAATTATGCCACATGGAATCAGGGTGGTGGACCCAACCTTCGTCCCAGAAAGCTTTTTTGGGGTACGAGACTTCTTTTCCAAGAAATCGGATGACAGAAATAGAAGCCCCCAAAGGATGAGCGTCCGGGATTAAATTATTATATCGGTGCCTCGGAGCAATGCCGTCAAAATGTAAGACGGCCCATCATGGACGTACGTAAAAATATTTTTCTTCTTGGAGCTAGAGTCCAATTTGAAATGGCCTACCAGCATCCTTCCTTGAGTAGGGGTCAGATCCCACTCCATACGTCGTTTCTCGACATAACAGTGAACACCGAAAGCGGAAGTTATCATTCGGTCAACGAAATATACAGACTATGGTCATAGTTGCCAAAATACTACTCTTCCTTAATCTTCATGATCTTGGTGTTATTGGAGACCAACTTATCTCCAAACAGAAATTGTAGCTTCAGCATCTCCACATTAGTATCACATGCGGCCGTGAATTTGCCTCGGTCCATCATACGCTGGAAGTAGGTATAGTACTGGAGGTCAATCATGCCAGTCGCCTAGGAGGCTGGTCCCAAGTGATTAATTCCTTAGCAGGGTTATCTACCTCTACGTCAGAATTCACACCCAGAACATAGATTATCACTCCCCGTTTCCAGAATACGTATTTTAATACCTGTACTGTTTGAATATATTTATTTAATATTTATCATGCATTTATTCTGGATTTAATTCCTTTAATTTTATGCTAATTATTTTTCTGTATTTTATTTTCTGCTTTTGTTTTTGCTCTTGGGTTCGGCTTGGGTTGGTTTGTTTTGGTGGTTCATCATGAACCCAACCAACTCCCTACCTACCATCATCTCCATTTAAAGCCAATCCTTTCTCTCTCTTCATTCATTCTCATTTACTCTCCTTCTTCTTCCTCATAACTCTCTCCACCTACCAAGAGCTTAGGCAAGTGCATCTTGCTTCTACATGAGAACCCATTTTTATGGTTCATTTATCTTCCTCTCATGATTCTAAGATAGTTTAGAACTTGACATTTTCTATTTTAAGAGTTTTATTTTGTAGATCTAGAAATTATTATTTTCGGATTTTAATGGTTTTGATCTCTCAAACTTCCTTATTTCTAAATTTTGAGCATTCCAAGTTGTTGAGATTTGTGTTATACCCCATTTTGATCCATAGAAGTCCTATTTTTGGCTTCAATTGAAGGTTTCATGGAATTGGAGTTCGAGAGGTTCTCTACGCCCACGTTTTACGTGTCCGCATAATATCCAGCTCTACGCCCACGATTCACTCATGTCAGCGTGAATCAGGAATACGCAAGTCTCCTCTGGCTTGGCGTATCCTTTACGCGTATTCTTTACGCGTAATATTATTTTTTACGTGTACAATGTTTCACGCATAACGTTATTATTTACGCGTACAATAGCTCACGCGTAATGTTCTTTTGTATGCGTACTTCTTTTACGCGCACAATACTATTCTTTATGTGTATCCATTCATGCGTAAACTTTAACTCTTTACGCGTACAAGCTTTACGGATAACTCGACCCTTTACGCATGCAAGTTTCATGTGTAACTCTATTCTTTTACGCGTATTTCATTGAGCGTACTTCTTTACGCGTAAGCTTTATTCCTTCATGCATAAACTTCCCTCATACATAAAGTTCCTTTACGCGTATTTCATTGGGCGTACTCCTCTGGCTTGGCGCATTTCATTGACCGTACTCCTTAGGCGTATGGCATCCTTTAATGTATCCTTACGCCTTTTGACATAAACTCGATATAATCATGATATGTTAATATTTTTAATACATATTATTGTATGGAATGTGCCCTGTGTCTCGATTGGTTTATGGATACCCAGAATGATTGGAACTTAACCCTGAGAGTTATAGACTCGACCATACTAAATGCTAGTTGACTTTTATGCCTTATCACGAATTGACATTGATTGTTACCTTGACTAATGATTGATCATGTGTTCCTAGTTGGAACTAAGAGACTGGCTAGTCTTCTTATTGAATTGAATGAGACACTTTCATGTATGAACCATGAACCATTGCGATTGACTAGCCGATCCGAACATTGGCATATGGATACATGTTGACTTCCATTTTTCTGTAAAAGCAGCATGTGTATCTTACAGTCAAGGAATGATTATTCTGTGGATAGGTTTGATTGTTGTATTACGCTATGTAAGACCTACAACCTAACTACACGGGCATCGTTGTAGAGTTGTGCATATCGTACTCTGTACGGAAGTACTCATTCTGAATGACCATGATCCACGGCATGAGATTTCAATCAACATAGGGACTATTAAGCTAAATAAAATAACGATTGTATGGAGAGAATGGATTCCTGAGTTCTTACATGACAGCCATCTTTGGGACAATTAGTGCCCCGATATGCCGGCTGGTTCCCACAGATACTACAAATCTGCCATACGGACAGGGAGTGGTATCTGCTTATATTGTTATATATACTAATGACGGGCATCCCGCTGGGACTCGTCTAATTCATGATTAGCGCAATTGATTATTGGATAGACTAGCCTTGCTTGTACATAGTAAGAACTGAGGAATCCCTTATTGCATATTTTTATGTCAACTTGGAACTTATAGTTAGCAAGCAGTAGTAGTTGTATTACCGTTTAAATTGATTTGTTTGTGTACTGTACCTACTCCGTTAACTACTGAGATGATCAGAATGTCAGGACATGACGGGTCAACTTCTGTCCTTGTTTGGTTGGAAAATTGGTTTGAAGTGTCGTGATGTTGTGTGAATTCCAGTAGCAAACAAAGACTTATTTATTATATTCTTAACCCTTAGTGCTGGTTTTAATTCTCATGTCATGCTTTCTTGTGGTACTTGCTATTAGAGGTCTAACCTCTCTGGTTTTTCATGACCAGATTTAGAGCCAGTTCCCGAGGACTCAGCTTACTTCTACCTCCAAGATGGTCAATACTAGAGCGATGATCGCAGGAGGACATGAGTGGGTTCCTTGCTTTCCTGCTCGTTTTGTTACTTACTTACATTTTAATGCTTGGCACCGACATATTAGTCGGATAGTCTTGCACTTACTTTTACATAATTATAACTAAGTCAGACTGCAGCTGATAACGATTGTGTATACCTTGTTATATCATCTGGCCATGTTTTGTAGAGCCAGACCTCAAGAACTTTTTGACTGAGCGTTTGGGACGCCTTACTATTTTATCTTACATGTTCTCTATTATTGCTTCTTGTTTGAATGATTGAGACAATAGATGTTGAGTAACCCTAGTGAGACTTTCATGTAGAATGCACCCCCTCGTCTGTTAGACAGCATTGATCGTATTATACGGTATTCATCTACCTGTAATACGTAGCTGGCTGAGTCATTCCCCCGCTCTCCGGTATTCTAGTTCTGGGACATGACACAGACAAATGATTCAAGAGAAACTCGTCGAATCGGGGGATGACCACAGAGACTGCACAAAAAACAAGCGAAAAGCAAAAAGTCAAAAGATGTCTAAGGACATTTGCAAAAGAAAGAAAAAGCAAAGCTTTAGCGCAGGCATTATAGTGTGGCCATGCGCATCAGCAAGCAAAGCATTAGCACAGATACTATTCACTGTCCATACGCATTAGCAAGCAAAGCTTCAGCACAAGCACTTTTTAGTGGCCATGTGCATCAACAAGCAAAGCTTCAGCGCAGGCACTATTTAGTGGCCATGCGCATCAGCAAGCAAAGCTTTAGTACAGGCATTTTTGATAGCCATGCGCATCAGCAAGCGAGCTTCAGTACATGCACTTTTTCAGTAGCCATGCGCGTCAACATGCATCAGTGCATCTTCCAGACACTACTCCGAAAAGTAGTGCCTATACGCATCAGCAACGGAGCATCAGTGCATCTTCCAAATACTATTCCGGCATGCACGTCAGCAAAGGAGCATCAGCGCATCTTCCAGACACTATTCCGAAAAGTAGTACCCATACACATTTGATAGAACTGGACATTCCCAGGACCCTTATTTTTGGGGTATGTATTGATCGATAGAAAGTTAAACAGATTTAATACGTGTTCTAACCCTTCATATACGGAAACTAGGGTTCACGAATTATACCTGCGGCGGAAAGAAGATAAGTAATTCTTGGCAGTCTCGAGCGGACGACCCCAAGATCTTCTTCATGTATTCCTTCCTCGAGTTGGACGTCGTGTGGGCGACGATATCCCAACCTTTTTTTCTCTTTGGCATCCCTCTCTTTCTCTCCTTACGTGAATCACGAATTTAGAGAAAGCATTAGATTTCCGATCAATAATCTGGCGGCCAGATAATAAGGGATATATATAGGCTACGGCAGGGACCATGAGAAAAAATTAGGGTTAGGCCTCCTAACAGATCTGGATATCCCATGTTCAGCCCGAACACACAATCCAGGCCCATTAACAATAGCTCGGTCCAATGATGAGCTATTATTGCACTACCTCCCTAATCCTAAATTATGTTTGTGGGCTCCTTTTATTATATGCTCGTTTGGCTCCCCATATTAAGATATCGTATGTCTGTTGATCAAATTAAGTTACTGACAACTATATTGATTCGACATCTTTTATCCTTAAGTAGTATTGCTCAACTTTATTTATCATGTAGGATATAATCCGCCTGCAGGGTTTACATGACAATCCTTATGAGCTCCTTAAGGGGACATCATCAACCCGATGTATCAGGACATGGATTCTATTTATAATCAACAGCCCAACAAATATACAATGTTATTACCCAATTCATAGAGGTTGTTGATCCATAATGAATCTCACTCTTTCATGAGTCAAAGTAACGCACGCTGCATATACATGTCTGTTATTATATCCGGATTAAGAGCACAAGCATCCATAATAACAGAGGTGTTTGTTCTCTTATGTAGTCAGTACAAAAAGAACAACCTCAAGTGGTCATGTTCAATACACACAAAGTGTAATAATGTAAACCTATAGTCAAGATAGACTAATACCAGATTACACTACAACCTTTCCAATAGATTGTCCAAGTCCATCTAGGTTGTGAACTATTTATATACTCCAAAGGGAACTGATAATATGATCTTCTGTGTGACACCAAACACCATATTATCTACAATATAGAATATCAGACATTTGCACTAACACTTGCAACAAATACAATATGCAAACATTTGCCTATATGATTCTCATTCAAAATTTAAGGAAATAAAGTTACTACGAAAGTGATGCTTTTAGTATATAACCCTAACAACATCATCAAAGAAGAATAAACACAATTTTTAGGCATCACTTATATAAGTGATGCCCATGCGCATCAACAAATAGGGTACCAGTGCATACTTTGAAGTGCTGCTTCTAAAGCAAACACTCATACATGATGTAACACTCCAGTCCCAATATACCTAGGACTAGGAATGTAGACATGCCAGCCGTATCATTCAGTCAGAAAAGGGAAGAACATGATCTTGGCTAGAGCATCTATAAAAAGTCATAAAAGCACACACCTGAAGAAATCACCAGGTCCTCAGAGGGATGTAACAAGATACAGGAAGAACATGCCATATAAACTGAATATAAAAATATGTCACAAAGTCATAAGTAAAAGTAAAAAGTCCAAATCATAGCACGATCCAGTATCCTATCATCGAAATAATGGACTACCCCTACAACCAAATAAGGACAAGGGGTATCATACTATTCTATGCTGCGATATTGCCCCATGCCACTATTGGGACGGGGGTGACATGACATCAACTAAGGTTACATAACCATTCTACTGTGTACATGCAGTTAAGAACAAGCCTTCTATGCATTGGCCCTTTGACTATATGGAATTGGCGTAGTTCCCTTTTTGGGCACCATGGGCCTCAAAGCATGATATTCCATGAACATCATAGCCCAGCAAGTACATGATAAAGGGGGTAAGCAAGACCGTATCTCCAGCGGAGCTTCCGGTAATAAAAGGAAGTGTAATAGTAGCCCATACGAAAAAGAAATGTTCTCCCTACCCTATGAACCTATTAAGTCATATCTACGATCATTACCTCTACTAGCTGCCAAGTCTCCTAACATGCCTCTATTAGCAGTTAGACCTAACGCATGTGCACGGGTGATCAGCCAACATGCAAGTACCTCTATATGCTACTCATAACTCACACATATCTCGTGGCATAGTCGTGACAAGGTTTATGATAATACACTAACAAATGGTAGTCGCTTAACTTCTAGGTTCAAATGCATAAATTAGAGACAAGAAACAAAATAAGACTAATACTTGCATCATGTACAACGGAAAGCAAGTAAGTAAATCATGAACTACAACAAGGATGCAACTAAAAGAACTGAAAATAAATAGACAGTATCATACAATAACTAAAGAAAATGCATACTAAATATAAGCAGTAATTATGGCAAGGTATCTTGCCTGAGGTTGTGTACAAAACAACATTATCCAGTAGCTCGAATCGTCAAATCAGTGAAGCAATAAAAGGTCGAATCCCACAAACGTCCTCGGATGCTGAAATAAACATCACGAACATTTTTGGTATAAAAGATATATTTAAAAATATCTGCCAAAAAGTCCAATTCTGGATACAAGGGCAAAATCATAATTTTGGGTCAAAACGATATCCGCCGTTGGACCCGCTTTGCACCAAAAAGTGTGCCAGTACCTACGGTCTCCAAAGTCGATAAACTACACGGTTATATGTTTGGTTTGAAGATACAAATCCAACCGTATGTCCAATGTTGGATTTTGGTGGGTCGTGCACAAACTTGTCTGTTGGATCGGGTCGCGGGCCCCCTAAGAGAGCATTCCGGTCGACCTTCTCAGATTCAGACCAAACTTGGCATACAGGACTAGAAAAATGACACGGTCATGTTAGCGTAAGTTTCGTCTTGAAATGACGAACGTGCACAAAGTAATAAGAATGTTTGTCAAATCTTCGATACGGTGGTTTTCGATAGATATGCCTCGAATTCGTTGCGCACACGCAACCAATTCGAGTTCTGTCAAATCCCACACATATAGAAAGTCCATACGCACCCTTTGATGCAAAAGTTTCGCGACCAAGTTGCCCAAATTATCAGGACGGACTCTGTATCGAAATTTTTGTACGTTTTAAAAATATATTTTTTTGGCCAAATTCAACCAAATTTTAAACAGAATAAAATAAGTAATAAAATAAAGTAATTAATAGGTTTTGATCTCAGTCAGGTTTTTTAAAACATTTTTTAAGTAGATTTTTAAGATTACCGATAGGCTGGGCGTAAATTGACCGCAAACATTGGTGGTTGGGACAGTTTCTATAATTCAAAAAATTAAGATTTTTTTTCGATTTTGGAACTCAATTCTCGACATGCACAAAGTGAATTAAAATAAACTATTCTAAGTGATTTGGAATCAGTTAGGTTGGGAACACACCTGCAAAAACGGTTCATGAAACAGTGGGGCATGGAAACATGAAACTTGCCTCGAAGGGGCCTTTTCGCCACTGATGTAAAGGCTCATGTTGTTGTTACACCCGCGCGACTTTGGTACTATTGCGGCTGCTCTACCGCGATGAAGGATGGCCGGTGACTCATGGTGGCATGGTGGCGGCCTGCACGTGGGGACAGGGAAGACTGAATTTGCCTAGGTCGCTAAGTTGGAAGGGGGTCAGATTCTCGCGGTTGGGTTTGATAGAGTTTGACGAGGAGGTTTCGAAGAGCTGTAGTTTTGTTCCTATAAATATGATGGAGAATTCGAATTGAATTCGAATGTAATCCTTAATCAAATCATATTTGCAGGGAATTAAATCTATCATATTCAAATTTAGTTAGGGTTAGTGTTTAAATCGATAAAATCCTGAGAAGTCCCTTTAGGTCTTCCCATCGGGTAAGAAATCAGGGGGTGGGGGTCGGCCGAATGAAGAGGAACAATAATGGTACTGTTCAGTTTGGTTTATATATATATATATATATATATATATATATAAATATATATATATATATATATATATATATATATATATATATATATATATATATATATATATATATATATACTAAAATTTAAATTTAAATTTAAAATCAGTTTTGGGTTTCTAATAAGCTATAAAACAAACTTAAAATTCCCAAAAATATTTCTAACATATTGGAAAATATTTTGTACAACTTTTCTCTATTATAAATATAACACTCCTAATTCAAATACAAGGCTAATAATAATATTGATACTATATTTTATTTCAAATAAATAAAATAATAATAAAATCTTCTAACTGCTTTTAAAATAATACCAATATTTTTTTGAAATATTTCGTAGATAAACTAGTACAACTTATCTAGGTATGTATATAATGTAGCATTTAACTTGCTACCAAAAATATTGACAAAACCTAAAATTAAAATTCCAATAAAAAAATATTTGTAAAAATAAACTCTAAATTTTTTGGTGGTTTATATCCTTCCCAACTTATAAAAATTTCGTCCTCGAAATTAGAATAAAACATAATAGCTAAGAATAACGAGACTAAAATGAAGGGAGGGAAGTACGTCAATCGTACTCAATTTTCGAAAAGACGGAGGAGGTAGTTATACAAGAAAACCAAAATATCAAAATTGATGCCATATTCTACAAAGTAGGATATTCTTTATTCAAGACTCTACCCAACATATAGAAGTTGGCTAACCGTGAAAAGTTTTGTTACAAGACTTCTGAGAAGGACAATTTTTAGGGAAGAGTACGAGAAAATGGACACTTCTAACTGCAGTCTCGGATTATAAGTGAGCCTAGATATTGCCATGGCGTTCTTGGTCAATAACATCTATTGGAGAATGTCACGACCCACACCCACTGTGAGGGTACGAGTACGTAATGACGCCCAGCCTACGCCGCAGTGTCGGCGGTAGAACGTTGTCCTAGGTTACTATCTAATCAATAACTCACGCAATTATATAATGTACTTGTCAAACCTCAACTCCGAACGGAGGACAAGTATAGATATAATAAAATCTCAATCACAGTCTAAGCACGATAAGATAACTCAGAAGTTTATAACTAAAGACTAAACAACAACATTTATAAACTACTAAATAATAATATCTCAAACAAACTCAAATACAAACTCGTATCTCAAGTTATTACAATTCAAGTTCTAAAACATAAAAACTAAACTAAGTCTACTAGCTAGTCTCCCGATCACTCCTGAGTGTCGGGGCCATAGGTTGCTAAGCCATCTCCTGCTCCAAGGCAAGTAGGGCAAATGTCCTCAGGGCAATCATCTGTAATATTTTCAACAGGTCCAGTCAGGACAGGAACGAGTACAATTCCTCAAGAAATCCCAAATGACAGAGAACTATAAAGCAGTTATAGAAAGTTATATTGATGAATCATAGTAGTTTTATACAGGTAATAATATAGAGAACAGTTAAGGTACAAGGAAAGGAAAGTAACTAAACAAGAAGAGAATCATGGCAATAAAGACTGCAAAGTAAAAGCTAGCTGAACCAGGGTAACATGATATAAGTCCAGATAGTAAATGTAGACAAGTGTAACTCCAATGTAAGTCCAGTACAAGACGAATCTAATACAAGATGAATCCAGTACGGGACGATTCCAGTCATAGTGATCAATGATTCGAGGGTGAGTCCAGCCTATACTCTAGCAGTATGTTTTAAAATACCGATATCGACATGTAAACAACTGTAGGTAATACGGCACATCACACACCTGGCCGGATGTGAGATGGCTATCATTCCAGTAGATTCCAGTTAGGAGATTCCAGATTGGGGTATGTTTACATGTCTTACTCAAGTATTTTCCCTTCCAGCAAGTACAAGTGATTCCAGAATATGACACAAGGATCGAGATGAGTCCAGCCAAATATGATGACACCAGCAAGTGATTCCAGGGTGATTCCAGTAGGTGATTCCTGTAATAGAAGCCAGATATGGTGATACCAGTAATAGAGGCCAGACAATATGGTATGTGTGTCGCATACATGAATCCAGAAATATACATACGTGTGGTAACAGAGAATCACATACAACTAACTAGAACTAAAGTACAGTAATTGACAAATAAATGAGAGAACTATCAGAGAATGTACTCGCCTGATACTCTGAAAAGAGTAATGTAATATCAGATATCTGCACCGGAGTCACAATGTCCTAAATAGAGCAGTACAGGTTATAATGTATTTAAAACAAGGTAAATGAGATTTATGATGCAATCTACATGATTTCTAAGCCAATCTAGGTCAAAGTCAAACTTGGTCAACTATGGGTCAAACCAAGTCAATACTCTAGTCAACTAGGTCAATCAGTCCATATTGGTCATATCAAGGTTTTAGGGTACTACCTTGGTGTACCAAGGTATACAAACCTCATATATGCCAATATCTTAGATATTCACCTACCAAGCCTACCAATAGGCTCAAAAGCCAAATCCTATACAATATCTAATACTCAAGCCTTAGATACTATCTAAAATATACACATACTCAACTATATACAGCAACCCTTATACAATGTAAATCCTAACTCTAAACTTAACACCAACTCACCAACTATATACCACCATATAATATATATACATCCATCTCATTACCTACATACCTCCTAACTCTAACTCAATCTCTATCTTAATCCCTAACTAAATTTCTAACTTAATCTCTAACTCAATCTCTAACTCAAACCAACCCAATGCCAAACCTTGCCTAGGCAGGGCCTGCCAAGGCAACCCAACCAAACCAAGGCAGCCAAGTACAGCACCTGCCTGGGAACCCTGCTACTGCTGCTGGAATTCTAAACATGCCAAGCCAGGCCAAAGCTTTTACTGCACTGCTATTGCAGTATAGTGCCTCACTGCTGCACTGCTCCCCCATCATTTATTCTATTCAGTCCCTCCATCTTCTCTCAAAATTACTCTCTCAATCTCACAGGCCTTGAGAACTAGTCACTCATTAACCTATCTATACACACTCTCTCACACCCTCTACTCATTCTCAGAAGTCTGAGAACTACCTCTCCCAAAAATTCATATGTATACTACCTATGTATAGTCAATCAACAATATATGCTATAATTATAACTCAAAACCCAATCTCAAATCTATACCAAGCCAATTCAGGCCAAACAAGGACAGCCATGGTAAATTGAATTAAAGTGCAGGGTATGTATCACTGAATGCAGGTAAAATAAATGCTCCATGGCAGTGAATAAATGAAATGAGTGTTTGTAGTGAACAAATGTGTGCAGGAAGGTGTTTGTATTATAGGCAATAGTGTAGTGTAAGACACTTCTAAGGAAACAGATGTAGGATAAGTGTGGACATGTATTAGTAAAGGATATGTGGAATGGATGAATTTGTAGTTATATGTGAAAGATGTTGCAATGTAGGACATGTATCAATCATGTGCAGTGATATGAATTCAGGGTAGTGAATGTATCTGTATAGCAAGGAAATGAGGAATGAATGAGTGTCACATGCTAGATATACAAGAGAGTATGGCATATAACTTGTAGTGGCTTCCTACTATGCAGAACATCTTCAAAGTGAGAGAGCTAATGTAGAACAGGTGTGTGTGTGGCAGGCTTTACATCTATGTAGGACATCATATGTGTTCTGATACCTTGATATGTATCAGTGATTGATAGGTATTGCAGGATATACTACTAATACATGGCAATGAATGCAGTGTATAGAGAGGCTATGGATATCTAATTTATGGCAGTGAGATAGATGTAGGCTATCCTAATATAGTGAATCAACTTGACAGGTTATATGAAAGATAACTGAATGCAGGGGTTGTTAGGAGTGAAGCATGTTCAGTTGGCTCCTTGCCATGAAGATCAGATGCCTATATGCAGGTATGCAAATACAAATAATATGGTTAAGGGGAAAAGGACGTTTGCAGGCTTAACATACATATCCTGATACTAAAGGCAGTGGTGTATTCAGGAATGTAGTGCTAATTATATAGTGAAGTGCAAGTGTCATATGTTGAGTGCAAAAGTGTCAAGTTCGAATATGTGCAAGTGTCCATGTGTCCAGAGAGGTGTATGTCACAGCACATATAAAATGAACTGAACATGATAGTTTAAATAGGACTGAATCAAAAAACAGTTTTCCATTTAACTGTCAGTTCAAATCGAACCCAACTCACATGAACACCCAATTTAATGTGTGCGGTGGTGTTTCAGGTGTGTGGGCAAGTTTGTTTACATGTAAGAGATGTCCTCGTGTCCAACAAACAGACACAAGTGTCCAAAACAAACCAAAGGATTAAGTATCAGTAATCAGTGGAACAGTGACCTCGTGCGGCCGTGTCGAGTTGAAATAGACTCAACACAGTGCACGAGACACAAAGTGCACATGTACTATGATAGATAGGGTATAGGTCTAGGGTTTCAAGTGCCTGTACGAACCCCAAGATGTGTCGTGTCCTAGTTTCAAAGCCGTATCAGTATCGAGTTTCATGCACGTGCACAGTAGGCACGAGACAGTGCAGCCTCGTTTCCTTCGTACACAGACAACGAGGACCCACAAAATTTTGTGGGTAGGATGTCAGTCATTGCCCGCACCCACACACCAATTTTCAGGTGTCGGGATGCTGTGTCATGTCCGCTAGGACACTCGAGCAATAGGACAGCCGCACGAGGCCAGTGCACAGTGTCGTACGTGCGGTGCGTGTCCGATTTGGACACGAATTTTCCACAAAATCGTTCTCTGACTTCTACATAATTAATTTACATTTAAGAGCTTCAAAATCATGTAATTAGTTTAGCAAAAATCAAAAATAAAATCCTTAGAGGCATTTCAACAAACACATGAATACATAGACCGATACGGACACCAAACAGACACGAAATCCATCCAAATTTTGGGGACAGCTAGGGGACTCCTAGATCTAGTCCTAAATGCAAAGAAAACAGAATTTTAAATCAATTTGGGGAGTTTTACCTATAGGTGCAAAAAGTATGAAAAAGCTCCAAATGGGAGATTCTTCCTTGCTAGCCAAATGCTCCCAAATTGTCCCAAAGTTGGGATTAAACCCCATAATCAAAAAATAGGAGAGTATTAGGTTCTAATGGAAGAAACTAGGATTAAAAAGGAATTAGAATGAATTTATGGGAATTTTTGGGAAGGGGAAAATACCTTTCTTTTTCTATGTGTTGAAATAAAATAAAAGAGGCAAGCCCTAATGAATAAGTGTTTATATATGGTGGGGATCCCTATGTGGCTGGTCACTTAGGGTTTGGTTAAGGTTAGGGTATCAAATCATGGGCCATGGGTCAAGTCACAAGTCATTAAGTCCTTACTCACAAGTCCTTTCATTAAAACCACAAACCGTGAAATAATTCCACTTAAACTAATCCTCTCATTCTAAAACTAATCTCTAATGACTAAAATGAGTTAACTCAAGCTAGACTAGGGTCACCATGGTTAGGGTTAGCTTCTAGGCTAGTCCACTAGGCCTCAACAAGTCAAGGTCAAACTAGAATTCACCAATTCAATAAATAATCAAATAATTCAAATAAGTCAAATTGACCAAATTACCCCTAGGCTAAAAATGATAATTAAATATCCCTAATGACATGGTTAGGCTCTAGGTCAGACAGTCTCTCGGATTTTACTAGCAGCACATCAAAATCACAAGTGACTTAAAGCAGTTTTTAAATAGTTCAAAAATTACTAAAAATCACCAAAAATCATAATGTGAAACAAATATCAATAATTAATAATTATAATTACAAAATTTCAAAATTACCCTCATCTGGAAAATTGGGTGTTACAATCCTACCCACTTTAGAAAAATTTTGTCCTCGAAATTAAGATGATCGTACCCCTACTAGGCCAAACCCCCAGCAAATCAAAGTCGATAGATAACATGCAAACATAATCCTACTGGTCGTGATTTTACGGTCTTAATCAGGGTCACTATACTATCTATCATAACACAAAATATCCTGACAAGTACTAATGTAATCACACAACAAGATGGAAAGAAGAACAGGAAAGACAGACCTGCTAACCCGTCCCCCGTAGCGTCGGTATACTCGACTGTCAGCACAAAAGCCCTGCCCCTCTGGGGTATATCCCTCTGATGGTGTAGGGCACGGTGCTGCACTACAGGTGGCCTAGCTCCCTCTATCTAATCCATGATACTCAAGTAATATCTACCCTGATATTCCACTCAATTATACTAGGGCACCATCGATATAGTATCTATTCTGCAATCTGATAATCATACCCGTCCATCCAGAACCATGTTACCAGAATCCTCGTCACACCAGTATGGTTACGATAATCTATAGAGTCCACAACTAATGTACATACCTCTATAATCATGGTATTTAAAAATTTTACATTGCCACTAGCTTGGCTGCAAAAACTTTAAATTCCTACACCCGAGAAATACATCCAAAATCAGACTCTATCTCATCGCCCAACCAGCTGATATGGCTGTAGAAGACTCTAGATTCCATGACTGAGACAACCTAGCCCATGATGTTATCTTGGTAGGAAATCAAGTCAATAATGAACACCAAGAAACAAATTCAATGATGAATCAAGAAAGATAGACAGATACTGTCAGAATCGAATTTTGAGATAGTTTATAATGAGATTCTCAAGTGTCATCCCAGGAATCGTCTCAAGTAGTCCGAACTGTGATTGAATACCTCCCCATTATAGCCTATCTTTCAATCCTATTGCAGGCTCGCAGCAGTACAACTAAGTCACCGTACTACCACGATATCGTACTAATGCGACTCTCGACCGGCATGGGCAACCACTAAAAATGTGTCACGACCCACACCTACTGTGAAGGTACAAGTACGTAATGATGCCCAGCCTACGCCGCAGTGTCAGCAGTAGAACGCTGTCCTAGGTTACTATCTAATCAATAACTCACGCAATTATATAATGTACTTGTCAAACCTCAACTCCGAACGGAGGACAAGTATAGATATAATAAAATCTCAATCACAGTCTAAGCACGATAAGATAACTCAGAAGTTTATAACTAAAGACTAAACAACAACATTTATAAACTACTAAATAATAATATCTCAAACAAACTCAAATATAAACTCGTATCTCAAGTTATTACAATTCAAGTTCTAAAACATAAAAACTAAACTTAGTCTACTAGCTAGTCTTCCGATCACTCCTGAGTGTCGGGGCCATAGGTAGCTAAGTCATCTCCTGCTCCAAGGCAAGTAGGTCAAATGTCCTCAGGGCAATCATCTGTAATATTTTTAACAGGTCCAGTCAGGACAGGAATGAGTACAATTCATCAAGAAATCCCAAGTAAATGACAGAGAACTATAAAGCAGTTATAGACAGTTATATTGATGAATCATGATAGTTTTATACAGGTAATAATATAGAGAACAATTAAGGTACAAGGAAAAGAAAGTAACTAAACAAGAAGAGAATCATGGCAATAAAGACTGCAAAATAAAAGCTAGCTGAACCAGGGTAACATGATATAAGTCCAGACAGTAAATGTAGACAAGTGTAACTCCAATGTAAGTCCAGTACTAGACGAATCTAATACAAGATGAATCCAGTACGGGACGAATCTAATACAAGATGAATCCAGTACGGGACGATTCCAGTCATAGTGATCAATTATTCCAGGGTGAGTCCAGCATATACTCTAACAGTGTGTTTTAAAATACCGAGATCGACATGTAAACGGTTGTAGGTAATACGGTACATCACACACCTGGCCGGATGTGAGATGGCTATCATTCCAGTAGATTCCAGTAGATTTCAGTTGGAAGATTCCAGAATAGGGTATGTCTACATATCTTACTCAAGTATTTTCCCTCCCAGCAAGTACAAATGATTCCAGAATATGACACAAGAATTGAGATGAGTCCAGCCAAATATGATGGTACCAGCAAGTGATTCCAGGATGATTCCATTAGGTGATTCCAGTAATAGAAGCCAGATATGATGATATCAGTAATAGAGGCCAGACAATATGGTATGTGTGTCGCATACATGAATCCAGAAATATCTATACGTGTGGTAACAAAGAATCACATACAACTAACTAGAACTGAAGTACAGTAATTGACAAATAAATGAGAGAACTATCAGAGAATGTACTCGCCTGATACTCTGAAAAGAGTAATGTAATATCAGATGTCTGCACCAGAGTCACAATGTCCTAAATAGAGCAGTACAGGTTATAATGTGTTTAAAACAAGGTAAATGAAGTTTATGATGCAATCTACATGATTTCTAAGCCAATCTAGGTCAAAGTCAAACTTGGTCAACTATGGGTCAAACCAAGTCAATACTCTAGTCAACTAGGTCAATCAGTCCATATTGGTCATATCTAGGTTTTAGGGTACTACCTTGGTGTACCAAGGTATACAAACCTCATATATGCCAATATCTTAGATATTCACCTACCAAGCCTACCAATAGGCTCAAAAGCCAAATCTTATACAATTTCTAATACTCAAGCCTTAGACACTATCTAAAATATACACATACTCAACTATATACAGCCATCCTTACACAATGTAAATCCTGACTCTAAACTTAACACCAACTCACCAACTATATATACCACCATATAATATATATACATCGATCTCATTACCTACATACCTTCTCACTCTAACTCAATCTCTAACTTAATCCCTAACTTAATCTCTAACTTAATCTCTAACTCAATCTCTAACTCAAACCAACCCAATGCCAAACCTAGCCTAGGCAGGGCCTGCCAAGGCAACCCAACCAAACCAAGGCAGCAAAGTACAGCCCCTGTCTGGGAACCCTACTACTGCTGCTAGAATTCTAAACATACCAAGCCAGGCCAAGGCTTTTACTGCACTGCTATTGCAGTGCAGTGCCTCACTGTTGTACTGCTCCTCCATCCTTTATTCTATTCAGTCCCTCATTCTTCTCTCAAAATTACTCTCTCAATCTCACAGGCCTTGAGAACTAGTCACTTATTAACCTATCTATACACACTCTCTCACTCTCTCTACTCAATCTCAGAAGTCTGAGAACTACCTCTCCCAAAAATTCATATGTATACTACCTATGTATAGTCTATCAACAATATATGCTATAATTATAACTCAAAACCCAATCTCAAATCTATACCAAGCCAATTCAGGCCAAACAAGGACAGCCAGGGTAAATTGAATTGAAGTGCAGGGTATGTATCACTGAATGCAGGTGAAATGAATGTTCTATGGCAATGAATGAATGAAATGAGTGTTTGCAGTGAACAAATGTGTGCAGGAAGGTGTTTGCAGTATAGACAATAGTGTAGTGTAGGACACTTCTAAGGAAACAGATGCAGGACAAGTGTGGACATGTATCAGTAAAGGATATGTGGAATGGATGAATTTGCAGTTATATATGAAAGATGTTGCAATGTAGGACATGTATCAATCATGTGCAGTGAAATGAATTCAGGGCAGTAAATATATCTGTATAGCAAGGAAATGAGGAATGAATGAGTGTCACATGCTAGATATGCAAGAGAGTAGGGCATATAACTTGTAGTGGCTTCCTACTATGCAGAACATCTTCAAAGTGAGAGAGCTGATGTAGAACAGGTATGTGTGTGTGTGTGTGGCAGGCTTTACATCTATGTAGGACATCATATGTGTTCTGATACCTTGATATGTATCAGTGATTGATAGGTATTGCAGGATATACTACTAATACATGGCAATGAATACAGTGTATAGAGAGGCTATGGATATCTAATTTGTGGCAGTAAGCTAGATGCAGGCTATCCTAATGCAGTGAATCAACTTGATAGGTTATATGAAAGATAGCTGAATGTAGGGGTTGTTGGGAGTGAAGCATGTTCAGTTGGCTCCTTGCCATGAAGATCAGATGCCTATATGCAGGTATGCAAATACAGATAATATGGTTAAAGGGAAAAGGATGTTTGCAGGCTTAACATACATGTCCTGATACTAAAGGCATTGGTGTAATTGGGAATGTAGTGCTAATTATACAGTGAAGTGCAAGTGTCATATGTTGAGTGCAATAGTGTGAAGTTCGAATATGTGCAAGTGTCCATGTGTCCAGAGTGGTGTGTGTCACAGCACATATAAAACGAACTGAACATGATAGTTTAAATAGGACTGAATCATAAAACAGATTCCCATTTAACTGTCAGTTCAAATCGAACCCAACTCACATGAACACCTAATTTAATGTGTGCAGTGGTGTTTAGGTGCATGGGCATGTTTGTTTACATATGAGAGATGTCCTCACAGACACAAGTGTCTAAAACAGACCAAGGGATTAAGTATCAGTAATCAGTGGAACAGTGACCTCGTACGGCCGTGTCGAGTCGAAATAGACTCAACACAGTGCACGAGACATAAAGTGCATATGTATAGTGATAGATAGGGTATAGGGCTAGGGTTTCAAGTGCCTGCATGAACCCCAAGATGTGTCGTGTCCTAGTTTCAAAGCCGTATCAGTGTCGAGTTTCGTGCGCGTGCACAGTAGGCACGAGACAGTGCAGCCTCGTTTTCTTCGTGCACAGACAACGAGGACCCACAAAATTTTGTGGGTAGGATGTCAGTTATTGCCCGCACCTACACACCAATTTTCAGTGTTGGGATGCTGTGTCGTATCCGCTAGGACACTTGAGCAGCAGGATAGCCGCACGAGGACAGTGCGCAGTGTCGTACGTGCGGTGTGTGTCCGATTTGGACACAAATTTTCCACAGAATCGTGCTCAGACTTCTACATAATTAATCTACATATTAAGAGCTTCAAAATCATGTACTTAGTTTAGCAAAAATCAAAAATAAAATCCTTAGAGGCATTTCAACAAACATATGAATACATAGACCGATACGGACACCAAACGGACCCGAAATCCACCCAAATTTTGGGGACAGCTAGGGGACTCCTAGATCTTGCCCTAAATACAAAGAAAACAAAATTTTAAATCAATTTGGGGAGTTTTACCTATAGGTGCAAAAAGCAAAAAAAAGCTCCAAATGGGGATTCTTCCTTGCTAGTCAAATGCTCCCAAATTGTCCCAAAGCTGGGATTAAATCCCACAATCAGAAAATCAGAGAGTATTAGGTTATAATGGAAGAAACTAGGATTAAAAAGGAATTAGAATGAATTTATGGGAATTTTTGGGAAGGGGAAAAATACCTTTCTTTTCCTATGTGTTGAAATGAAATAAAAGAGGCAAGCCCTAATGAATAAGTGTTTATATAGGGTGGGGATCCCTATATGGCTGGTCACTTAGGGTTTGGTTAAGGTTAGGGTGTCAAATCATGGGCCATGGGCCAAGTCACAAGTCATTAAGTTCTTAATCACAAGTCCTTTCATTAAAACCACAAACCGTGAAATAACTCCACTTAAACTAATCCTCTCATTCTAAAACTAATATCTAATGACTAAAATGAGTTAACTCAAGCTAGACTAGGGTCACCATGGCTAGGGTTAGCTTCTAGGCTAGTCCACTAGGCCTCAACAAGTCAAACTAGAATTCACCAATTCAATAAATATTCAAATAATTCAAATAAGTCAAATTGACCAAATTACCCCTAGGCTAAAAATGATAATTAAATATCCCTAATGACATGGTTAGGCGCTAGGTCAGACAGTCTCTCGGATTTCACTAGCAGTACATCAAAATCATAAGTCATGACTTAAAGCGGTTTTTAAATAGTTTAAAAATTACTAAAAATCACCAAAAATCATAATGTGAAACAAATATCAATAATTAATAATTATAATTACAAAATTTAAAATTTACCCTCATCCGAAAAACTGGGTGTTACAGAGAATTATTACAATTAACATCGCTCCTATAGGGGTCATGCTCTCTAACTAGATAGTAGGCATCTCTTGTTCAAATTTAACTAAAATATATCGGTTCAAGGTATTTCACTCTTCGCCTAACATGGGTAACTAAGATATGCGAATCTATTTTAAGTGCAGAAACCTTGCTATCGACTATGATTAGGTAAGGGTCTGAATTCTTCAAGTTATATTGACTAGTGGGTACGGGTTCGGTGTTTGGTGCTGTGTAGGAGGCATATGCTTGCTTTGGTGGAATGCATACGTTATAGGTATAATGCATCTTGCATATGTCATAGGTATTCAGTTTAGTTATGGGAATAGGTCGATATTTGTATAGTTAAAATCAAGTGAAGCAAAATAGACATCTATGGTTTGTTCTAAGAGAAAATGTGTCATACAGGTGGTATATTTGAAATAGAACACAGAAAGGTGCATTTGTGTGGGACGTGTATGTCACGTGGGTAGCTTGACAGGTCTAGTTTGTGAGTGTGAAATTTGTTCGAAGGGAACGACTAGTATGTCATGTGTATGAACCACTGAATTTTTAGTCTAATTGGAGCCAATCATCTACAATCACTTGCTAATTCCAAGAACCCTATGTTTCTTAGAGAGCCTTGCAATCTATGTGCTATGAAAATTTTCATTCTCGTAATTAAAACTAAGACACAATCCTACGAAAGAATGAATTTGAAGAACCAAGGTCGCGATCGTTTACCGTGGTTATCTAATCGCATGAGCAAAGGGCTATAAAGTGCAATATGAAAATCGTATCGTAACTTCCAAACAATTGGAATAACGGTTATGAATGGAATATAGTTCTAAGAGGTAGAGTTAAGTTCAACATTCTATGCAAATTATGGAAATTCGTTAAGCGGAGGAAATGCAGTAATAGGATTTCTAGGAAGGTTAAATTAGAGGAGATGTATGAGGATATGAGGTACTTATGAACATAGTCACGGACTCTATAGGAAGCCTAAGTTTTACATATTTAACATTACCCAAATATTGACCATGTTTCATCAAGGCAATAGGAGAGGTCTTGCTGAAGCATAACCGAAAACAAGTTAGTATAAAGGGATTCCATTCATCGCATAACATAAGCTATGAAGAGATACGGTTAGAAGATTATATGAAAGGAGGTTTAGTGGACCAAGAGATGGAGCCTACATAATTGGTCTCGAGAGCTATTTCCCAAAGTTTGGTTTTATAGCCCAAATATAAAAATGTGCATAGATGGGTTTAACTGTATCTTAATGGGTTTCGTAATTGGACATCAATCTTTGATTGAATGAATATTAGGTTTTAATCTATATTGGCTGGACAAGATCTTATAAAATCAATCTGAACCTTTTCTATTAGGTTAGGGTAACCTAGCATAAGTTCAAACTCAAGTGGTTGGGCTAATAGCCAGTCGAGTTGGTTAACCAGGTTCCTTAAGCCCAAAAAATGTACCTTTTGTGACTTTTGTGTATAAGTAGCACATAGGACCTCAATTGGGTGGCACACTAGTGGCATATGCGTCATAGGATTTCAGTAGATCATAACCATATATTGGGTTGAAAGAATTTAGTCGAGGTTGAATCTCTAACTGAAGTCGGGAAGTACATTGGTATTATGGTAAGGGTTATATTTGGCATTTTTGATCCGAAAGTCGCATCATAAAAATAAAGTACAAGGGACGTGTTTGAGTAGGACATGATATACCTAAATGAAGGTAGACTTGTCTAGGTCTTGCATATAAAATTAGTTTGGAAGATAATAATTGGTCTCGTGCTTTGAATATCAATGTCACGGTCGGGGACACCAAATAATCTAAATAGAAAGTGGGTGCTCGTGGGGCACTAATTTATCATCCTAATACAAACCAGCGTATCTTAATTAATCGGTAATACTAGTAATCCTAAAATTTAGATGGGCTCATAACCTATATACTTCAGAAATTCCTTTCCCGTAATTAAATTGAGGCACGATTCTATGATTAATGGAGTTAAAAAATTTCAAGTCGTGCTACCTCAAATTTTAATTATAGAAGAATACTATGCCACGTAATAGAAAATATGATATGGTAGATATAAATCGAGTTTGAAGATAGTTCTCCGATTCTGAATAGATGAAAAATAATTGTGTATATAAGCTTTCATGGTCATAGGTGGTATGGCGAACTGAGGGGCATTTTGTGTCTATCTTCCCTCAGATACGAGCATTTATTTTTTTGAAATAAGTAAAGGCGGGAAAACAATAAGGAGTTCAAGGGAGAGGAAATCGAATGCGAATACGAGGTTCCAAGGGCAATTGAATAATTCAAAAAGCGTGGTCAAGGCAGTTACAGACGATATCCTAAAGACATCTATATCTCAATCTACGTATAATAATCATATGAAGAGCGAACCAAGTGCACTAAGGTGGATCAGACCATAATACATTGATTCTGATTATACAATATGTTAGTGGACATCCCCAACAACATATGTCCTGAACAAGCTCAATAAGGAATAAGCTTACAAAACTAGGCTATAATAACAGCATTAGTCAAGACAGTCCAAAATTATAAGTACACAAGATTATGGTTGAAAGAATACACAAGGAGTTCAAGTTCATCAATCTCTAAGACTCGTCCGGTGTTCATCCCTCTATAGTTGTCCTACTGTCTTCTTGTCTATAGTCTTGGTCGATCAATGAGTTAGGGACTTCTAAACTCTATAATCTAGGTATCGTATTAGTATCCTCTTTAATGGGTCGTAAGGACAAAAAGATTGATAGGTCATGAGGCATTCTATCCAACTTATAAGGGTTCAACTAATAGTGTGGTTGAATATTGAAACGTATATACCCAGTGCAAGTCTTTCTGACATCTATCAAGCATGAAAGAAAAGATGAGATTATGGTAGAAAGAGTTCAAGCATGATACAAATCAAGGAAGGCAAACGAGAGTTCAAATTTTGGAGTCAAGAAAGGAGGTCAAGTATGTGGATGAGATCCTAGACTCTAATCCTATATGTAGGCCCGTTCGGTACAGTAGCGTAACCGAAATGGCAAACTCAACCTGCATGGGCCACCACAAAAATATATAACATCCCAGTCCCAATATACGTAGGACTAAGAACGTAGACATACCAGCCGTATAATAAATATACGTAAGATATAAAATGCACTAAACCATGACAACTAATCTCATCCACAAATAGGAGAATATATATATCATAAAATCAACTTTGAATTTGTCATTTTGTACAAAACGTTGGGTGAAGACAAATTCACTACCAATATTTTAAATGAGAAGAAAAATACAAGGAAATAATTTATAAAAATTGCAATGGATGATCCAAGAGCAATCATTCTCGATATAAAAGGAAGACCACGATATTGGCTAGAGCACCTACAAAAAGTCATAAAAACACACACACCTGAAGAAATTATCAGGTCCTTAAAGGGACGTAACAAGATACAGGAAGAACATTCCATATAAATTGAATATAAAAATATGTCACAAAGTTACAAGTAAAAGTAAATAGTCCAAATCATAGCACAGTCCAGTATCCCATCATCGAAATAATGGACTACCCCTACAACCAAACAAGGACAAGGGTAGAACACTATTTCGTGATGTGACATTGTCCTATGTCACTACTGGAATGGGGGTGACATGACATCAACTAAGGTCACCTACCCATTCTACTGTGTATATGCAGTTAAGAACAAACTTTCTACGCATGGGCCCTCTGGCAATATGGGATTGGCATAGTTCCTGTTTTGGGCACCAGAGGCCTCAAAGCACGACCTTCTATGAACATCAGAGGCCAGCAAGTACATAATAAAGGGGTAAGCAAGATCGTACCTCCAGCGGAGCTTCCGGTAATAAAGGAAAGTGTAATAGTAGCCCATACGATAAGGAAATGTTCTCCCCATCCTATGTACTTATTAAGTCGTATCCACGACCATGTACCTCTACTAACTGCCAAGTCTTCTAACATGCCTCTATTAGTAGTTAGACCTAACGCATGTGCACGGGTGATCAGCCAACACGTAAGTACCTCTATATGCTACTCATAACCTTACATATCTCGTAGCACTGTCGTGATAAGATTTATGATAATACACTAACAAATGGTAGTCCCTTAACTTCTAGGTTCATATGCATAAATTAGAGACAAGACAGAAAATAAGACTAGCACTTGCATCATGTATAACGAAAAGCAAGTAAGTAAATCATAAACTACAACCAGGATGCAACTGAAAGAATTAGAAATAAATAGGCAGCATTATGAAATAACTAAAGCAAATGTAGACTAAATATAAGTAGTAAATATGGCAAGGTATCTTGCCTGAGGTTGTGTGCAAAACGACAGTATCCAGTAGCTCAAATCGTTAGATCAGTGAAGTAATGAAAGGTCGAATCCCGCAAACGTCCTATGATGCTGAAATAAATATCATGAACATTTTTGGTATAAAAGATATGTCTAAAAATACCTACACAAAAGTCCAATTCTGGATATAGGGGCAAAATCGTGATTTTGGGTCAAAATGATGTCCACTATTGTTTGCACCGAAAAGTGTGCCAGTACCTACGGTCTCTAAAGTCATCAAACTAATACATGTCTACAGGTCCGATTTGACGATACAAATCCAATTATATGTCAAAAGTTTGATTCCGGTAGGATGTGCACAAATTCGCTTGTTGGTCGGGTTACGGGCCCGCAAAGAGGACGTTCTGGTCGACCTTCTCATAATGGACCAAACTTGGCATACAGGACCCAAAAAATAATACGGTCATGTTGGCATAAGTTTCGTCTCAAGATGACGAACGTGCACGAAGTAATTGGAATATTTGCAAAAATACCAATACGGTGGTTTTTGGCGGATATATCTAGTATTCGTTACGCACACGCAACCAATTCAAGTTCTGTCAAATCCTACATGTGCACGATGCCCATACGCACCTTTCGATGCAAGAGGTTCGTGACCAAGTCGACCGGATTATCGGACGGACTCCGGTATCAGGGTTTTTTACGTTTTAAAAACAGATTTTTTGTCAAATCCAATCTAATTTTAAAAAGAGTAATAAAATAAAGTAATTAATAGGTTTTGATCTCGGTTAGGTTGTTTAACACATTGTTCAAGTAGATTTCTTAGATTAGCGATAGGCTGGTCGTAAATCGACCGCAGACATTGGTGGTTGGGACGGTTTCTATAATTCAAACAATCAAGATTTTCTTGATTTTGGAACTCGATTCTCGACGTGCACAAAGCAAATTAAAATAAACTATTTTTAGGGTTTTGGATTCGGTTAGGTTGGGAACACACCTACGAAAATGGTTCACGAAATTGTGGGGCGTGGAAACAAAATACTCACCTCGAAGGGGCCTTCTCGCTACTGCTGTTAAGGCTGATGCTACTGTTGCACCCGCACGACTTTGGCACTATTACGGCTGCTCTACCGCGGAGAAGGATAGTCGATGATCCATGACGGTGTGGTGGCGGCCGCCACACAGGGCCAGGGGCAAACTGAGTTGAAAGGGGGTCGGATTCTCGCGGTTGGGTTTGATAGAGTTTGACGAGGAGGTTTCGAAGAGCCACAGTTTTATTCATATATATATAATGGAGAATTCAAATTTAATTCGAACGTAATCCTTAATCAAATCATATTCACAGGGAATTAAATCTATCATATTCAAATTTGGATAGGGTTAGTGTTTAAATCAATAAAATCCCGATAAGCCCCTTTAGGTCTTTCATTCGGGTTAGAAATCAGGGGGTGGGTATATATATTAAAACCAACGACTATATTCGTATAAAAGGTGCAAAATGCTAAAGCCTTTACAAGTAGGCTCAAAAAGAGAAAATAAAAGGAGCAGGAAAACAAGGGCCTGCTTGGCCTCCTGCCAAGAACAAAACACCTCCGACAATGTCAGCAATTCATGAAGGGCCAGAAGCTCTCCTTGACGTGCTTGTAATGTCTACCAACTTTCAGGATCTGTCTGTTGGCCTCAAGAATCAGTTGAGTGGAGTTGTACTGGTGCCCCTCATATATGAATTTGTTACAATTTTTCCATATGACCCACCTGATAGTAGCAGCTACGATCTGGTGGCCGTGAGTGGCTTTGCCCCAGGTGGCTAGGAGATCGTTCAAGCCCCCTTAAGCAAGGTCCGGGAGATAAGTTGTTGAAAAGCTATGCCAAATTTTATATATATATATATATATATATATATATATATATATATATATATATATATATATATATTCTAATAAGTTATAAAATTGGGTTTCTAATAAGTTATAAAAAAACATAAAATTCCTAAAAATATTTCTAACATATTAGAAAATATTTTGTACAATTTTTCCCTATTATAAATATGACATTACTATTAGATAAAATCCTAATTCAAATACAAGGCTAATAATAATATTGATACTATATTTTATTTTAAATAAATAAAATAAACATAAAGATAATAAAATCTTCTAACCATTTTTAAAATAATACCAACATTTTTTCTGAAATATTTTATAGATAAACTAGTATAACTTATCTAGGTATGTATATAATGTAGCATTTAACTTGATACCAAAAATATTGACAAAACCTAAAAGTAAAAGTCCAATAAACAAAATTATTATGTAAAAATAAGGGTGCTGCTATTAGCACTCCTAAAATGTCATTCGACACTCCTCTTTAATTTTTTTAACATTCAAATTATAAATCTACCCCTACATTAAATATAACATTAATTTGTGCATGCATGGAGGAAGGAGTATAGGATGACATTTTAGGAGTGCCAATAATGTTAATGCATGGACAAAATCTAAAATTTTAGGGGGTTTACACACGATTGCCTATCTCATGTCGCCTTTGTCAAAATGAAGACATAAAGCAAACCCGCAACAGATTTTCGCACATCAGGGTGTGTGTGATCATCTACGACCAGATAAGCATTTGCGGCGGTGACCACGGTTGTCGGCTTCTTCTCCTTGGACTTGCTAGTGCTCGCAGCACTGGCCTTAGGGGCCTTAGGGGCCTTGGGAGCTCTCAGAGCTTTGGGGGCCATAGAGAGAAAACTAGGCTTTGGCTTGAGGAGGAAGAAGAAGTTCTTTTCAGAAAAGTCAGAGAAAAATAATAGAGAAAAAACCTTTCTCTCTCCAAAAGTCCCTATTTATAGGGAGAAGCCACGTGTCGATATATGATATCAAGAAATTCTTTGGGTCTGAGGAGACGTTTCCAAACGCGTTCGGTGGTAGAATGAAATCATTATGATATCTTCTGAAAAAATGAGGAGTCATTATCATTAATGATGACGACTATTTTGTATTTAATGCTGACGGCTAGCCACGTTTTGAGTGATGAAAGCCTGTCATGGCTAGTGTTGCGCACTCCTTAACCATGTGTCAATACATGCTTCTTTTTTAAAGTATTTCAAACTTATCCAAGTTTGAAAACTTTGAAAGGCTTGTAGAAGCATAAAAAATTCATAAAAAGTGTACTATGAGCTAAAGAAGCGCAGTGCCTACAAAAAAAGTGGACCATAAACTGTTGCGCACATTAAGTTTACACAAACAGATAAACAAGATAGTGTTGAAAAAAGCACAGTACACAATTTGGAAAAGAGCGCATAAAAGATATGCTTTTTTATTGATAGTCATGATTATAATACAAGTGAAAGTCTATTACAGAGTTCTCATTAACATTCATGATTACATAAATAAGCCATATATTATCTACTGCATATACAATATATGTCAAGAAAACTGCAGCATACAATGTATGCCAAGAAAAGAGCAGCATACAATATACGCCAAGAAAAGTGCCCATGCACACACAATGTCTGCCAAAAGAAGCACCCCTGCACATACAATGTATGCCAAGAAAAGCATCGCTCTTCTGCACACACAATGTAGGCCAAGAAAAGCGCAGCTCCTCTGTGGAGCTCCTAGGCGTTGGTTGAACAGGGTTCAGAATGAGAATCAATCCAAGACCCTATATTCAACATCTTGGCACTTAATGTCACCTCAGGGCAGAACACAACTAGCACGCTACATGAATAGGGACAACTACGTCCATAGTCTGCTGAGTTCATCTCAAAAACTCCTTTATCAAACTCGTCACTTCTTTGAACAAAGAGTTTTGCAACCCTAGCCCACGACTGGCACAATTTCTATCAAACTCGCCAAGGAAAAGACATACAGTCATCGAGGTAAAATATTATCTCCAACATAAAGTGGGGGAGAGGGGTGCATGAATGAGTTGTGCCCTAAAAATACCCCTATTTATAGGCTACGTGCGGTCAAACCCACGCGCCAAATGGCAGCCAGTGAAAGGCTCTGAGTTAATTGGATGAACCTCATATTCATGGCAATGAATCTCATAAATGATCTTTTTGACTAAGTCCTTAGTCAAAGTCATCACTCCTCGAGCCGTATGCAGCGGCAAAAATTAAGGAGTTTGACCCAAATAACCCTAAAAAGTGTATCCTTAAAAGCGTAGCCTAATGGGACACAAGAGCCCCAAAAAGGCACAACTCCAGAAAAGCACAGTCTCCTGAGACTTTACCCCAAAGGTGCACCATCACAAGAAACCCAAGCTATCACTTCAGCATTTATGGCACGCTGATACAGATGACAGATGTCAGCTATCAGTAGCCAAATGGCAGATGTCAGCTGACAAATACTTGATGTTAATCTAAGCGAAGAATGCAAAAGCGTAGTCTTCCTAGTGCCCCCAAAGCACAGTTTCTACAATAGAGTTCAAACAAGTACAACCTCTACAAATGCAACACTGGTCGAATGATGCCACGTGGCCAACAAGAGCACAGTGTCTCTCAGATACAATCAAATCTATTCAGTTTAACAAAGTATAATCTTTGAGCAATTTGCACGCACCACGTGGCATTGACTCTGTCATGCTTATGAATGGGTACCAACCACCCAAGATCTTAGAAACAAAAAAATCTCAACAGCTGCCTCGTGTCAGCCCATCTGCAGCTCAACGGTGCAGTTATAACAAATTGACCCTATCTTCATGCGTGCATGGGTGGTCTATACCATCAACATATAAATAGAAGGAGTCTTCCTTCATTTTGGATCTTGATTGGCAACCCTGAATTATCTATACACAGGCATCCAGAGAGTCAAAGCAAGTTTTTCTCATTGTCAGATCATTAACGGAGTAAAGAAACCACTACAGTATTCGATCTCTATCGCCACACTTTTCTAGAATCAACTTGTACTTAGATCTTCTGTTATGGAGTTCTTTTGTACTTTTCTTGTTCAATTAATACAAAAGGTTCGTATAACTTTTGTCCATGGCAAACATTCCCCTAGCAAACTCAAATACATACTCTCTAGAAGGACTAAACACAATGCATCAACGGCGACAATCTATACTAGCATGCTGCGCACTCAACCAATCCATTCTAAAAACTATATCGAAGCTCGGGAGTGGAATTACGAGTAAGCTGACGCACAAATCCATGTCTTCCAAGGAAATGTGATGCTTGACGCAAATATCCTTGACTAGGATAATGCCTCCGCTAGTCAAAATTTTACAACTACTATCCAATGGCACAGATAGAATGCTATGATTAAATACAAAAGCCACAGATATAAAATATAAGTAGCACCAGAATCAAACAAAACAACAGCTGGAAATGAATCGATAAGTACTAAACTTGTAATCACATCAGAAGGTGCCTCGGTCTTCGCGACCATTATAGCAAAGGCCTTACCCCTCTGCTGATATTAGGCAAAGCACTGCTGCTGAGTAGGTAATAGTCCCTTATACGGATATGCTACTATAGGCCCCGTCGACGCTCTACGGACAGGAGCCATACCCTGAGTTGGACGAGCAGGTGCCAAAGGACACTCCCTCAACTGGTGCACAGAAGATCCACAGAACAAACATGCACCGAGCCTCTTCTTACATGCATTATGAGAGTGTCCGGTCTTCCTACAGTAGGCACAAGAAGGAGTTGGGCAAATCTGCTTTTAAGCATGATGTAGAACTACTGCTCGAGCTGGTGGCTGGAAAGCCTTCGGCTAGAAGTGGGGACACTTCGTCGGTGCCTGACCGTTGCTATCCCCGATAGAATCTCGATCCCTCTTGGGCCTGAAACCCAAGTCCTTCTCTACCACTTGAGCCAGTGCTACTAAATCAGCAAAAGTTACATCCTGACTCGGAGTGATATATACACAGATATCCTTGGCTAAGCCCCTCCTAAATCTATAGAAGCGATCCATATGATCCCTCACCATATACTCTACAAAACAGCTCAGTCTGCTAAACTCAGAAGCATACTCATCGATCGATAATCCTTCCTATACTAGGTTATGGAACTGACTTTCCAAAACCCCTCGAGCCACCATAGAGTAGAACTTCTTTTTGAAGAGATCTTTAACATCTCCCAAGTCAGTCCAGGTGCCAAAAACTGGGGCTCAGTCTGAAACCAAATGAGCGCAAGATCAAAGAGTTGTAGGCCCACCGCCTCACCTTTTATGTTCTCCAAAATCTGAGCTACTTACAAGAACCACTCCATATTCTTAAGCCACTCATCCGCATAAAGGATACCCTCCTTACCCTTGAACTCTCGGATACACATCTTCCTGAAGTCAGAAATAGAATCCCGCTTCTGTTGCTACTGAGTGGGCTGCTGCATAATAACCCTCTCCAAGGTCTCTGGTACTACCTGATGAGCACTCTCCTTGCGCTCTCTTATCAGCTCAGTTTGGGCTCTGTGTGCCTCTGCCTATCCTTTCTGAGCCTCAGCCTGAATCCTCTGAGCTTCTACCATACCCTGGATAAGAGCAAATAGTCCTACCCCATCAATGGGGATGCCTCTAGGGAAAGGAAATGGTAATAGAGGAGGTAGACCCTCTAAGACAGCTAGAAAGGTCCCTGACCTGGAATTGTCCCACAGGCTGAAGTAATCGATATAATCTCTTAAACTGGTATAATCTTCTAAACCAATGGAGATAGAGGAACAGCCTTAGTCGCTCCTCGAGGAACCAGTCAAAAAGTCGTCGACCTCTCAGAAGCAGCACCTGCTGTAGCTACCCCTAAAATATGAGTCCTGGTCACTGGTATCGTCCTGAGGACAGATTAAAAAAAGAAGAAACCAATATGATACAAGATAAGATATCAAGGAAGGACATATATTAAGAAAGGTAGCAATCATTCAAGAATGGAATTAAAGATAGCATATTCAAGCAGAACAGAAATCCTAGTTGTGATTAAGTACTTCTTAAATCTTTTAGTAATCCTTGACCTACTGCAGGCTCATAATAGTACTACTAAACCTAATTACTACCATGATATTTGCACTAATTGTGAAGCTCGACCTGCATGTGCCACCATGAAAACCGTCATGACCCACACACAAAAATCGGGCATGAGTCTTGGGTATGTCTAGCTTACGCTGTAGTATCGGCAATAGAAAGCTGTCTAAGAAAATATAATCATCCATTCCACACAATAGTGTATGATCATCTCATCCATGATATAAATCTAAAGATAGGAATAATAAAATATATAGCTCAGTCACAGCAACTAAGATAAAATAGTTCTAGCACAATGTATAAACACAATCCAGAGTCAGACATAATCTACCAGATCGGAGAATCACCAAATCCTCAAATATAATATATACAACCCAAGTATGTGTGAGACTCGTCTCACAGTATTCGTATTTGTTTACGAATACACATTTTATACTGTATTCTGCATTTTCTTGGACTCTAGAGGACCGAAGAAAAACTTAATTTTTGAGACTTTTTTGCGAAATCGGTATACCGCCAGCATACCTGTCTATACCAACGGTATACCGTCCAGGCATATTTCCTACTTTATAGACATTTTTGATTCGAGATATTTTTGTATAAATATTTTCATGAATAGTGTTAGATATTTTCATGAATATTGTCTAGATATTTTTATGAATAATGATGATACATTCTATTATCCACTAGTTTCTTGGTTTTCTTCTGAATGGTCAGAATTTATGAATAGTGACGATACATTCTATTATCCACTGGTTTCTTAGTTTTCTTCTGAATGGTCAAGATTGATCCTGATCGAGTGTCATATTATGATCTACAATAGATTTCAGGATTTATGAATAGTGATGATACATTCTATTATCCACTAGTTTCTTGGTTTTCTTATGGCGCTGATAGCCTAGTAGATTTCAACGAGAGGTTTTAGACTCTCTAATTTGATACAGTATCATATTATGATCTACAGCAGAGGTTTATCAGCCTCCGGTAGATGGACAGGACCGTCGATGGATATACGGCAGAATTTAGTAGGCTTAGTCGGTTTACCCCTTCCTTAGTGGCAACCAAGTTGGACCGGACGAGAAGATTCCAGCAAGGACTTCATCTAGAGATCATCATGTCGATGGAGCAGCTGTGTTTTTGAAGACCGATTTGCGGTCTGGGTGCCATCAGATCAGAGTTAAAGAGCAGAATATACCCAAGACGGCATTTAGATATTGGTATGGCCATTGGAAGTTCCTTGTTATGCCGTTCGGAGCAACCAATGCTCCAGCAATTTCTATATAGATCTCATGAATCGATTCTTCATGTCCCACTTAGACCCATTTCTGATAGTGTTTATTGATGATATGTTAGTCTATAGTCGAACTGAGGCATAGCACGAACAGCATCTTCGCATGGTTTTTCATATTCTTTGGGACAATCAACTTTACACAAAGTTCAGCAACTACAAATTCTGGCTCGATTGAGTCTCTTTTTTGGGTCATATTATTAAAAATAGAGTAATCAAGTAAGCATGTAAGACTAACTAATAGTTTAATTGAAACAGGTAAAAAGTGAAAATGTGAAAACAAGTACTATGATGTGAACTATAAAGAGAAAAATGTCAAATCCCTAACCTCTAAGTACTTTTGAAATACCAAGTTCGACATGTGAATGGCTCGGGTAATACGGCAAATAGCACACGATAATGTGTGACCGCTATCCACACGATACGGCAAAATCATACGTGAAATGTATGATTGCTATCAACACAATTAGACACGAAGAACAGATAGGGTGTTCACATTGTTTGCAAGAACAAAAGTATTCCAAGAAAATGGTGCTACAAACTAAAAAAAAAGTACAAAAATACAATTTTGATTCTGGAGAAGTACAACTGTAGGAATCTGATCAGAAGATGATCACTTTATCCTTTGGGTGATGCGATATCAAAGAAGAAAGCCTCTTGAACGTACTGCAGCAACCTGGTCAGGAGATTATGATCATTAGTGATGCTTGGAAAGTGATTTTGAACACTATTTATAGAGTTCTAAAATAACTGTCAGATAGTTAAACTGATTGGTGTACGGTACAATTGGCGCGCCATCACCCATTTGCACAAACGGTTGGCTTAACTGCTTGGGATGCATGGCATTCTGTGAGAGAGATGCGCTTGGTCGTAGGCAGTATCACTGCACATTTTTCGAGATTAGTGGCATACACGCCATGTCATCTAATTGCTTCTGGATGATAAATGATCAAGTGGTGCCAATTGATGAATGGCTCCTGGCAGAATTTATTGATTGGCGCCATCGGCTTAATATATTGAATCTATAGGGTTTGATTACCTTGTACAAAATAATGACTAGCGCAGGACAACTGACAATCATTATAATAAATCTAACACAATCTTCTCGGCGCTGTGCGCTCGGGATTCGAAAGGATTTTTTCGGCTGACGTGTTGTCAGTCATTATAACAAACGCTTTATCTTCTCGAGGAAGTTTGCCACGTGGTAGCCCAGCATCATGCGCTATTTGTTTTTTAGCATGCTTTATCCAGCGCTCTTTAGTAGATATGTTCTGGCGCCACTTATGCTTAGCGCAATGCATTCTTTTGGCAATTTTTAGCTTCTGCAAGACCCCCTTTAAAGCTTTCAAATTTCAAAATTTTCAAAATTTAAAATACTTTGAATAAGAAGCAGCTTCGCATTTTTGACGCATCTTAGAAACATGATCAACCCCGAGTTTCACGCGCAACTTGCGTAGCCGTTACTCTTAGATTTTGGCTATAAATATCTTTGAGGAGAGAAAAAACTTTTACTCAAAAAGCTTCTCTCCCGAGCTCTTCTTTCCGCCTTCCTGAATTTCAAAGTTCTCCGATCATCATCAATGGCCGCAAAGAAATCGACTGCAGATAAAGGCAAGAGAATCGTTGGAGCTCTGCTACGCACATCACCATTGAGGGCGCCGCAATATGCACCACCGTCGGCGAGAGCCGAGTAGGTAAATCATGCTCTCGAAGATGATTACTTCATCAGGAAAGATGAGGAACAGTATACGTAATGCCATTTGATGGCAGCGCCAACTAAAGCCCAGCGTCAACCACTTCTTTCAGAGTGCTGGTTGGCGCTACCCAATTTTCTAAACAGTGCTGCAGAAGCATAGAAAATATGGGGTTCATGTAGATCACAATTTGCCACATACGTACTTTGGGCCAAACTGGTCCGTATAAAGGAAAATGGCATGGCAGATTCACTGCCTTATGCGGCCCGTCGACAACCAGCTACAGAAGAAAGATATGCGGTCAAGAGGATCAGTTCGTCTGATAAAGCTGACAAGTTCTGTCACAACTGACAAAAATAACAGCTCTGACACTTTGACAAAAAGATAAGATGTGAGACATCCCCAAAAAGTAGGGTTCATACGCTTTCATGCGGCCAGAAGGAGTGTCACCTAAGCCGTATGAACCTTATGCGGATCAAACATATGTGGCCCCAAAGTCTCCGAACTTCATGCGACCAAGGGTGACTGTGAACCAAGACGCATGAGCTTTATGCGGCCAAGATACAGAATCTATGTTGTCACAACCCGTACCCTAGAGTAAGGGCACGAGACGTGGGTACGTCCAGTCTACGTCGCAGTGTCGGCGGTAGAACGCTGTCCTAGGTCAATCATCTAACAATATAAGGTACTTGTACAGAATATACACTCCAAATGGAGGTGACATAGCAATACAGTCTCAATCACATCTAAGGTAGAATACGATAAAAGATAGATAGATATGAACTGAAATAAAATCTACAGAGATACAATCCAGATAGAAGTCTAAGTGTCTAAGATAATACAATCCAGATAACATCTCAAAATCTCAATATAGTAATCCAGAATAAATACAACAAATGACATCCTAGTCTAAGGGAGTGTCATCCACTGCTAAGGGGTCCTACTACTGGTCCAGGTCACAACAGTCCTCTAAGGTAGTCCCGTAATATGTGGAACAGAATGCCTCAGCCTCATCCTCTGTAATATTTTCAACAGGTCCAGTTAGGACAGGAGCGAGTACAGTACATCTCAACAAATCATAACAGGTTAGGAAATGTAAACATGCTAGAGACTAAGATACAAGAAACAGAAAGAACAACATGATGTAAAAGAGAGACTGTAAGTAAATAGCTACAATATATAGGAGAACTATCAGTGCTAGTGATTTAGAGTACAAGACGGTTATGTAAACGGCACGATGTTGTACATGAGTAATCTACAGAGGTTGTACACGAGTAATCTACAGGATTGAATACATAACCACTTCTACTCCCCCTCCCCAATCAATACACAAGGATCCAATCAAGTTATGTTATTGCACACGAAGTATAGTTGTACACGATGATCATGTGAGCACATGAGTATACATGATTTCACACAATTTGTACACGAATAACACGAATACAAGGAATACACGATGCTCATGATAAAGTACACGAACATGAAATATCCGATGTATCCACTAAGGGGATAATATCGTACGACAAGATCCATATAATACTAATCCGTGTTACCAACGTGTCAGCATCAAGTAAAATAATCTAAAGCAGGAAATATACTCCTAAACAAGATATGAAATGATCAGACAATGTACTCGCCTGGTATCCTGGATATCTAAAAAGAATCTACTGTCCAAGGAGTGGTGTTTGTCTCTTATAGAACAGTACAAGTCACTACATGTCCAAAATAGTAAAATAGACTGCTACAATGCATCTACATGATGTTTAGGGTCAAATTAGGCTAAAGTAAACCCTTGGTCAACTCTAGTCAACTGTACTAGTCAAACTAGGTAAACTAGGTCAAGCCTAACCCAAACAAGTCTCACTAAGCCTAACCAGCCTATTCTAGCAAGCACACATCAAAACTAGGTTATACAAGCCAACAACACACATTCACTGGGCATTCATGCCATATACATAGGCTGTATCACATAGGGATACACCCCATAGGCTATGTGCCATGTATATAGGCTATAGGCCATATAGGCTATATCACACATTAAAAATATATCTAATTTATATAAATAACACACTCATACACATATAGGCTACATTATGTATATAGACAAAATATATATATTAACATATAGTGACATAGAGAGAGGATACATGACATATGTGTATGTGTGTTACCACAATGTGTGGGTGTCAATCAGTTTTGCGTGTTTGTGTGTGACATATGCCTTAGACTAGTGTATAAATTAGTGTGATATATGTGATACAATATGTAGGCTAGATGTGTATGTGTGTTTATATGACAGTGCTAACATGTGTAATGGAGGGCAGTGTGTATATCAAAAATAGTGTAAAGATTAGGGGATGAACTCACTAATTTAGTTCTCAGGAACCTGAGAACCAAATGACAGTTCATAAACCAATCCAAACCTAAATTCGAAAATCCCCTCTTGTGTTAATATCAACCCAAGTCATGAATCAATCCTTAACAGTAAGCTAATACATGTGTGGGTGAATCTCAGGTTTGGGATATGTTTGAACTCAGGAATTTATGATGTGTAAAATAGTGAAAAAACATGGCAATTGACAACTTGATTTAACAGTGAGTAGCAGGAAACTGATTCAGTTTACAGTTCATACATACAGTCCAAAACCCCATTTCAAAATCCTATTCTCAAACATCAATCAATAACCAATCATTGCAGCAACTAATACATATGTAATGAATTAAACATGGTGATTTAACATCAAAAATCAGTTTTAAATGGAAATCAACTTTCAGAAATTACAAAACTGAAAACGTGCATCAGTGAGAATATGAATTGCCAATACGAACTAAAATCATGCTAATATGACTAATTAATGGTTGGTAAATAATTACACTCATGTGCACGTGTCTCACAAGTATACGTGTCCTACCAAGTGGACACAATCGTGTCTATGACACTGAAACACACACGATTCACTGTGACTGGACACAGCGTCGTGCACACGTGCACGTGTGTCCAGCACACGACACAGGCCACGTGGGGACACGTGGCCGTGTACACATGTACGCCAGGGGTAGGGCTACCCCTTTGCCATCCTGCACCGTATCCTAGACACGTGTCGTATCGCTTCTAGCCGCGTATTAGTGACTAAATGCGCGCGGTTTAGACTGCTCGTGCGGTCAGTACGGGGAGGAGAACTCCCTGCATACTCAACCATCTGTGCTCAAATTTTGGGAGACCCATGTCAGCCAATGGCCTGACATCCTCCCAAAATTTGGCATGTCCTCGTATCCTCTACAGGGAGAAATTGACCCCGAGATGCATGATACTATGCACGGTTCAGCACAGCGTGTTCGTGTCCTCGTGTGGACACGACTCTAAAATTAGAAAATAAGGACATGAAACATTAAGCAAACCCTAGATCTAGGATTCCATTCAAAAACATTTGCAAAAACAGTAAAAAGGAATGGTTTGGGCATTTCATCAAACACCTAGATCTACGCAATAATACGTGTCCGATACGGACACGAAACTTAATGCAAACGACACCAAACTTCTATTATAGCTAGGGGACACCTAGATCTAGGCTACCATGCACTAAAATCAGAAATTAAATAGAATTAGAGGGGTTTACCTATGGATTGCAAGGATCAAGAAAAAGCCCCAAATCAAACAGCTCATGTTGCTAGCAAAATCCTCCCAATTGCTCTAAAACTGAGATTGCTTCTCAAAATCAGCAAGTAGAGGTTAATTAGAATCATATGCAAAAGATTTGGGTCAAAAAGGATTAAAATGAATTTATTAGGAATTTAGGAAAGTGGAGATTTACCTTTCCTTCTAAAACTTGGATGAACACAAAAGAGGCAAGAACAAGTCAATAGGAAATTAAATAGGGGGGTTTCCTTGTGTGGCCGACCACTAGGGTTTAGTTAGGGTTAGGGCTTCATGCTATAGGCCATGGGCTTAAGTCATAAGTCATGACGTGATTAAATCACAAGTCATGAATTAAAATCATAAGTCATGAAATGATTTCACTTAATATTAATCCTCCTATTTGAAAACTAGTTTCTAATGACTAAAAATAGGTTAACTTAAGTTAGACTAGGGTTACCATAGCTAGGGTTAGCTTCTAGGCTAGTCCACAAAGTCTCAATAAGTCAAAGTCAAAGATAGCAATCTCCAATTCAATAAATTAATAAAAATTCAAAAATTCACCAAATAACCAAAATACCCTCAAGCTAAAATATAGTAGCGACAAATCCACCCTCCTTAAAATAATTTCGTCCTCGAAATTAAAGGCAAAACTAAACTGATGAGGAGGATAGATAATCATACCTCACGGTGCAAACAGATATGGGTATCGCTCGCGCATCTCATCCTCCCGCTCCCAGGTAGACTCTCCTGGAGAATGATGCCTCCATACGACGCCAACCAAGGGCATCACCTGGTTTCTCAGCACCTTCTCTCGGTGATCCAGAATCTCCATAGGCTGCTCTGGATAACTGAGAGTAGGTCCCACCTTAATCTTCGAATGATCAAGTACATGGCTAGGGTCAGCCACATACCGTCTTAACTGTGATACGTAGAATACATTATGGACACCCACTAGTACAGGTGGCAAGTCTAGCCTGTAAGACATGTCACCGACCCTTCCGCTGATCACGAAAGGTCCGATGAAATACGGGCTAAGCTTCCCACCCCCACCAAAACGTATGGTACCACGAGTCGGAGATATCCGCAGAAAAACTATGTCTCCAACCTAATCACAAGCAAGGTCTCAAGTTACTAAATAATCAACATGATCAACCAAATAAAACAAATAACAAACTACTTCTAATCCTATCTCTAATCTGTACCTCAAACTCCAACGGCCTCCGGTAGCTATCGGCCTAGTGCCGATGTCTGTCATGTGCCACGCGAAGTCTGTCCCTGATGAGCTTCACCTTCTCGGCTGTATCAACAACCATCTCAGGTCCCAATAAAGCTCGCTCTCCAACATCATCCCAAGATAAGGGTGTACGACATATACGCCCGTGCAGAGCCACAAAATGTGACATCTCAATGCTGGCCTGATAATTGTTGTTGTAAGCAAACTACACCAAGTATAGGTGATCCTCCCAGGAACCTCCAAAATCCAGGATGTACATCTTCAACATGTCCTCGAGCGTCTGAATAGTCCTCTCTGACTGTCCGTCCATCTGGGGGTGGTATGCAGTACTAAACTTGAGCTGAGTGCCCAAACTAGTCTGCAGACTACTCCAGAAATGGGAAGTAAAACGACTATCCCGATCTGAGACAATGCTGATCGAAACCCCATGAATCCTGACTATCTGCCGTATGTACATCTCTGCAAGCCTCTCCGTAGGCGTACCCATCATGAATGGCAAGAAGTGGGCCGATTTGGTCAACCTGTCAACGATGACCCAAATCGTATCTTTTCTTCCTGGTGTACGCGGCAACCCAGATACAAAATCCATCGTGATATGCTTCCACTTCTACTCTGGAATGGACAATGGTTGCAATAATCCCCTTGGCCTCTGCCTCTCTGCCTTGACCTGCTAACAGACCAAGCATCTAGCTACGAAGCACGCTACCTCCCGCTTCATCCCATACAACCAGACATGCTCTCTCAGATCCATGTACATCTTGTTGGCACCAGAATGTATAGAGTACTGAGATCTGTGATCCTTCTGCATGACTTGCTTTCTGAGCTCTCCACTAGGCACACACAGCCTGGAACCGTGCCTCAAAGTGCCATCCTTTACAAGAGAAAACTTGCCATCTACTAGTCCTGCTCGAACCTGCTCTCGGATACACCGCAGAACAACATCCTCGGACTGCGTCGACTTGATCATCTCCATCAAGTTTGACTGAATCTGAAGGCCCCACATCTGTATCTGTACTCCGGGCACAATCACCTCAATCCCCAGGCTCTCCAAGTCTACAACCAAGTGTCGATCCATAGTCAAACACATGGCTGTCGGATACCTACTCAAGGCATCAGCAACCACGTTGGCCTTCCCTGGGTGATACTATAGTGAGATGTCGAAGTCCTTCATCAGCTCTAGCCACCTGTGCTGCCTCATGTTGAGCCCTTTCTGTGTAAACACATACTTCAAGCTCTTATGATCTGTGAAGATCTCCACCCTCTCTCCATACAAGTAGTGCTTCTATAAATTCAGAGCAAAAATCACTGCTGCCAAATCCAGGTCATGGGTAGGGTAGTTCTTCTCATGGGGATGTAACTGCCTGGAAGCATAGGCAATCATCTTTCCATGCTGCTGTAAGACACAACCCAACCCCTTCCCAGAAGTGTCACTATAGATAGTGAATCCTCCTGAACCTGAAGGCAATGTTAGAATCGGATCTGTCGTAAGCCGCTTCTTCAACTCATCAAAAGCAGCCTAATACTCTTCTGACCAAACAAACTCAGCATCCTTCCGGGTCAGCCTAGTCAACGGTTCTGCAATCCGGAAGAAATCTTGCACGAATCTCCTGTAATATACTGCCAGCCCCAAGAAGCTCCTGACCTCTGCTACTAAACTCGACGCCGACCAAGCCTCAACTGCTGTGATCTTCTTCGGGTCCACTGAGATACCATCTCCAGTCACCACATGACCCAAGAAGTCAACTCTGTCTAGGAAGAACTCGTACTTCGATAGCTTTCCATACAGCCTCTCCCTCCTGAGTGTCTCCAGAACCACTCTCAAGTGCTCCTCGTGCTCCTCATCGGTACACCAGGATATCATCAATGAACACCACCACATACTTGTCCAAGTACTGGTAGAACACCTTGTTCATCAAGTTCATAAATACTGCCGGTGCATTGATCAGCCAAACGGCATAACCAAGAACTCAAACTGTCCGTACCGCGTCCTGAAAGCGGTCTTCGGAATATCCTCCCTCTTCACCTTCACCTGGTGATAACCTGACCTCAAATCAATCTTGGAGAAAACCCGAGCTCCGCTCAACTGATCAAAGAGATCATCGATCCGCGGCAGTGGGTATCTGTTCTTGATCATCAGGTTGTTGAGTGCCCTGTAGTCGATACACATCCGTACCGACCTATCCTTCTTGGGTACAAAGAGTACCGGTGCACCCCCAGGTAAAGAACTCGATCGGATGAAGCCCTTGTCCTGCAGCTCATCCACCTGCTTCTTCAGCTCCACCAACTCACTGTTGTTCATTCGATAGACATGCTGAGAAATCGGTTCCGCGCCGGGAACCAAGTCTATCGAGAACTCAACATCCATGTCCGGTGGAAGCCCTGGCAACTCCTCCGGAAAGACGTCCATGAACTCTGCAATCAAAAGATGTAGAGCCACCTGCTTCTCAACTGAAGCTCCGCAGAAGACTCTGCTGCCCTACTCCGTCTGCCGCCGGGTGTACTCGAACTCTGGCTCTCTTGGCGCTCCAAACAGAACTCTACCCCCTCGGCAATCAATGCTGGTGTGATGCCTGCTCAGCCAATCCATACCTAATACGATATCGTAATTTGGTAGTGGCATGACGAGCAGACTCACCTCAAACTCTCGGCCTCCCAAAATAATGCTCCGTCCTCTGCAAACATCACTCACGAGGATAATACTAACCCCGGTCGTGATCTTGCAGGTCCTAGGTAATGGTTCAGATACAAGGCTGTGTCTAATAGCATATGATATCGACATAAAACTTTGGGAAGTCCCGAAATCAAATAGAGCGAAAGCTGGAATTGAGTCGAGAAGAATCGAACCTACAATCAACTCCCCAACGGCCTCTGCATCCTCGGCCGCCATGGCGAAAGCTCGCCCATGCTGACCTTCTCGAGCCTGCTGCTGATGCTGGAGGAACCTTTACTACTGAGTCTATAGTGGTCCTTTCAGCTGGCCTGCTGGAGCCTTGGATCCTCCACCTCCTTCTAGTACTGGACGCATCGATGCTACTGGACAGTCTCTTATCTGATGGTCCGATGATCCATACATCAGGCATCTCCCAAGCCTCTTCCTATAGTCATCCTACCTGTGCCCGAGCTTCTTGCAGAAGGTGCAACTGATGGCCTGCTACCTCGGTGCCTGCTGCTGTCCTCTCGGTTGCTGATAGTGCACCTGCTGGAAAGGTGCCGACCCTGCTGCTAAAACTGCTGCTGATGCACTGGCCTCTGCGGCTGCTGGTGCTGAAAATGAGGCCTCTAGGCCTGGCCCCCGCTGCTGCTAGATCCCTGGAAGTCCTGACCCCTCTTCAGCGTTAACCCCAGGTCGTCCTCCGCTACTACAGCTCTAGAAAAGATCTCTATGAAGGTAGCATTCCGGTCACTCTAAGTCAGTGACTGAACCTGCATAATCAGCCCTCGGCGGAACTTTCTCGCCTTCGTCTTCTCCGTCAGATCATCAATGAACCGGGTCAACCGGCAAAACTCTCCGACGTACTCAGCAACTGTCTGGTTCCCCTGAACCAGACTCTCAAACCGTGCCTCAATGCCTCCTAGGGCCACATCTGGGAAAAACTGTTCCTTGAACTGCTCCCAAGTCTGACCCTCTACTCCCACTCTGGGATCTGTCTGGTACCAGGTACGGGCTAAGTCCTGCATCTGACTGCCCGCCGCCTCGATATGAAGTCGGGCTGGTATCTCCGCTAGCCTGAATATCTCCTAGATATGCTCAATCTAATCATCCGTATAGTGAATGCCCTCAGTGCCCAAGAACTCTCTAGGATGCATCTTCTGAAAGTCCTGGATATCCTTCTTCCTCTGGCGAGGCTGCTGTTGTGCCCCCTGAGCAGTAAACATCTCTACAATAGTACGGACCATCTGATGCGCCTCGTCAATCCCCTGACAAAAATCGGTAGTTTGGCGCTGCTGCTGCTACTGGTGAGACTCCAGAATCCTCTTCATGAAGGAGAAGAGATGAGCAGCATCTACCATCCCTGCAGGTGGAGGCTGCTGCTGTAATGCCCCAGTCCCAAAATATGTAGGGCCAAGTACGTGAACATGCCAGCTGCACATATACGAAGAATACTCTAATATATAGAATCCTCGTATATGCACATAAGCTGTAAATAAAATAATCATAGGCCAGAATAACATATCTAATCTCATCACAGCTCAACACAAAAGATAATAAAGTCCAAATGAAATAAGCAGAGTATCAAAAGATATCGGGTGAACATGCTCACTCCAAACAGCTATAAAAATAGTCTCACAAGATCGGAGTCCAACCTCCGTAAAGATAGAAATGAAAGAGATGTAAAATAATGTCCACTATTGTCTCAAATATAGAATAGACTAGAAATCAGTAGTGACTGCCTCGTCATCAATGTATGATAGCTCCAATACCGCTCCATACTCCTGTAGGAAATCGTCTAAACCTGAAGAGATGACCAGGTCCTTAGGGGATATAGCAAGATACAAGAAAATACCATGCCATATAAACGGTGATAATATAATAAGAGAAAAGGTATACATGCCATCGGGTTCCTGACCATTCTACTGTGAATATGCAGTTGAGATACAATCCTTCGACGCATGAGCCCTGGCTGTAAAGATACTTCCATCGGGTTTCGTCAGTTCCCACACGTCCGTAACGTCCATACGCGTCTTTCGATGCGTATAGCGCGCGACCACGTCGCCCGTTTTGTCGGGGCGTACGTCGTATCGAAGAAATTTTTAGAAATTTATAAAACAGAAAAGGTAGGTCTTTATGGATTTTTCAAGACTCGTAACTTCCTGCACAGACCATTTAATTCGAACGTATGAACTCCATTGCACAGCCCTATATGTTGTTAACAAAATTTTTCATATGGGTTTTAAGAAATTGGTCTTGGATTGGCAAGTTTTCGCCTTCCAAAGTAGGGTGCTCCAGTATGAAATCTGCTCTGTTTTCGAGTAATCAAACGCCAGTTTTGGCTTCGATTTCGGGAACCATACGAAACATCTAAAATCGAACTGTTTGAAGAAGCATACAGTCGTAGAGGTGGTCTTCATACCTGAGAAGACGGGATGTAAAACGGTGGGGTGTGCGGCGTGGAAGTCGTGCAAGAAGTCGGGGTCGACAGCGTGCATGTTGTCAACGGCGATTGTCGGGGCTGCCTCCCTTGTTGGTGGCGGCTCTCGCGGCGGTAGGGGCGCGCGCAACGGCGATGGGGACTCGAGGACGAGGGCTTTAGGAGGGAGAAGAGATATGGAAGGTTAGGGTTCGGCCTTGATGAGTGGTTGAATATATATACTGCACCGCTGCTGTCTTCTTAATAGGACTCGGATTATGGGCTCGGGTCCTAAGGTTAAGGAATTGCAACTGCTGCTGCATCTAAGAGTAATGGTTGTGGTATTAGGTATAGGGGTCGGGCCCACCATGCCCCCCCTCCCTTTTCTTTTGTTTTTCTTTTCGTTCTCTAATGCACCCAAGTGCTGCCAATACATTCGGCCTGGCCGCCCCCTTCTTGGGTGGCCGAGCCACCATTACTTTTTTTTTAACAACTATATACTATATATATATATATATATAAAATATATATATATATATATATATATATATATATATATATATCAAATATAAATATATATGTATTTTAAGCAAGAAATAAATTCCCAAACATTAACCAATAAATTCCTAAAATCCTAAAATTTATTATATACCTTATTTAATAGAAATATTAACAAGCACACATATAATATATACACACATGTATTTATATTTACGTACGTATAACAAATAAATTCTAAATAATATAGAAAAAATAATTTTTAAGGCACTAAAATAATTTAGGAAATATTGGGAGTTTAAATCCTACCCAACTTAAAGAAAATTTCGTCCTCAAAATTAAACTAAGGTCGGGGATCAATGCAATGCAAGAAAAAAAAATTAGCAACTTAAAATTCAAGACATACCTCCGTTTTCGAACAAATGCGGGTAGCGATTTCGGATGTCATCCTCGCGCTCCCAAGTAGACTCCCCTGGCGAGTGATGCTTCCATGCCACGCGAACCAATGGAATAGATTGGTTCCGCAACACCTTCACTCGACGATCGAGGATACCTACTGGTTGCTCTTCGTACGATAAACTCAGTCCAACTGTGATCTCGAAGTGATCAAGCACATGATTGTTGTCTGTCACATACCTCCTCAACTGAGATACATGAAATACGTCATGCACTCCCTCTAGTGACGGTGGCAATGCCAATCTGTAGGCAACCTTTCCAACACGTTCCAAGACATCGAAAGGGCCGATGTACCATGGACTCAACTTGCCACGTCCTCCAAATCGAATCGTGCCCCTAGTGGGGGATATCTTCAAGAACATATGGTCACCCTGTTTGAACTCCAAGGGTCGACGACGATTATCTGCCCACTGCTTCTGACGATCCTGCGCTGCTCGCAGGTGGCCCTGGATCTTCTTCACGGTCTCCACTGTGCTCAAGACCAACTCGGGACCCAATAGCTGTCGCTCTCCTATGTCGCTCCAACAAACAGGATACCGACACTTCCTACCCTATAATGCTTCAAACGGAGCCATCTGAATGCTCGCTTGATAGCTATTATTGTAGGAAAACTCAACAAGATGGAGATGGTCCTTCCACGAACCGCCTAAATCAAGCATACACGCTCTCAACATATCCTCTAGCGTCTGAATGGTACGCTCCGACCGGCCGTCTGTCTGCGGATGATACGATGTGCTAAACTTCAATCGGGTGCCCAAACTCTCTTGTATGCTCCTCCAAAAGTGCGAGGTGAATCTCGAGTCACGGTCCGACACAATACTAACAGGCACACCGTGTAGTCTCACAATCTGCTCCATATACATCTCTGCCAATACCTCTGTCGACTGTCCCACTCTAAAAGGTAAGAAATGTGCTGACTTGGTAAGTCTATCAACAATCACCCATACTGCGTCACGTCTCCTAGGACTCCGAGGGAAACCCATGACGAAATCCATAGTAATGTGCTCCCACTTCCACTCGGGAATGGGTAGCGGCTGCAATAATCTGGCCGTCCTCTGGTGCTCCGCCTTAACTTGTTGACATACCAAGCATTTGGCAACGAAACGAGCTATCTCCCGCTTCATTCCGTGCCACCAATAATACTGTCGTAAGTCACGATACATCTTGGTCCCTCCGGGATGAATAGAGTAAGTCGAACTGTGAGCCTCGGCCATCAGCTCCTGTCGTAGATCTCCAATGGGTACATAAATGCGATCACCACATCGCAGTGTCCCATCTGAGTGGATCCTCAAACCTGTCTGCTCTCCTGCTTCAGTCCTCTCTTTCAGCCGTCGAAATCTAGCATCTTTAGGCAATGCTGCCTTGATGCGCTCTACCAATGACGATTTCACTTGAAGGTTGGCTAATACGCCGTCTGCTCCAGGCAATACTACCTCAATACCAAGCTGCTCCAAGTCTCTAATTAATTCCTTCTGTGTAGTCAAAAAGTGCGCCATGGGCTTGCGGCTTAATGCGTCTGCCACGACATTAGCCTTGCCCGGATGATAATGAAGCTCGATCTCATAATCCTTCATCAACTCCAACCAACATCGCTGTCACATATTCAACTCTTTCTATGTGAACACGTACTTGAGGCTCTTATGATCAGTATAGATATCAACCTTCTCGCCGTACAAGTAGTGTCTCCATAGCTTCAAAGCAAAGATAACCGCTGCGAGCTTTAAATCGTGGGTCGAATAATTCTTCTCGTGCACTCTTAACTGCTACTACACGACCGTGCTGCATCAATACACATCCTAATCCCTTCCGGGATGCGTCGCTGTAGATCACAAATCCTCTTGGGCCCGATGGTAGTGTCAAGATCGGTGCTGTGGTCAATCGCTTCTTCAACTCGTCAAAAGCGGCTTGACACTCGTCTGTCCATACAAACTCCTGATCTTTGCAAGTTAATCGTGTCATAGGCACCGCTATTTTAGAGAAATCTTCTACGAACTGTCTGTAGTAACCCGTAAGTTCGAGGAAACTTCTCACTTCAGAAGCTGATGTAGGAGCGGGCCATGATTTGACTGCTGTGATCTTCTCTGGGTCTACTGATATACCATCACCCGTAACAATATGACCAAGAAATGCTACCTCTTTGAGAAAGAAATCACACTTGCTAAGCTTCACGAAAAGTCGTTCATTCCTCAATATTCCCAAAACTATCTGTAGATGCTGCTCATGCTCCTCTTGACTCTTGGAGTAAATCAAGATATCGTCTATAAAGACTACTACAAATTTATCCAAGTACTGGTGAAAGATCATGTTCATTAAATTCATGAAAACTGCGAGAGCATTGGTCAAACCGAAAGGCATGACCAAGAACTCGTAGTGTCCATATCTCGATCGAAAGGCCGTCTTTGCAATGTCTTCCTTCCGAACCTTCAATTGGTGATAACCTGATCGTAAGTCAATCTTGGAGAATACTTTTGCTCCACTCAGTTGATCGAATAGATCGTCTATACATGGCAAGGGATACTTGTTCTTCATCGTTACTGCATTCAATGCTCTATAATCAATGCACATGCGCACTGTCCCGTCTTTCTTAGGCACAAAAAGAACGGGTGCTCCCCATGGTGACGTACTGGCACGAATAAATCCCTTCTCTAATAAGTCATCAATCTGCGTCTTCATCTCTACCAACTCCTTGGGTGCCAGACGATATACTCGAGATAAAATAGGCTGGGCTCTGGGAATAAGCTCAATAGAAAACTCAATACCTCGGTCAGGTGGTAGTCCTGGCAACTCCTCGGGGAATACATCCTCGAACTCGGTGATAATAGGGTGCTGAGGGGTGTCATGCATCATCATATGTGTTCCCGATGTGGGTGCATCACAACTCTCTCCGTCTTCTTTGGTGAACTCAAACTCTGCCGTATTCGGTGGTCTAAAGATAATACTGCTCCTATGGCAGTCGATGAGAGCAAAATGCTGGCTCAACCAGTCTATTCCAAGAACCACGTCAAATGTCGGCATAGGGAATACAAGAAGTCGTGCCATCATCTCTCTGCCATTTATCACTGCAGGAAAAAGTCCGTCAACACCACTAACAGGTACAACTCCTCCTCCAGTAAGGATTTTAACATTCTTAGCTAAAGGTGTGATAGAAATGCTGTGTCTTATGGTAAAACTAGTGGCTATAAATGAATTCGTGGCTCCAGTATCAAATAATATAAAAGCAGGAAAAGATGCAACTAGAACCATACCTGCTATAACTTCCGCCTCTGTCTCTATATCCTCAACAGCAAGTGAGAATACCTGCCCATAATTCTGTCCCGGGCCCTGAGCTCTAGCCTTGTTGAACTGTACGCCTTGGGGAGGCAAGGGTGGACGAGGTGCTCCTGCTACGGGCCGTGGTGCCGGAAGAGCTGGGGCTGTGGATCTCGGGTTCTGCCGAGCTTGTACTATTGCATGTTGCTCCGGACAATCCTTGAGCATGTGCTGATTGGATCCACATCTCAAGCATAATCCGAGGCGAGTCCTGCAGTCATTCTGAAGATGTCCTTGTTTTTCGTAGTAATGGCAAACGGGCTTCTGATAAGGTGAGGGCCTCTGCTGGAACTGTCCTGTGGCCCTCCTAATAGGTCCACTCTGAGTAGCTCGGGCTGGTGTAACTGCTGGGGTATGGCGCCTCGATGTCTGCTGCTGTTCCTTGCGAAGAATCTTCTGAGCACGAGCTTCTTCCAAGACAGCTGAATGAGAGACTCGAGACTGGGTAGTCGTATAAGACTTGAGCTCTGGTGCAAGCCCCTGGTGAAATCTCCTCGCCTTCTCTAACTCTGTCGGAATCAATCCCACACCAAATCGACTCAGACGATTGAACTCTGAGTCATACTCATCAACTGTCATATTCTCTTGCTTCAGATGAAGGAACTAGTCGTAGAGACCATCTCTGACATGAATAGGGAAGAATCTCTCATAAAATGCATCATAGAACTGCTTCCAGGTGATCCCAGTGCCTAATCGTCTCTCTTCCACCTTCCACCAGTGGTGAGCATTATCTTCTAGCAGTAGATCCACTGCTGTCATCCAATCTTGAGCTGGCAACTGGAAAGCCTTCAGTAGCTTCTCGGTACTAATAAGCCACTGTGACACCTCTAATGGCTTCTCCGTCCCTCTAAAGGCCTTGGGGTTCATATCTGTAAAATTCTTGATAGAGCCTTCATAGGGATGCAGAGCCGGTGTTTGTACTGGTACTGGAGGTGGTGGTAGAGGTCTAGCCATAGCTGCCATTATCGTCTGTCTCATCAGCTCAGTCTACTGCCACTGAGCCTGTATCATGATATACATAAACTGAGTAGTAGGGCTCCCATCAGTAGGTGGTGGAGGCATCTGAGGTCCCAACTGTGGGGGAAACTGCTGAGGGAATGGTGGTGGAGGAGGCAGTGGTACATTCCCTCCCGGTGGCATGGTAGTAGTCTGTCCAGCCTGGCTGCCTGGGGGTGCTGCGATATCTGGGTACTCCGTCGTCGGTGTCGTAGTAGGCTGCGACAGTCCTAGCTGGTATGGTGTTGCTGGAGTCATGGGAGGAGTTTGTCCCTCCGAAGTAGTCTTCTCACCAGATGTGAGGGCCAAGGCAGAAGTGTGTCCGCTTCGTAGATTCATACTGTTGGCACGGGAAGACGAGTTGATATTAGGAAAGATTAGATATGAAGTAAATCGAATAATCAAGGAAGTTTCGAAAAGATTGGAAGTCAAGAGATAGTAGTAGTTCTGGATGAAATATTCCTATTCCTATATGCAGGCTTGTTGGGCACAGTCATGTAACCCAACAATATTAAATCTGACCTGCATGGGCCACCACAAAAACATGTAATGCCCCAGTCCCAAAATACGTAGGACCAAGTACATGAACATGCCAGCTGCACATATACGAAGAATACTCCAATATATAGAATCCTCGTATATGCACATAAGCTGTAAATAAAATAATCACAGGCCATAATAACATATCTAATCTCATCACAGCTCAACACAGAAGATAATAAAGTCCAAATAAAATAAGCAGAGTATCAAAAGATAGCCGGGTGAACATACTCACTCCAAACAGCTATGAAAATAGTCTCACAAGATCAGAGTCCAACCTCCGCAAAAATAGAAATGAAAGAGATGTAAAATAATGTCCACTAATGTCTCAAATATAGAATAGACTAGAAATCAGTAGTGACTGCCTCGTCATCAATATAGGATAGCTCCAATGCCGCTCCGTACTCCTGTGGGAAATCGTCTAAACCTGGAGAGATAACCAGGTCCTCAGGGGACATAGCAAGATACAACAAAACACCATGCCAAATAAATGGTGATAATATAATAAAAGAAAAGGTATGCATGCCATCGGGTTCCTGACCATTCTACTGTGAATATGCAGTTGAGATACAATCCTTCGACGCATAAGCCCTGGCTGTAAATGGGATCGGCATAGTTCCCATAAAGGATACCAGGGGCCTACGTTCATAATGCTCGGGAAGCGTCAGAGGGCACCATGTGCAAGGGCTACGTCCATAACGCTCTGGGAAACGTCAGAGGGTGCCTGGAGCTTGCGTCTCCGGAGGAGCGCACAGGTAATCAGGGAAGTGTAAAGAAGCCCATACGTCAGGTATTGTTCTCCCCACCCAATGCCTAATATCATCATCTCCATGACTGACATGAACCTCTTGTAACCGCCAAGTCTTCTAACATGCAATACTATTGGCAGTACTCCTATCCGTCGCACGCTCCATACGTATCAGTGGCCATCCGACTACACAGAAATGTGTCCTACATGTGACTCACATCACGTGATACAACAAGTGTCAAGGCCGTATGAGATATTACAATACCACATCATTAATGGGTGGTCACTAGACTAAGTCAATGCAAGATAAATAAATAAGGTGAGGTAAACGACCGATAGAGTCGCTTGCACCCAAGTGTGACTTGGACGCACAGTTTAAATATCACGAAACAAAATGCTGAAAATAACAACTAAAAATAAGAATATAATAATCACAGAGTAAGGTGGCATGGTATCTTGCCTGCGGTGCGAGAAGGGCAAATCCAAGAGTAGCAAGTGTCAGCACCAAAACTCACAAATCACAGATGACTCCAAACGCTGAAACAAATAAAAAAAATGATTTCGGTGAAGAAGATATACCTAGGAAATGCCTGTCCAAAAGTCAAATTCTGGAACAGGTCAAAATCATAATTTTGGGTCAAAACGATGTCCGTCGTTGGACTCGCTTTGCACCAGAACGCGTGCCAAAGTCTATGGTCTCTAAAATCGTCAAACTACATGTCTACGGTTTCAATTTGAGGAGAAGAACTCAACGATATGTCCAGTTTTACAAAATCGCTCGTTTGAATGGGTCGCGGGCCCGCCAAAAATGGGTTTCGATTTGACCTTCTCAGAATCGAACCAAACTTGGCACATAGGACCAGAATTTTGATCCGGACCTGTTGGCGCAAGTTTTGTCTTGAATCGACGACTGTACACGAAGTTATGAGCAAGTTTGCAAAACGTCGATACGGGGTATCTCGACGGATACGCGTTGGTTTCGTCGCGCACACGCGACGAAACTGAGTTTCGTCAGTTCCCACACGTCCGCAACGTCCATACGCGCCTTTCGATGCGTATAGTGCGCGACCACGTTGCCCAGTTTGTCGGGGCATACGTCGTATCGGAGAAATTTTTAGAAATTTATAAAACAGAAAAGGTAGGTTTTTATGGATTTTTCAAGACTCGTAACTTCCTGCACAGACCATTTAATTCGAACGTATGAACTCCATTGCACAGCCCTATATGTTGTTAACAAAATTGTTCATATGGGTTTTAATAAATTGGTCTTGGATTGGCAAGTTTTCGCCTTCCAAAGTGGGGTGCTCCAGAATGAAATCTGCTCTGTTTTCGAGTAATCAAATGCCAGTTTTGGCTTCGAATTCGGGAACCATACGAAACATCTAAAATCGAAGTGTTTGAAGAAGCATACAGTCGTAGAGGTGGTCTTCGTACCTGAGAAGACGAGATGTGAAACGGAGGGGTGTGCGGCGTGGAAGTCGTGCGCGAAGTCGGGGTCGACAGCGTGCCTGCTGTCAACGACGATTGTCGGGGCTGCCTCCCTTGCTGGTGGCAGCTCTCACGGCGGTCGGGGCGTACGCGACGGCGATGGGGACTCGAGGACGAGGGATTTAGGAGGGAGAAGAGATATGGAGGGTTAGGGTTCGTCCTTGATGTGTGGTTGAATATATATACTGGCCGCTGCTGTCTTCTTAATAGGACTCGGATTATGGGCTCGGGTGATAAGGTTAAGGTATTGCAAATGTTGCTGCATCTAAGAGTAATGGTTGTGGTATTAGGAATAGGGGTCGGCCCCACTATGCCCCCTTTTTTTCTTTTGTTTTCCTTTTCGTTCTCTAATGAACCCAAGTGCTGCCAATACATTCGGCCTGGCCGCCCCCTTCTTGGGTGGCCGAGCCACCATTACTTTTTTTTTAACAACTATATATATATATATATATATTTTTTTTTAACAACTATATATATATATATATACATATATATATATATATATATATATATATATATATATATATATATATATTTTATATATATATATATATATATATATATATATATATACATATATATATTTATATCAAATATAAATATATATGTATTTTAAGCAAGAAATAAATTCCCAAACATTTACCAATAAATTCCTAAAATCCTAAAATTTATTATATACCTTATTTAATAGAAATATTAACAAGCACACATATAATATATACACACATGCATTCATATTTACGTACGTATAACAAATAAATTCTAAATAATATAGAAAAAAATAATTTTTAAGGCACTAAAATAATTTAGAAAATATTGGGGGTTTACAGCTGCGGCGGAAGGATCTCAGGAAGCACCGGGCTCTGCCTCCTGACTGGTGGAGGTGCTCCTCCAAAAGCTGCAGAAACACCCACCCCAGTCGGCATGACTGGGGCTGCAGTACCGGGAGCTGGCTGTTGCTGCTGAGGACGAGAGGTGGCAGACCTCTCCATAGCATCCCCCGGTCCAGGGCGATGCGATCTCGTCTCAACCGTCCTGGAGACACAGATCAAACAAGAAATAATTACTGAGAATGAGTCAAAATGTCAAAGGAGGATAATTTAAATTCAAAGGAAGACAATAAGCAGCAAAATGTTGATATACGGAATCTGGTAAGGAGTTTTTCCTAGTGTGATTGAGTACCTTCAAAATATCCTAATTCCTACTGCAGGCTGTAGTGATACTCTAGTTCGAATACCACTACATTTCTAAACTAGACCTACATGGGCCACAACTAAAAATGTGTCACGACCCGTACCCTAGAGTAAGGGCACGAGACGTAGGTACGTCCAGCCTACGCCGCAGTATCGGAGGTAGAACGATATCCTAGGTCAATCATCTAACAATATATAAGGTACCTGTACAGTATATACACTCCGAATGGAGATGACATAGCAATACAGTCTCAATCACATCTAAGGTAGAATACGATAAAAGATAGATAGATATGAACTGAAATAAAATCCACAGAGATACAATCCAGATAGAAGTCTAAGTGTCTAAGATAAAACAATCTAGATAACATCTCAAAATCTCAATACAGTAATCCAGAATAAATACAATGAAAGACATCCTAGTCTAAGGGAGTGTCATCCACTGCTAAGGGGTCCTGCTGCTGGTCCAGGTCACAACAGTCCTCTAGGGTAGTCCCGTAATATGTGGAACAGAATGCCTCAGCCTCGTCCTCTGTAATATTTTCAACAGGTCCAGTTAGGACAGGAGCGAGTACAGTACATCTCAACAAATCATAACAGGTTAGGAAATATAAACATGCTAGAGAATAAGATACAAGAAACTGAAAGGACAACATGATGTAAAAGAGAGACTGTAAGTAAATAGCTACAATATATAAGAGAACTATCAGTGCTAGTGATTTAGAGTACAAGACGGTTATGTAAACGGTACGATGTTGTACATGAGTAATCTACAGAGGTTGTACACGAATAATCTACAGAATGAAATACATAACCATTTCTACTCCCCCTTCCCAATCAATACACAAGGATCTAGTCAAGTTATGTTATTGCACACGAAGTATAGTTGTACACGATGATCATGTGAGCACATGAGTATACACGATTTCATACGATTTGTACACAAATAACACGAACACAAGGAGTACACGATGGTCATGATAAAGTACATGAACATAAAATACCCGATGTATCCGCTAAGGGGATAACATCGCTCGACAAGATCCATATAGTACTAATCCGTGTTACCAACGTGTCAGCATCAAGTAAAGTAATCTAAAACAGAAAATATACTCCTAAATAAGATATGAAATGATTAGAGAATGTACTCGCCTGGTATCCTGAATATCTGAAGAGAATCTACTGTCCGAGGAGTGGTGTCTGTCTCTTATAGAATAGTACAAGTCACTACATGTCCAAAATAGTAAAATAGACTACTACAATGCATCTACATGATGTTTGGGGTCAAACTAGGCTAAAGTCAATCCTTGGTCAACTCTAGTCAACTATACTAGTCAAACTAGGTCAAGCCTAATCCAAACAAGTCTCACTAAGCCTAACCAGCCAATTCTAGCAGGCACACATCAAAACTAGGCTATTCAAGCCAACAACACACATTCACTGGGCATTCATGCCATATACATAGGCTGTATCACATAGGTATACACCCCATAGGCTATGTGCCATGTATATAGGCTATAGGCTATATCACATATTAAAAATATATCTAATTTATATAAATAACACACTCATACACATATAGGCTACATTATGCATATAGACAATATATATATATATATATATATATATATATATATATATATATATATATATTAACATATAGTGACATAGAGAGAGGATACATGACGTGTGTATGTGTGATACCACAATGTGTGGGTGTCAATCAGTTTTTTGTGTGTGTGTGACATATACCTTTGGCTAGTGTATAGATTAGTGTGATATATATGATACAATAGGTAGGCTAGATGTGTATGTGTGTTTACATGGCAGTGCTAACATGTATAATGGAGGGCAGTGTGTGTATCAAAAACTATGTAAAGATTAGGGGATGAACTCAGTAATTTAGTTCTCAGGAACCTGAGAACCAAATGACAGTTCATAAACCAATCCAAACCTAAATTCAAAAATCCCATCTTGTGTTAATATCATCCCAAGTCATGAATCAATCCTTAACAGTAAGCTAATACATGTGTGGGTGAATCTCAGGTTTGTGATATGTTTGAACTCAGAAAATTGTGAAGTGTAAAACCGTAAAAAATATGGCAATTGACAACTTGATTTAACAGTGAGTAGCAGGAAACTAATTCAGTTTACAGTTCATACATACAGTCCAAAACCCCATTTCTAAATCCTATTCCCAAACACTAATCAACCAATCATTGCAGTAACTAATACATATGTAATGAATTAAACTTGGTGATTTAACATCAAAAATCAGTTTTAAATGGAAATCAACTTTCAGAAATTATAAAACTGAAAACGTGTATCAGTGAGAATGGGAATTGCCAATTCGAACTAAAATCATGCTAATATGACTAATTAATGGTTGGTAAATAATTACACTCATGTGCACGTGTCTCACAAGTGTACGTGTCCCACCAAGTGGACACAATCGTGTCCAAGACACTGAAACACACACGATTCACTGTGACTGGATACAGCGTCGTGCACGCGTGCACGTGTGTCCCGCGTACGACACAGGCCACGTGGGGACACATGGCCGTGCACACGCATACTCCAGGGGTAGGGCTACCCTCTGACACCCTGCACCGTATCCTAGATACGTGTCGTGTCGCTTCTAGTCGCGTTTCAATGATTAAATGCGCGCGGTTCAGACTGCTCGTGCGGTCAGTGCGGGGAGGAGAACTCTTCGCACACTCAACCATCTGCGCTTAAATTTTGGGAGACCCATGTCAGTCAATGCCCTAACATACTTCCAAAATTTGGCATGTCCTCGTGTCCTATACAGGAAGAAATTGACCCCGAGATGCAGGACACTGTACACGATTCAGCACAGCATATTCGTGTCCTCGTGTGGACATGACACGACTCCAAAATCAAAAAATAAGGACATGAAACATTAAGCAAACCCTAGATCTAGGATTCTATTCAAAAACATTGCAAAAACAGTAAAAAGGAATGTTTTGGGCATTTTATCAAACACCTAGATCTATATAATGATACGTGTTCGATACGGACACGAAACTTAATACAAACGACACCAAACTTCTACTGTAGCTAGGGACACCTAGATATAGGCTACCACGCACTAAAATTAGGAATTAAATAGAATTAGAGGAGTTTACCTATCGATTGTAAGGATCAAAAAAAAGTCCCAAATTAAACAGCTCCCGTTGCTAGCAAAATTCTCCCACTTGCTCTAAAACTGAGATTGCTCCTCAAAATCAGCAAGTAGAGATTTACTAGGAATTTAGGAATTTATTAGGAATTTAGGAATTTAGGAATTTAGGAATTTAGGAAAGTGGAGATTTACCTTTCCTTCTAAAACTTGAATGAACACAAAAGAGGCAAGAACAAGTCAATAGGACATTAAATAGGAGGATTTCCTTGTGTGGCCGACCACTAGGGTTTAGTTAGGGTTAGTGCTTCATGCTATGGGCCATGGGCTTAAGTTATTAGTCATGAAGTGATTAAATCACAAGTCATGAATTAAAATCATAAGTCATGAAATGATTTCACTTAATCTTAATCCTCCTATTTCAAAACTAGTTTCTAATGACTAAAAATAGGTTAACTTAAGTTAGACTAGGGTTACCATAGCTAGGGTTAGCTTCTAGGCTAGTCCACAAAGTCTCAATAAGTCAAAGTCAAAGAGCAATCTCCAATTCAATAAATTAATAAAAATTCAAAAATTCACCAAATGACCAAAATACCTTCAAGCTAAAATGTGGTAGTGACATATGCGGCTTAAATCCTTAAGCTATATATGGGCTAAGAAAGTTTACGACTTAGCCGCATGAGTCTCATACGGCCCCACATGGTCGAAAACTGAGAGACTCATGCGGCTCGAAATGATTCCTGCGACAGGATACGTGGTAGGCTGACCAAGTCCTAACTACCCAGATTTGCTGCAGCAAAATCCCAACAAATCGACAGATGGCGGCCAAAGAGCGGGTCTTCATGTGCTAATTAGCCACGTAGCCACAGGCCATCTATGCGGCTCAACATACATACCACTATATATAGCAGGGTGCCACACCCCCGCAAAAGGTTGTAACCTTCGAAAAGCAATTTCTTCAAGAGCTAAGGACTACGTCAGATAGTCCAAGGAGTAAGGCAGAGTTGATAGCACTTTCCAGAGCCTCTACTGTCATCCCCCGGAATCAAAACTAAACAATTGTACCTAGATTGTTCCCTAGGATTTCTTTCTAGGCTTTTTTGTACAAGTGAGTTTGCAATCAATTTCAGTGTTCCTGTAATACATGTCTTTGATTTTTTATGGCAAATACGATGGCAACTCTGCTGGAGACGTCCTTCTTTTCTGATGAGAAGTTGGTGACGCAATCTGACGCGTCCAAGCTCGGCTCTACACAGCAGACGCTTGTGGTTCATTTTGACCAACAAGCCTTCGAAGAATTGCTCTCTGAAGGGAGCGCCAGCCCATCACAGAAGCGAGCCAACCAAAAGAGGACTCGCAGGACGTCGGCGCACAAAACTGTTGCCCCCGACCAAGTTCTCGAAGAAGCTCCTTCTGCAGCCCAAGACGGTGACCAAAGCTCTCCTGCGGCTTTGCTTCCGACCGCAGAGGACCCCGCTGCCCCTAAATCCAGTAGAGGAAAACATTATGATGCTAAGTTTTTGGGAGCACAAGGGAAATCCATACGGACAAAGAAAAAGCCGCATAAGAGAGATGGGCAGTCTATCCATACGACAGCCAACTCTGGCCGCAGACAGACGACTCATGCGGCAGCCAACTCTGGCCGCAGGCAGTCAACTCATGCGGCAGCTAACTCTGGCCACAGGTAGATGACTCATACGGCAGCCAACTCAGGCCGCAGGTAGACAACTCATACGGCAGCCAACTCTGGCCGCAGGAAGATAGCCCATGCTGCAGCCAACTCTGGACGCAGGAAGATTGCCTATGCGGCAGCCAGTTCTGACCGCAGGAAGATAGCCCATGCGGCAACCAACCCTGGTCTCAGACAGGATGTCTCATGTGGCCCTGTCAGAAGCTTTGTGTTTAACTGTCTCTCATACGGGCGCGACTCCACGCGGCCTATTAAAAATGTAGGTTGTATCAATCTGGACTCCTTTTACTATGCGCCTTTGGGCGCTAAGTCAAAAAAGTCTATGGTAGTACGGGCCGAACAAGCCCAGTCAACTGTCCAAGTTACTGACTGTCAGCGAGCCCCGTTAACTGTTACACGGGCTCCTGATGGAAAGTTGTACAGAACCACCCGCGTCCAGTCACCCAGGGCTAACGGACAGGGTGGGTCTTTAAATTCTTCCTCCAACGATCCAGAGCAAGTTCTTTTACTAGCCACGGATTAGGGAGCAAACATGATACCTATATATATCCGTGCGCTCGGGATACCCGAGTCCACAAGTTTGGTACAAAGGTAGATCAGCTTGCTACCGACTTACGTGAGGTGATTACTCTCAAACGCAAGGTGGCAGCATTGGCATGCAATGAGTCCCTCTCGGGACGTCGTTGCACCCGAGTCATTATCAACTGCTGCTGCAATAAATCAGCAGCACCTGAAGGTCGGCAGTCAGTTTTCCAACGACTGCAGCAGCCAGCACCTGTCCGACAACAACTCAAGAAACAGGCACAAATTCCAGGGGACGAGGAGTTTCCTTTCGCCTCCTGTAATTTGACTCAAAAGGTTCCCCCCGGCAAGGGAGGAAAGAAGACAGGCTCTTCTAACCTGACAGTCTCAGCCAGTATTGCAAAGAGACCCTCCTTTGGAGGGTTCCCACTGACAACCACAGGGGGTGTCTATTTAGGCACTCGATCCAAAAAGAAGCTTCCAGTACCCGAGGGTGCACCTTCGACCTCCTTGAGAGTAGATGAAGCTGGGGGTAGCAGTCCCCTCAATATATATAACAATCCGGTATACCAAGAGCACATACATGGGGTAGAGGTCCCCCAGAACTGTGCAACAGACTTGGACTTCCCTGAGGGCCACCACCCTCACCAAGATGATGCAGCATCCTGCACGGGGGTAGCACCCCTTCCGAGTTCGAGAAAAATAACATTCCAACATTTCTCGACGATTTCTCTATACAAGGGTATGGCACAGAGAACACCTCTACTACGATCATTTCCATCTCTACTCACGTGAGGACAGTCTTTATGGCTGACGATGATCATGAAGTGCCTTCTGATCGACAACGTCTGGAAGTACTTGAAGCCATGCTCCTGTCCTTGGTCAAGTCCGTGGATGAAATCAAAGCCGCCTTGCCAACCCAACTGGCAAGGACGCCCGAACAAACAAGCTTAGGACCCGCAGTCAACGCGGACTCCAACACGACCGCCCCTCCTTTGGGTGATGATCCCTTAGGAGCATCCATTCCTTCAGCTGCAGAAGAAAATAAGGAGGCAAGAAGGAAAGTTCAGGAGCTTCGAGCAATGTTCAATACCCGAGACTCCTCTCGGGACCTCAGAATACGACAGTCATATCCTGTTGCATGGAGAGATATGCCTTTTCCACCACGGTACAAGACGTTCCATATCGATTATTATGACGGAAAGACCTCTGCTAGTCGGTATATGACTTACTTTGAAGTCACAACCGACCACTTGCCGCATAGTGACGCCATCCTCACGCGATTATTCATCGAAGCATTGGAGGGGATCGCGTTCGACTGGTACCATAACCTTTCCGATAACTACATCTATTCTTTTGACGGCTTCAAGCATATTTTTCTGGAAAGATTCTACGAAGTGGGGCATGATGTAACGATGTCATCTCTCATGGACATCGTTCAGGAAGAGAGGGAGCTAACAAGGAACTATATCGAGTGGTTCTGCCAAACCGTCACTACAACAAAAAGACCTATTAATGATGCTCGACAAGGAGTTTTAATGACGGCTGATACATAAGCGTTATTAAGTTAAAAAATACCTTTTTTCTATGACGGTTTGGGCTAATTCTGGACTTTTTATAACGTTTATAAAACAAAGAGTTATTAATAATTTAGAGCGGTGGCAAACTTGTAATATTTTTTAAGTTTAATTGTTGGCAAAATCTTTGCTATAGCCCGCCTCTCTCCCAAAATATTCTGGCCTTCTCCTTCTTCTTCTCCTCATTTCTTCTCCCTCCTCTCCCCCAACTCCAAAACCCTAACCCTAGATCCAAAATCTTCGAGTATATCTCTGCTTGGGGTTTAAAAAACATCTAAGGGCTTAAAAGCCTCTCCCACTCCTACTCCCGTAGTTTGTTCCCGACCATCGCAAGAATTCTTCCCAAAAAGGAAAAAATAATGGCCTCCCGATTCGCAATGGCGAGAGCAACCAAAACCGTAACCCACTTCCTCCGGCGACCGAGCACCGGCGGGCTTGCCGGAGCGTTCCGTCCGTCCGTCTCGAGGACGATGGCCTCGGATTCTTCCTCCGAGGCAGTCGGATTGGCGCTCGACCACCTCGACACCAGGGTTCCCGCCACCGTCATCACCGGCTTCCTCGGCTCCGGAAAGGTCTTTCCTTTTTTTTCTTTCCCCTCTTTTTCTTTCCTCATATTTTGCTTCCAGTCCTTGTTATGAGAATATGTTGTCAACAATAATAAAATAGATACAATTAGAGGAAGCACATATTTGACTTGACTGGATTTCCGGTCAGCCATCACCGGAATCCCAATAATATGATGTGAAGTACTTCTGCAAGCCAAGTATAGATACTTTTCGTACCGAGCTTTCCGGGAAGACTTATCGAGACCTCAGTCCGGAGATATACTTGTTGACGATGTCTGCTAATTGCTGTCGTGAAGTATTAGAGTAATATAGACCAAGCACAAGTCATTTTAGCTTCTTACAATGCCGAATTGGTTTTATGTGTTCTGAAATTACTGTATCAAGAACAGTCAAATTGTGGTCCATAGGGATCCAAATCTTTGTCAGGTTATGATAAAAAAAATTTATGGATTAGGTGATGGCAACATACACTGACTGCAGCAATTAACTAGTCACTGGCACAAACCAGTTTGAGGATATCTATACGGATCCTCTTTCAAAATTGAATCTTGTAGGTAAGATCCATATTTTTTAAGTTTGAATGCTGTTGTGTTCATTTAATTTCAATGAGTTGTTCTTGATGGATCATTGCAGTGTCCTTGATAAATATATATTCTACAAGTATCGTTAAATATATGTTCTACAAGTTTTTGATCAGATTGCTACTTTTTATATGCATCCATAATTGGCAAATAATCCTTCTAGCTTAATATTACATAAACCTAAAATTATGAATTGCATATGTATTTTGCTTTTTAGGCACTTTGACAATCCATATCCATTTCTACAGGCAGACAAACTTCTATCTCTAGAGTTTCAACCTTCAATAGAACAACTGATTCATTATCTTCCCACAAATTGCCAGATATTGTTATTTTCGGCAACATTTCCTGTCACTGTTAAAGATTTCAAAGACATATACCTACCAAAACCCTACATAATCAATCTTATGGATGAACTTACTCTTAAGGGAATTACACAGTTCTATGCCTTTGTAGAAGAAAGACAGAAGGTTCACTGTCTGAATACTCTTTTTTCGAAGGTTTGGCCTTTAATATTGCAGTTCTTCTCTATTTGTGACTCTTTTTCGTTGAATATAATGAATTTTTTGGCTTTGTTTACCCAGCTTCAAATAAACCAGTCCATTATATTTTGCAACTCAGTTAACCGAGTGGAGTTATTAGCAAGAAAAATCACAGAGCTCGGATACTCTTGCTTTTACATCCATGCAAAGATGTTGCAAGACCATCGCAATCGAGTTTTCCATGATTTTCGGAACGGTGCATGTAGAAATCTTGTCTGCACAGGTAAATTTTGTTATTTTCTCTTTCATTTATTGGAGTTTCCATTTGAACTGCCTTTGGTGGCTAACTTTTCTTGAATCATGCGAAAGCTGTCAGTACCGCTTTTGATTGATTTGTTTTAGTTTAGTTGAAGATTATTGGCATTTTTCTGGAGGATTTTGGTTTACTGAAATTGCATATGCAAAAAATTTCAAACTCAAATTTTGGTAAGTGGCAAGACTGCGAAGTTAGTAGAAGCCATTTCTGCACTGCATATGTGTCTTATACGCCATAGATACTGTATGCACAACTCAGGTTTGCCAATATTTGTGTGATAATGTTGTTTCATGTCAGTGTGTTCATGTTCATGCAACATAGGTGGTAGCTATTGATGTTCTATAAGGTTGAAAAGAACATGTTTGCCCCTTCTTCTAGTACATTTTGGTCATTAGGTTTAAGTCTAGGATCTGCTAGGTCTATGTTCTTTTAATTTACATTGTAAATTCAATCATTTCCCCCTCTTACATATCCTTTTTTATGCAAGGCTTGGGTAACCGATCTGTTAAAGTACCAAAGTTCATATATTAGTTTTTCCTCTGGCATTTTGTTCTTGGTCAAGTAGAGGAATCTCATCTGTCACTTCTCTTATTTTGACAAAGAAAACTTGCCCAAGCATGTTTATGAGAAAAATACTAAATGTGATCGATCATAGGTGAAACAAATGAAGATGGTGCCTCAAGTTTTATTAGTATATGATAGGCGCTCAATATTTGTCACATAATTTTGGAGTTATAGAGATATTTGATCGATTTGTAACATCTCTTGATCATTTTCATGGCAAGGCTTGTGCTTAAGCCTCTCAAATGTTCTCTCTTAGGATGAGTTATGTATAGTTATCTAAGCCCAAGAATCGGGAAGTTCTTAGCATGATTTCCCCGTGTGTAATATCGGAACCTGGATCTGACCCAGTAGTCCCCCACCCAATAGCAACCTGTCAGCGGTGGCAGCCTGCTCCATGCTGAGCTTGCTTCTGCTGAATCTTCCTCTGCTCCTCTGTTAGCTCCGGTTGCCTAGCTGCAAATGATCCTTGACCTTTGCTAATAGGTGGTTTCTGGGAGGAGACGGTGACGACACCAGCTGTGGTGTTTGTGTACCAAGAAACCCAAGTAGAGAGAGGGGTTGCATCTAAATCCAGACCTATAACGTTTCCCTTCAAATCAGCACGATCAGTCTTCTATATCCATGAATGAGAATGGAGTCTCATAAACAAAAACAAAGTTAAAAACATTGAATTCAACCCTTTTGCCCCAACATGATCCAAACATACTTATTGTTTATTGAAACTCAAATTGAAAGGATTTTGCTTTTACTCAAATTGAAAGGATTTTGGTTTACTGAAATTGTGGATAAATCTCCTCTTTGTGTGTGTTGTGTATCATGTTGAGTTTGACAAATATCCAGAACTACATGGTTGGTGTTATTTTCGAGTCTTTTGCTTCCTTGTTTTATTTTTTCAGGGACTCTACTGATCGAACCTAAACCTCAAGAACCTACTAAGCACCAGTAATGTGTCACAAGTTGATTTATTTTAATTTTTAAAGTGTGATTTTATTTTTTTATTTATTTGATGTGATCTACTTATGTTAGGTATGATTGGGATGCTGCTACTACATTCTCTTTTCTCCAGAAGTGTGGCCTTGCAGGTAATTCCTCATGCCATCACACTCGTACGAAGAGCATTACCTCAATGTAGGCATTCTGTATGTTAACTCCTTTCTCATGAAGAATTTATGCAGTTCAGCATTTGGATATTAAATATGTATTATGAATTTGAATTGTTCCCAATAAGTATCAGGCTTTTGCTACTTGTGTAGTTGGAAGTATTATAATCTTGGGAGCTAATTCCTTATATTTGCTTGTTTTTATCTTTTTCAGGGTTTTGCTACATGTTCTGTGGACAGTTTTGATGTGGCCAAGTTTTGATGTGGGCAATTTTGGTAGTTGTAAATATATATATGTATTTGGATATTCAATGTAATGAAGATGTTGATATGTACTCTATTTTGAGAAATTTAATAAAGATGGTGATATATAATGTTAAGTTTTTGGAATGTAATATATACTGTGCAGTATAGAGCATAATAAATATGCTAATTTGAATAGTATAAAGTGTTATAAATGTGCTGCATTGAGCCTATACATATTATCTATTCATGACGTTTTAAAATTGTTCTGAATTGTGCACTATATATTAACTATTCATAACGCTTTTATAGAAACTATTCATGACGGTTATTTTATGACGCTTTTAAAAAAACATTTATAACACCCGTTTTCATAACGGTTGCTGTGGAAAAAAAAGTGTCATGGTTCGTCATTAATGACGCTTTTTAGCCGTCATTAAAAGGGTTTTTTGTTGTAGTGCGTAATGAGATTGCCCCAAGGCAATCCCGAGAGCTCCTTGATTAAAATCTGCCAGAAGAACACTACAACAAAAAGACCTATTAATGACGCTCGACAAGGAGTTTTAATGACGGCTGATACATAAGCGTTATTAAGTTGAAAAATACCTTTTTTCTATGACGGTTTGGACTAATTCTGGGCTTTTTATCACGTTTTTAAAATAAAGCGTTATTAATATTTTAGAGCGGTGGAAAACTTGTAATAAATATTCTGTAATATATTCCATCCCCCCACGATCTTATTCGGAAGAACTCTCCTTCTCCTTGCTCCCCTTCTGCCCCCTCTTCCCTCCTCTCCCCAAACCCTAAAATTTTCCTCTCTCTTTCACCCCACCCCTGCCGCCTCTTCCTCCGCCGCACAAAGCCTGCCGCCCCTCTCATCACCGTCCGATCGCCGCACAAAGCCTGCCGCACAAACCTTAAAATTTCGGGGGAGGGTGGAATGGGGACGACGAGGGGGGTACTCGGGGAGGAGGCCGCGATGGCGCTGGCAGAGATGGGAAGGGGGACGGAGAGCCTCCCCGCGGACCTTCCTCCTCTTCTTCTCCTTCCTCCTTCTTTCCCAAAAAATCTCGACATGGAGGTCAACTCAGAAGTCTTCAAAGTCGTAGAGAGGCTGATGTTGCTCGCTCATACTGCTGCGAACTTGGAGGCAATGAGATTTGTTAAGATCTTCCGAAAAAATTTCTATTATTGTAATTTCCCTGATTTTTGTGGATTTTTTTTCCAGATAATTCAAGGACGTGTATGTGAGAAATTAGTGAATAATTTAATTTTTCTAGTCTTAATATTTGTCCTGGAAGAATAATTTTTGAGAGAAATGATTTATTGAATTGTGAATTTGGGAAAGATTGGTTAATGTTTATGAAAATGTCCCTTAGGAGTTGATAATTTCTTCAATTTACTGGAATATCTTAGGACCCAACAATATCCCTCATGTGTGGTCAAGGACCCAAGATATTCTTGTTTCTGGCTTTTATCAGGAGGTTTGATTCTTATATACTGACCATTTCTTTCATGGCGATGTGCATCCTGGGTTCGTGAATTTGTCAAGAAAATGGTGCTTTTTTCTGGATTGCCAATAATTTAATTATACTAGTATTTTACATTTATTAAAGACTATGGAAGCCTTCCCTCTCCCGACACACTTTATAGTAATCTAATTACACATTATGTCACTCTTTCAGGCTATTGTGATACCTGGAAAATGACTTAGTATATAATTTTTTTGTAGTTGAGAATCCTGCATCAAGATTTTCACTTTTAGGTCTAACTCTTACTATATCTGAACTTATTGCGACATTGGTTTGGTAGGAGTTGTATTGCCGTGTATCAAAAGGGGTTGCTATACTATATTTGTTATTAGTTATTGGTTTATTATTAGTGTTGAAATTGATATGATTTGCTTTTGAAAGCATTCTTTCTGTTTTTAGAACCTGCAGGTGGTATTAGTTATTGGGCTATTGGGAGTTTCCTCTTGTGTTGCTCGTCCCAGACCATCCTTTTATCCTTTTGCTACGTCGATGGAACGGTCGAGCCATCCTATTCATGTCGACGAAAAACCCGATACTTGCATTGTCTGAGCTTGCAAGCCAATGATATCTCATAAGCCAAGATGGAACAAATCCTGTATGTCACTGGATCTGAATATTTATATAAGGTACTCTGATATTGTTCTCTTTAAATTGAGTTTGGATCATGGTTTATATGTTTCTGTATAGGTACATCAAAAAGTCACTTATGCACGAGGATGCAATTGTAAGCCAAATTCTTGAACCAGTGGTAAGCAAGATATGGTGATATTATGGCTTCTGATCTTCTAAGACTTGCAAGTTTGAATGTAGAGCCTGCTACTTAAGGAAGGGAAGGTGACACCCTAAGGTAAACATGTCCAGACTGATGCTTTGAATTATTATTATTTTGTTGAAAATATTAGTAGATTATGTGTTCTCTCTTGCATTCATCATTGTTTTATTTTGATGATCCTTGTAATGATTCAATGAAGGGCCTTGTTGACTACTGGACTATGCTAGTAGTAGATGGATATTTTGATGATCCTTGGAATCATTCATTTTTTGGACTGTGTCTACAATTTGCAGGTGCGGTTAACTTGGTTTTACATGGCAGCTTTGCTCCTGCAGTTTTACTATGCACTCTGAGCCAACCGTGTTGTATTTTGATCATGCTATTTTTGACATTTGGTCATTTCATTTTCTGGACTGTGTCTACAATTTGCAGGTGCGGTTAACTTGGTTTTATATGGCAGCTTTGTTCAGAAACAAAAACAAGCCTTAGCAAAGCAATTGAACCCCCGGCCGCGGCAAGTAGAGGTCTGGTTCCAGAACAGGAGAGCAAGGTTTGCACCAATACACAAATCAATTTTTTTTTCCTCTATGTTTCATTGCTTGTGTTTCAAGGACTTACTTGCTTATCTGTGATTCGGTGAGTATCCACTAATACCTGTTGTGCTTCTTCTATGATATTTTTTTAAAATCTTTTTCACGGTTTTGCTACGTGATGCCGACAGTTTTGATGTGCTCAAAGTTGAAGCCAATGTACTAATAGTTTTGAGGGTCTACTTACTAGTAGTTGTAAATATTTGTATTTGGATGTCCTATTTTAAAAAAAATGTAATGAAGATGGTGATATATATTATGTATATATTTGTAATTGGATTAAATGGTACTCTATAACATTTATATGTTTTCTTGTGAATATGGTTCAAAATGAATGTTTTGAAATTGAATTGAGCAACATTGAGCATTGATCTATAATTTTTTGGAAAGTAATATATAAATGTGCAGAATTGAGCGTTATAAATGTGCTGAATTGAGTCTATAGAGATTATCTATTCATAACGCTTTCAAATTACGCTGAAAATAAGTGTAGCAGAAGCTCATCATATTCATGACGTTTATTTTATGACGCTTTTAAAAAATATTTATAACACCCATTTTCATCACGCTTTCTTTGGAAGAAAAAAGCGTCATGGTTGGTCATTAATGACGGTTTTTAGCCATCATTAAAAGGTATTTCTGTTGTAATGGAAGTTGCTCCCCGCAATTAGCCTCTGGATGGGTGACGATCAGTTCAGGGATTGGACGACCTTCATCATAAGTGCTACCAATACAGAGGCAAAATTAAAGAAGGCTCACCAATTGGGATTACACATCCCGGATGGAGAAGATAAGGGCAGACGTCCTGGTTCCACCTCCAGCAACAACAACAGTGGCGCCACCTCCAATCGGGACAATAAGGGCAAACAATCCATGGTCGCTGATGCGACCTAGAAGCCCGAACAAAAATAGACGGAAGGTCAGTGGCCCAATGTGAATTACTCATTTGAAGATAGCCATGTCAAACCTATCTTCGATATGCTCTTGCAAGGGGGTACGATCCAGCTCCCTCCACCAAGGCGCGAGCCCCGAGCGGCAAAAATGGAGGACCCAAAATATTGTCACTTCCACCGCTATGTCCATCATTCCACTCATGACTGCTTCCAATTAAAGCGGTACATTCAGAGTCTTATCGACTCCAAAGTACTGTCGATAGACTTTGAAGAGGTTACCGTAGCAGTGAATATGGTATCAATTCAGTTCGACGACTTCCCTCCAACAAGCACTCCAGACGGTGTAATACCTGTCCTTCAGGCAATGATGGAGGTTACTAATCTTCTACCCATCCGAAGCCAGACATCTGGATTGGTACATCTCACCACATAGCGAGGAGAGATCATGTGGGTGCATCCAGACTTAGTGCCCGAAGTTATCCGGGAGGTGTCATCTCCTACCAATAAGAAAAAGGACAGGAAGTCTAGATCCTGCCATACAATTTTAGCCGAGGCTGGGGAAGCTGCGGCCATTGTTACCCGGTCTGGAGCACAAGTCCAGCCCGCACGGGATAGTTCAGTCGAAGATCCTCAGCCGGCAACGTTGCCTCCCTCTGATGTTCTAAGGCCATCTCAGCATCCACTGGCGGATAAATCCAAGCCAAAGAAAACCTGGTTCGACAGGCCACTTCGTAATGATGTACCTCAGGGACTAGAAAGACCTTACAACTTTGACATATTAGCACAATTGGCTAATACGCCAGCAAAGTTATCGTTATACGAGCTCCTAAAGCTCTCCAAGGATCTTCGTGTCGCATTAAGCGAAACACTCCAAAATGCTGATGCCTACTTAGCTCAGGTCAAGCCTCCAGAGGAAGACCCGCCAGCAGATCTACTGGACAGCGATGGCACAGATGCAATGTCCAACATCATATTTACTCCACAGGACATGTTGATCAAGTCCAACTTGTATGATCGCCCCTTGTACTACACTGGATACATAGGCGACATCAAGGTGGATCGGATGCATATCGACCTGGCTTGTCAATAAGCATCATCCCGAAAATCTTGCTCCAACTTCTTGGTATCCCTATGCATCGGCTAGCCCAACACTGCCATTAGCAGTTTTAACTCAGGAAGGAGCTATCCCCTAGGGAAGATCCGGTTGAAATGTCAGATTGGTGACCTGAAGATGGAGGTTACATGCTATGTCATAGAGGTAGACACATCCTACAACATCCTCTTGGAGCGTCCGTGGATACATGACTATATGATCGTACCATCCACCCTCTACCAGTGCTTCAAGTATGTCAGTAAGCACGGCTTCGTGAAGACTGAATTTGCCAACATCGATCCCTTTAAAGGGGTTGAGTCTTATTATTCTTCGGAGGCTTGTCTATATGAAGAATCCAAGAAGTACATCACTGACAAACTGGAGACCATCACAGGGCCAGAGGAACCCTTGATAATTCATTTCCAGACCCGTAAACCGGACAAAGTCGTACCCCTTGTCGCAACTATGCATAAAGAGGTGCCCGGTTCTCTCGTCCAAGCTGTGCAGTCGGAACCAATGGTCATCCGGCTTCCAAAGTCAAGAGACAAAGCCCGTCATAGGGCCAATGGTGATCTGATTGCCAAAATCCATTCAAAGATAGTCGGAAGACACAAAGTCCCTTGCCGAGCCATTTGTCATCCATCTTCCCAAGACGAGCCGACAACTAAGTGTCGATCCGACATACTCAGGCAAGCTAATATCACAAGTCCAAATCTTGGTGGTCAAGTTGCCCAAGACGGCATCCCAACCTTTGGGATCGCAGGGGGTAGCCGAAGAGGACGTAAAACTTGCCAAAAACCTGGTGGCACAGACGGATAGTCCCTCTCCTAAGGATGTAATCCCCGTAGACAGAAGAGGTTGTCGATTAGAAAAAATAATAATAATAATATACTACCTAGAGTGTCAAGTTATGTACATCAAGTACCTCTGAACTTACACTCTGTTCTTTCCCTCCGAGGGGACTCGTATTACATCTCTACGGGTGACAAGTCATGTATATTGATACCTCTGAACTTCCACTTTGATGTTTCGACTACCATATATCACGTCCATATTACCTCTGTTGGGTTTTGCTTCAAAATCTATTACCCGCACCACTGGTGCGCAGAAGGGTAATAGGTCCATAAAACTTATCCTAATCTATTACTCGTACCGTCGGAGCACAAAAAAGGTAATAGTGTTTCACTTAACAAAATGCCTAAAATTGGCTTTTGAAAGAAAACTAGAAAAAGTACAGAAAGTACAAATTGTTCTGAAAAGTATTGCTATGGAAGTCTGATCTGAGAGCGATCACTTTGTTCCTTGGACCATAAGATGATGATGAAGAAAACTGCTTGAAGAAGACGAACAATCGGAAAAAATAAGTCACCGAAAAGGTATCGAGCAACGGCACTAATGGCATAGTCGAATGCTTTCTTGCTTTGTTTTACCCTGTTCTTGAGGAAAAGTTGAAGAAATGCTTCTAGGAATATCACTCTGGAAGTATGAGTTTTCTCAGAATCTCCTCTCCTGTCTCTCCGTTGATCTCTTGATGATGTTTATATAAAAATAGGTCTATTTATAGACTTAACCCTTTGTGCGTAAAAAGCAACAAAATCGGGTCTTTACGCTAACAACTGTCACCCACGATGCAACTCATCCTCTACGCACATTGACACGTGTCCCATGTAGAGTTTGATCTCTACGCATGGTGACACATGTCCCACTACTTTAACAAAATGGGGAGAGAACATACACATGTTCCTCGAGAAGTATGGCATGAAAGACACGTGGGCAAACCACATTCTTAAGTGGTCAGGAAAGATCGGGCGTAAAAATGACCCAAAACACACTCCCAGCGTAAAATTCAATGAATAGCTCCCGCGTAAACTAGCTAGCGTAAAGAGTAGCTTGCGTAGAGAGTAGCTCACATAAAATTCTCAACTTTTTTGACTAAGTCCATGAAGCACTCTTTTTTTTACGCTCCTACAAGATCCCCTTCAAAGTTTTCAAATATTTTCAAATTTTGAAATACTTTGAACAGAAGCGTAAAATTCGGGATTTCAACAGTCAGCATAGAATTCGGGATATCCAACGGTCATCCGCGTAAAAGTTTGGATATCCAACAGTCAGCGTAAAAGTCGAGAATTTGAACCGATTCAAAAATTCTCTATAAATAGAGCTTTTCGAAGAGAAAATAAAACTTTACTTATATCCCTTACTCTCGATCTCTCTTATTCATCTTCCTCTTTCAAAACTCTTGCTTTCAATCCGATAGCTCCTAAGAAGTCCGCCGCAGGCAATAAAGGCAAGAAGCCCGTCGGTTCATCCTCGACCGACCGTAAGAAAACTCCCGTTCAATCATCCACGATGCCTCAACAGAGCAACCCCGTCGTGGCTCCGGCAATGAATGGTAAAGCCCTACTTAATCTCGGCTATGAGTTTGCCGGAGAAGAAGAAGAAAACCCGAACCTTCAGATTTTACGCCCACGTCATACGTGTCAGCGTAGAAACTGAAATAACAAAATACGCCCATGTTTATACGTGTAAGCGTAAATTTAAGAAAATATGCCCACGTCTATACATGCCAGCGTAAAATCTAAATTACGGTCATGTCTACATATGCCAGCGTAAAATCTAAAATACGCTCATGTCTATACATGCCAGCGTAAATTTTAGAATACGCTCACATCAATATGTGCTAGCGTAAAATTTAAAATACGCTCATGTCAACACATGCCAGAATAAAATTTATAATACGCTCACATCAACATGTGCTAGCGTAAAATTTAGAATACGCTCATGTCAATACATGTCAGCGTAAAATTTATAATACGCTCACATCAATATGTGCTAGTGTAAAATTTAAAATACGCTCATGTTAACACATGCCAACGTAAAATTCATAATACGCTCACATCAACATGTGCTAGCGTAAAATTTCATAAGTGAAAGACTTTGTATAAAATGAAGACCTTTTACACTTTAAAACTTTTTATCAACTTCAATAAGCGTAAAGTTTACATAGTCAAAGTCTTTAACCTTTATGTGTAAAAACTTAGACTAATTTATCTACGTAAAAATTTCAAATTAGATTTTCACTAACTTGATTTTTTTTTCTTTTGGCAGTGGATTTGCAAATTCATCCACTTGCAGAAGTCTTTGGCTCATCCGTTGGTATGGTGGGCTCGAATTATTTGGAGAATCTGTCTCATGTAGAGTTTTTCCAATCGAATCCGGAGTACCCTGTAGAGAGATTGCACAGTTGATAGCTGTCCAAGGGGATAGAATGCTGCTATACATGATTAATGGAGAACTGTTGACCTCGCTGAACGAATAACAATTTGCAAAACCAGCTTTCTTATTCGGGGATGCAATAGACTACAAGTCACAAACACACCCCAAGAAGGAGTCTTGGGTGTTCAAGTCTGGAGATAGAGCAATGTATCTCCCTGACATGGATAGAGATTATCCCCTGTCCGCATTCATCCATGCCACCCATCCCCGACAGATGCTGTAGAATTTGACTCCAAGCAGTCACGGAAGGCCGGGTATAATTATATTCAAGAGGGATCATGCCAATGATATGGGGTATTACGTCAGTGTTCCCAATGGCGGTGTCCTTCCTTTCTCTGGACTCTTGCCAGAATTTACTCCGAGTGAAGATTCAACTTTAATCCAACCGGTGCAGTCCCAAATGTTCATCAATAAATTCATAAGGGCTGCGGTATTATATCCCCAGACAAACCCTAGGATGTCGGAATGGTTGACTCCATTCAACCAGAACTGGATTCAAATTAGTGTTTGGATGATGAAGAACTTCCAGACGGAGCTGAAAGACATCGGCCTGTATGAAGCAGTAGCTTCCACTAGTCAGGGTATACCACCGAACAGTAACTTGTTCATAGCCCTGATGGAGATATATATAAATTCAACTGGAACTTTTGCGACCCCAAAAGGTAAAATATGTCTCGCACTCCATGAGATGCAATTCATCTCAAAGCTGCCAATGGGGGAAGCCCCATATGAAGAATATGTTCCCTCCAATCGGGAACTTGCTGAAATCAGGAAGAAAACCCCTCAATTGGTTGAGGTATATGAAGTATTGATGTGCCACTACATGATTTGTACTACTATGCATGAGAGTGGATCTCATCTACCATACATCAACAAGTGGATAACATATCTCTTTTTCCATAAGAATAAAATATCCAAGGATGATAAGAAAGATTCCAGGAAAACAAAGCTCTAACTATCAACACTGGTTCAATAATCCCTGCTGATAAAATACGGGATATGATAATTGTCTACAAATTCCCGAACAAATATTTATCCACCCAGACTGGGGAGTTCTCTCCTGGAACCGAAGCCTTAAGCTTCCTCAGATATGGCAACCAGAAGATCTCCAGGAAAGCCTTGCTGGCAGGCTTCCTTTCTCTATGGTTGAGAAGATGGGTTGTACCGGGGACTGGTACAGTTGATAGAATCCACCGTAACGTGCTATGGCCAGCGGTATGTTTGGTGTTTAAAGTCAGAATCAACCTGCTATCAGCAATGGTGTACCGAGTAAACGCAGGTTTAAGGACTTTTGGTGAGGAGCTAATCAACAACGCTCCTTATCGGAATATATTCCCTAGGATAGAAATGCCCTACACTTACTTGATGGGCTGGCTGTTGCACCACAACTGTAATTTGTTGCCACCAGGCCCGGGAGATGATGCGGAGGTCTTTCTCCAGAAGTTTAACAAAGCTACATGGACTTCCACGACAATGGCAGATACCCGAGCAGTTTTGAATTATTCATATGGTTGGAACTTTTTTTGTACCCGGCCACAAGTTCCAGCCGACTGCTTCGGTGTTCAATTTGAAGATGAAGTTGAAGGAAGAACTTCATTGTCAGCACCAGTCTTCAGATGGCTACAGTGGATCAGACCCTCTCACCTGATGTACAGAAATGAAGATAATTGTGCGTTCGAACCATATCTACCAAGTAGGTTCGCTCGCCAATTCGGATATGACCAACTTCATGTTGGTAATCCCTCTACCAGTTTTCGTTACTATGGGAAACTGATTGATGGTGCAAGAGGTTGGAGATACTTTAGTACTGCCCGTACTGGTGCCAAATTCAAAGTCTCAACCGCTACCAGCTCCACCGAGCTACGTATACTTCATACGTAGCTTACTTTTATGCTTCCATCCGTTCCTTCGTCCATGGCTACAACATGAGAGGTAGTCTAAAATGGCCCAAGGAAGGGAATGTTGAGGAGCCAATCAGGGTACCATCAGACATCCCTGACGATACTGCCGTTCCAGATCAATATCTAGAAGTTATTCCAACGGGAGTTGGAGAAAAAACTGTGGAACCTATCATTATTGGTAAGTCCCGGAAACGGAAACAAAGTGCAGCTATTACTCTTCCAGAGAAGACCCCAGAAAAGAAGAAGAAGAAGAAGGCCACCACCAAAAGACCTTCCAGATCAAGAGCTACTACCCCGGAGAGTGACACTCAAGTGGATGAGCCGTAACATGCAGCATCTTCTTCAGTTCACCCTGGAGAAGGATCTTCAGCATCTCAACCAGCAGCACCTGCAGTAGTCCTATCTCCGGGACGTCTCAGCTCAACACTTTATTTGACTTTGCCACAAAAGGCAATGTCACCCCAGTACATCATGTTGATCAAGAGCCCATCCCATCCGATGAACCAGCTATTAATTTTGATGATGAGGATTGGACTGGGGATTATGACGCGTATTTGGCACATCCTACACATACTCCAGGTAAATATAATTTATACAAAATCTATAAAAAAACTATGATTTTTGTATATTAACTTATTTTGTTTAATTTTTGTAGGTGTTATCATTGCTCCAAAGCTTGTGGCCCCTCCTCCTCCTCAAGAAGATATTTATGAAGAAAACAAGGAATCTGAGGAGGAGGCTTCTTCTTCAGAAGAAGAAGATGCTCAAGAGGAAGTACTACGAGAGTCCGAAGTGGAGACTCAGGAAGAATGTCCTCCATCTCTGGAGGTACAACAAGAGCCAGAAATACAGGCTCAGCCAGAAGTGTCCCCTCCTGCGGAGGAAAAGGATAAAGAAGAAACTACAGTAGAACTTACTGTAGATGATGAAGAGGCTGCGAAAGAAGAATTAGATTTCAATGAAGAATCAGTTGTAGAAGGACTCACTACAACTGAAGTACTTGAAGATCCCGCAGAGCCAATAGTTGAAGAAGGTAATGAAGGCATACTCAGATTGTAACACCCAGTTTTTCAGAAGAGGGTAATTTTGAAATTTTGTAATTATAACTATTATTTAATGATATTTATTTCATATTAGAATTTTTAGTGATTTTTAATTAATTTTTAAACTATTTAAATTCATGACTTGTGATTTTGGTGTTGTACTAGTGAATAGTAGAGACTGTCTACCCTAGAGCCTAGCCATGTGATTAGGGTATTTTGACATTTTTAGGGTTATTTGGATTTATTATAATTTATTTGAATTTATGGGAATTTTTAGAATTTATTTTGGAATTGTTTGAATGAGGGTTGACTATGTTGACTTTGACTAGCAATGACCTTGGTAGGCTAACCTAGAAGCTAACCCTAGTTGTGTTTGGACTTGGTTAGGTCATGTAACCCTAGTTAGACTAGAGTTGACCCTTGGTATGGTTATTTGACTTAAGTTAGATTCAAGTCATAAGCCATGACTTGTGATTAAAACTTAAATCAATAACTAGCCCTAAAGCCCATAGGCCCACACCATGTAGCCAAACCCTAACCCTAATCAGCCCATAGCAGCCAACTTAGGGTTTCCTATCCTATTTAATGGCTCTTCCATTTGTTCTTGCCTCTTTTATTAATTCCTCCAAGTTTTTGAAGAAAGAGGTAAGAGCCATCTTCCCCAATCCATAACTTTCCCATTTTAACTCCTTTTTGGCTCAAACCACTTGCATTAGATTCTAATTGTCTTCCTTTTGCTGTTCATGGAGAGTATTCTCAGGCTTGGGGCAATTTGGAGAGTTTGGCTAACAAGGAGAAACCCCCATTTTGGAGCTTTTTATTGGAATTTCAACATATAGGTAAATCCCTATTCCCTCACCAAATTTCATTTTCTTTGCATGGATAGGAAGCCCTAGGTGTCCCCTAGCCATAGGTATTGGATTTGTGTCGGTTCGTATCCGTTTGGTGTCCGTATCGGACACGTGTCAATGTATACGTGCATGTGTTTGTTGAAATGCCACAATGAATGATTTTATGTTATTTTTGAAATCTTTCTGATTGAGATTGTTGGTTTTGATGTGTCTTCTGATTTTTCTAAACCTAAACCATGTTATTGTGTCGTGTCGTATCCATACAATGGCGTGGACACAGCCCCGTGCGCGGGATAGGTTATCCGCTGCTACCCGTGTTCGAGTTCTCCCAGGACACAGCACAAGAGGACACCAAATTTTGCGTGCACTTTGAGGACATGACTGACACTATTCCTATAAATTTTCGTAAGATTTTATTTAATGGTTTGAGAGATATTTGGCTCACACTGATTCCTCGTTGTGTGCACGTGCAGAAATTTGTCCCACTGACACGTACTCACACACGCGACACGACACGGCCTGGACACGAATCAGGGTCCTAGACACCTCGACCTATCCCTGGCGAACACGTGGACACAAGCACGTGGCCAATGGTGCACCGTGTCGTGTCCACGAGCTCATGTTCTGCCTGCACGACGCAGTCATTGTGTCTCTGTATTTTTGTGTGTTTACATTGATTGGACACGTCGTATCCCACTTTGGGGACACGACACACACTGAGAGGCATGTGCACATGTAGCCAATAGTTTACCAACCATTAGTTCATTAGTTTAATTTAATTTTGATTGATTAAATCTCAAATTCCCTATTTTCCTGAAACCTGTGTATCAGCTTATATTCACTGTTTTCCCAGATTTTTGAAACTAAGTTTTGGCATTGATTCTAACCTAATCTATGCAGTTAATTATATGTGATTAAGCCCTAATATGTACTCCTATATGAACCCTATGTGTGTGTCGAAATTGGATTGATTGGGGACTGATTTTTGGGGTTAAACCTGAGATTGAAGTGTTAGACTGAAAACTGAGTTGTATTAAAACTGAGATTTGTTTTTTCTGTAAACTGAGATTGAATGGGTGAAATCTGAAATTATTTGGACTGTTTTAATGGTTTTCAGTGTTATAATACTGAATTCGTGGACTGATTTTTCCTTTGAGTATTTAAACCTGAGCATAGGCTGATGTTTGTCACACACACACCCTATCCTAATTATTCCCTGTACACTACACCCCCTATAATTTTTTTCTGTCATCTATTCATGGAAACTAAGTCACACTCCCATATGCATATACTGAGATGTTAATTCTTGGATTCCTGAGATAGGTAGGCTACTTTAGGTCATGTTTCAACTGTGATTGTAAACCTGAGATGAGTGGCAACTTCACATTGAATTGTTTTGTACAACCTCTGTCATTTATTTCCTGAGAACAAACCTGAAATTCAGTGAATGCACTGTTTTACTGATTTGGATGTGTGGGGACTGTTAAATCTAAAATCTGGAAGTTAAGTTGGGTTCACACTGTTTACTGAGAAGGGTTTTGTTCATGTAAAATTTGAGATTTTATGGGCTGTCACTGTTTTGATCCCCCTACACTCACACACACATGTACACACCCTCACATTTCACTCATGACACACTCACACACACTGAAATGGGTTTTCCTAAGATTGCCTTCTAGCTAAACTAAGTTTATTTCCAGTTTTTTCAAAACCTGAGAACAATGTTTGATTCTTCATTGAACTGTCAATGCACTGATTTTTTATTGTACCCACACACATATATGTAAACTGTCACCCTCATTGCCCTTCTTTCCCTTCCCCTCTCTAATCTATGAATGTATATGTAACCTTTATATAACTTTATGTATATACATGTGTGTGGAGGCAATATATTATATATTAATTTTCATATAGGAAATCTACTTGGCCTTGATATTAGTTTTGGATTAGGATTCATGAGTTAGCTTAATTAGGATTTGGTTTTGGGTGTAAATGTATGCAAGTAAGCATGTATGATATGTAATACAAATAATTGAATTGCATATATGCTAATGTAATATACATAGGTAATGTGTATAATGGGTAATGTGATCATGTAACCAATGTATGCATAGTCATGATCTAATGTATTGGTATAGGCAATGTAGGCATGTATGAATGAATGTATAGATGTATAGTATGGATGCATCAATGTAGGCAATACAATATGGTATGAATGTATATGCCTTGGTGTGGTTCACATTGCTTGCCTTACTCTCTCTCTCTACATAATATATACTATACATGGCTAAACGTGTTAATGTGGTAAATAGAGATTTTCCTATAGTTATATATACATGTGTGTGTATATAGATAGATATATATTATTTGAAATATATGTGATGTGGACTATAGGGCATAAGGCCTATATGTATGTTATGAATACACCAATGATTGTGTGATTGATAGACTAGGCTTGGTTAGGCCTAGTGAGACTTATTAGACTTGTTTGGGTCAGTCTTGACCTAGTTGACCTAGTTTGACTAGTGTAGTTGACCAGAGTTGACCAAGAGTTGACTTGGGCCTAGTTCGACCTAGACAGCATGCAGATGCATTGTAAATTACTATTATCATCCCTTGTATACATCTTGACTTGTGTTGCTCTAACTAGGAGCCGGGTATCTCATCTCGGACAGTACATTTACTTCAGACATTCAGATACGAAGCGAGTACATTCTCTGATCATTTCATATCCTGCTTAGAATTATTTCCTGTATTAAATTACTTTACTTGATACTGTCACGTTGGTCACATAGATTAGTACTATATGGATCCCTTCTTGAGATGTTATCCTTTCAGGGAGCATCGGGTACTCTATGTTCTGTGCGTTTTACTTACATGGCGTATCATATGCTTCTTTGTTCTTTGATCACTTGTGACATATACCCATATGATCACAGAGTCTTTTCTGAATCCTTATCCCATTTATGGGACTACTATGTATCACCTTTCGGAGGCTTATCACCCTTTGGGGGCATATCACCCTTTGGGGGCTTATCACCTTTCGGAGGCTTATCACCCTTTGGAGGCTTATCACCTTTCGGAGGCTTATCACCCTTTGGGGGCTTTTCACCTTTCGGAGGCTTACCACCCTTCGGGGGCTGTTACATAGAATCATAACATAACCTGGTTGGATCCTTGTGTATTAATTGGGGGTACGGGGGAGTATAAATAGCCATGTGAACAATTCCAAAGTAGAATAGCCATGTACGCCTCTGTAGTATAACCATGTACAAATCCAGCCGTTCACATGTCGACTTTGTACTCTAAATCACTAGTCACTGGTAGCTCTCTACTTACAGTAGATATTTATATTACAGTTCTCTCTCTGTTTACATACTGTATTTCCTTCAGTATCTATATCTTACTTTACTGCATGATTATATTTTCTAACCTGCTATGAACTGTTGAGATGTATTGTGCTCGCTCCCGTCCTGACTGGACCTGTTGAAAATTTTACAGAGGATGATGAGGAACCCTGCACCCCTTACTTGGAGCTTGCCTAGATGACACTCGCGACCTGGACCCCTGGGGAGGTTCAGGCAGCTGCTGAGGACGATACCTTGCTTAGTATAGATAGCTTAGATTGTTTCCTTTTTATGTTTAGTTGTTGTCCTGGATTCCAGAGTTGTATATATTTTAGAGATGTTGAGACTTGTATTTCATTTCTGTTGTACCTCAGTTGAGGATTCTCTTATCTATTTTATCGTGCCATATTCTATCTCTAGATTGTGATTGAGTTGTACCTTTGTGTTGGCCTCCTTATGGAGAGTATTCATATTATGTTAGTTATAGTTCATGACCTAGAACAGCGTTCTACCGCCGACACTGCGGCGTAGGCTGGGCGTTGTTACGCTCTCGTACCCTCACAGTGGGTGCGGGTCGTGACACATTTTTAGTGGTCGCCCATGCAGGTCGAGTTTGTGTAGTGGTATTCGAACTAGAGTACCACTACAGCCTGCAGTAGGATTAGGATATTTTTGAGGTACCCAATCATATTAGGAAAAACTCTTAACTAGATTCCTGCCATCTAAATTCCTGTTGAAAATTTGCTTCCTTGGATAACTGTCCTCCCTTGAATTACCGTTTCTATCTCAGTATTGATTCCTTGTTTGATCTGTCTCCAGGATGGTGATCGAGACACGATCGTATCGCTCTGGCTCAGCAGACGCTGGTGAGAGGCCTACCACCCCTCGCCTGATTGTGGATGCTGGGACCACAGCACCCCCTATTTCTGCTCATATAGGAGTTTCTACAGCTTTTGGGAGAACACCTCCACCTGTCCGGAGGTCTTCCTTCGTCATTCCAGATATGTACCAGCAGCAGTTACCTTCAGGGACAGTAGATGCGGCTCAGATGTTTACCCTCTTCCAGCGATTCTTGGAGTTTCAGCAGAAGATACAGCAGAGCCAGTCTGCTGATATCCGACAGAGCATACAAGATACTCACCAGTTGGTTAGGACGACAGTGGAGCTAGTGTCTGCTCAGCCACAGGGAGACCAGATGCAGCCGTATCAGTCGAGGACTCCAGACATCCTTTCCTTCAAGAAGATGGGACCTCGAGACTTCAAGGGTACATAGGGCATCATATACGCTGACGATTGGATAGAGCACATTGAGGAGATATTTCGATTAGCACAGATACCAGCAGGATTATAGATTGAGGCAGCCGCCAGTCAGATGCAGGACTTGGCCCGTACTTGGTACTAGACGGACCCGAGGGTTGGTACAGCCGGTCAGACTTGGGCAGCGTTCAAGAAACTGTTCAAGAAGAAATTCTTTCCCGATACCATACTCTGTGTTTTGGAGGCGCAGTTCGAGAGTTTGGTTCAGGGGAACCAGACCGTTGAGGAGTACGCTGGAGAGTTCAGCCGTTTGAGCAGATTCATCGAGGATCTTACCGAGGTCGGGAAGGCGAGGAGGTTCCGCAGGGGTTTGATCGGAGAGATCAAGTCATATACCAAGAGCGACCGCGACGCCACTTTCGAGCAGATTCTGGTAGGAGCCATGACAGCGAAGGACGATCTCGGGCTGAAGGAGAAGAGGATACGAGATACTCAGGGAGCTAGTGACAGTACGGGACCGGCTAAGAGGCCCCACCTACAGATTCAGCAGCAGCTGCCCCATTTGCAGATTCAGCCACTGTATCCACAGCAGATGCTACCCTTACAGTTTCAGTAGCAGTATCCGCAGCAGATACTACCTCTACAGTTTCAGCAGCAGATGCTACTTCTACAGTTTCAGCAGCAGTACCAGCAGCCGAGGGTCTACCTTTAGCAGCGGCAGTTTCAGGACTGCATACCCTTTCAGCAGGCGCAGCAGCCGCAGAGGCAGCAGCAGACCCCGGGACAGTAGCTTGTTATCATTTGCCCTTTTTACAAGAGACCAGGGCATGGTTGGGGCGAATGCCGGAAGAGGCTGGGCAGATGTTTGCTTTGCGGAGGATCCGATCATCGTCTGAGAGAGTGTCCCGAGTCATCGGGATAGACAGTTCAGGGAGCAGGAGCTAGGGCTCCGGTAGACCAGCAGACGGGAATACCCTTACCGACTCAGCAGCAGAGGTACATGCAGCATCAGTCGCAGGCCAGGGGAGGCCAGCAAGGGCAAGCTTTCGCCAGGACAGTCGAGGATGCTCAGGCCGTTGGAGATCTAGTTGCAGGTTTCGTTCTTTTGACTCGAATTCTGCAATTGCCTCTTATAACTGCCTTGAAATTTCAATTCCTTCTGTTCCTTGTTGATTTATCAATTTTGTCCTATTGTTCTTGTGTTATGTTTAATTTCTTCTGAGATAAATCATATGGGCTAGGTCACCCAGTTATGGAATCTAGAATCTTCGATAGTCGTGTTTAGCTGGCATAGTGAGGACATATAGTCAGATTTAGGACGTATTTCTCGGGTGTAGGAATTTAAGGTTTTCGCTGCCAAGCATGCGGCAATGCGAAAATTTTAAATACCATGATTCTAGAGGTATGTGCCTTAGTCGAGGACTCTGTGATTATCGTAGCCTTGCTCACTAGCATGATGAAGATTCTGAGTTTCATGATTTTGGGCAGACGCATATGATTATCTGACGGTATATTTGAGACTTTGATTGTGGGGTGTTTGGCCTAGAAGGCCTGCTACCATCTTAATTTCGAGGACGAAATTTTTATAAGGTGGGTAGGATTGTAACACCCAATTTTCCAGAAGAGGATAATTTTGAAATTTTGTAATTATAACTATTATTTAATGATATTTATTTCATATTAGAATTTTTAGTGATTTTTAATTAATTTTTAAACTATTTAAATTTATGACTTGTGATTTTGGTGTTGTACTAGTGAATAGTAGAGACTGTCTACCCTAGAGTCTAGCCATGTGATTAGGGTATTTTTGACATTTTTAGGATTATTTGGATTTATTATAATTTATTTGAATTTATGGAAATTTTTAGAATTTATTTTGGAATTGTTTGAATGAGGGTTGACTAGGTTGACTTTGACTAGCAATGACCTTGGTAAGCTAACCTAGAAGCTAACCCTAGTTGTGTTTGGACTTGGTTAGGTCATGTAACCCTAGTTAGACTAGAGTTGACCCATGGTATGGTTATTTGACTTAAGTTAGATTCAAGTCATGAGCCATGACTTGTGATTAAAACTTAAATCAATAACTAGCCCTAAAGCCCATAGGCCCACACCATATAGCCAAACCCTAACCCTAATCAGCCCATGGCAGCCAACTTAGGGTTTCCTACCCTATTTAATGGCTCTTCCATTTGTTCTTGCCTCTTTTATTAATTCCTCCAAGTTTTTGAAGAAAGAGGTAAGAGCCATCTTCCCCAATCCATAACTTTTCCATTTTAACTCCTTTTTGGCTCAAACCACTTGCATTAGATTCTAATTGTCTTCCTCTTGCTGTTCATGGAGAGTATTCTCAGGCTTAGGGAAATTTGGAGAGTTTGGCTAACAAAGAGAAACCCCCATTTTGGAGCTTTTTATTGGAATTTCAACATATAGGTAAATCCCTATTCCCTCCACCAAATTTCATTTTCTTTGTATGGATAGGAAGCCCTAGGTGTCCCCTAGCCGTAGGTATTGGATTTGTGTCGGTTCGTGTCCGTTTGGTTTCCGTATCGGACACGTGTCAATGTATACGTGCATGTGTTTGTTGAAATGCCACAATAAATGATTTTATGTTATTTTCAAAATCTTTATGATTAAGATTGTTGGTTTTGATGTGTCTTCAGATTTTCCTAAACCTAAACCATGTTTTTGTGTCGTGTCGTGTCCATACAATGGCGTGGACACAGCCCCGTGCGCGGGCTAGGTTATCCCCTGCTACCCGTGTCCGAGTTCTCCCCGGACACAGCACGAGAGGACACCAAATTTTGCGTGCACTTTGAGGACATGACTGACACTAATCCTATAAAATTTTGTAAGATTTTATTGAATGGTTTGAGAGATATTTGGCCCGCACCGATTCCTCACTGTGTGCACGCACGAAAATTCGTCCCACTGACACGCACTCACACACGCGACACGATACGGCCTGAACACGAATCAGGGTCCTAGACACCTCGACCTATCCCTGGCGAACACGTGGACACAAGCACGTGGCCAATGGTACACCGTGTCGTGTCCACGAGCTCATGTTCTGCCTGCACGACGCAGTCATTGTGTCTGTACATTTTTGTGTGTTTACATTGATTGGACATGTCGTATCCTACTTTGGGGGCACGACACACACTGCGAGGCATGTGCACATGTAGCCAATAGTTTACCAACCATTAGTTCATTAGTTTAATTTGATTTTGATTGATTAAATCTTAAATTTCCTACTTTCCTGAAACCTGTGTATCAGCTTATATTCACTATTTTCCCAGGTTTTTGAAACTAAGTTTTGGCATTGATTCTAACCTAATATATTCAGTTAATTACATGTGATTAAGCCCTAATATGTACTCCTATATGAACCCTATGTGTGTGTCGAAATTGGATTGATTGGGGACTGAATTTTGGGGTTAAACCTGAGATTGAAGTGTTAGACTGAAAACTGAGTTGTATTAAAACTGAGATTTGTTTTTTCTGTAAACTGAGATTGAATGGGTGAAATCTAAAATTATTTGGACTGTTTTAATGGTTTTCAGTGTTATAAAAACTGAATTCGTGGACTGATTTTTCCTTTGAGTATTTAAACCTGAGCATAGTCTGATGTTTGTCACATATACACCCCATATCCTAATTATTCCCTGTACACTACACCCCCTATAATTTTTTCTGTCATCTATTCCTGGAAACTAAGTCACACTCCCATATGCATATAACTGAGATGTTAATTCTTGGATTCCTGAGATAGGTAGGCTACTTTAGGTCATGTTTCAACTGTGATTGTAAACCTGAGATGAGTGGCAACTTCACATTGAATTATTTTGTACAACCTCTGTCATTTATTTCCTGAGAACAAACCTGAAATTCAGTGAATGCACTATTTTACTGATTTGGTTGTGTAGGGACTGTTAAATCTGAAATCTGGAAGTTAAGTTGGGTTCACACTGTTTACTGAGAAGGGTTTTATTCATGTAAAATCTGAGATTTTATGGGCTGTCACTGTTTTGATCCCCCCTACACCCACACACACATGTACACACCCTCACATTTCACTCATGACACACACACACACACACTGAAATAGGTTTTCCTGAGATTGCCTTCTAGCTAAACTAAGTTGATTTCCAGTTTTTTCAAAACCTGATAACAATGTTTGATTCTTCATTGAACTGTCAATGCACTAATTTTTGATTGTACCCACACACATATATGTAAACTGTCACCCTCATTGCCCTTCTTTCCCTTCCCCTCTCTAATCTATGAATGTATATGTAACCTTTATATAACTTTATGTATATACATGTGTGTGGAGGCAATATATTATGTATTGATTTTCATATAGGAAATCTACTTGGCCTTGATATTAGTTTTGGATTAGGATTCATGAGTTAGCTTAATTAGGATTTGGTTTTGGGTGTAAATGTATGCAAGTAAGCATGTATGATATGTAATACAAATAATTGAATTGCATATATGCTAATGTAATATACATAGGTAATGTGTATAATGGGTAATGTGATCATGTAACCAATGTATGCATAGTCATGATCTAATGTATTGGTATATAGGCAATGTAGGCATGTATGAATGAATGTATAGATGTATAGTATGGATGCATGAATGTAGGCAATACAATATGGTATGAATATATATGCCTTGGTGTGGTTCACATTGCTTGCCTTGCTCTCTCTCTCTCTACCTAATATATACTATACATGGCTAAACGTGTTAATATGGTAAATAGAGATTTTCCTATAGTTATATATACATGTGTGTGTATATAGATAGATATATATTATATGAAATGTATGTGATGTGGACTATAGGGCATAAGGCCTATATGTATGTTATGAATACACCAATGATTGTGTGATTGCTAGACTAGGCTTGGTTAGGCCTAGTGAGACTTATTAGACTTGTTTGGGTTAGTCTTGACCTAGTTTGACTAGTGTAGTTGACCAGAGTTGACCAAGAGTTGACTTGGGCCTAGTTCGACCTAAACAGCATGCAGATGCATTGTAGATTACTATTATCATCCCCTGTATACATCTTGACTTGTGTTGCTCTAACTAGGAGTCAGGTATCTCATCTCGGACAGTACATTTACTTCAGACATTCAGATACGAGGCGAGTACATTCTCTGATCATTTCATATCCTGCTTAGAATTATTTCCTGTATTAAATTACTTTACTTGATACTGTCACGTTGGTCACACGGATTAGTACTATATGGATCCCTTCTTGAGATGTTATCCCTTCAGGGAGCATCGGGTACTCTATGTTCTGTGCGTTTCACTTACATGGCGTATCATATGCTTTTTTGGTTCTTTGATCACTTGTGACATATACCCATATGATCACAGAGTCTTCTCTGAATCCTTATCCCATTTATGGGACTACTATGTATCACCTTTCGGAGGCTTATCACCCTTTGGGAGCATATCACCCTTTGGGGGCTTATCACCTTTCGGAGGCTTATCACCCTTTGGGGGCTTATCACCTTTTGGAGGCTTATCACCCTTTGGGGGCTTATCACCTTTCGGAGGCTTACCACCCTTCGGGGGCTGTTACATAGGATCATAACATAACCTGGTTGGATCCTTGTGTATTAATTGGGGGTACGGGGGAGTATAAATAGCCATGTGAACAATTCCAAAGTAGAATAGCCATGTACGCCTCTGTAGTATAGCTATGTACAAATCATGCCGTTCACATGTCGACTTTGTACTCTAAATTACTAGTCACTGGTAGCTCTCTACTTACAGTAGATATTTATATTACAGTTCTCTTTCTGTTTACATACTGCATTTCCTTCAGTATCTATATCTTACTTTACTGCATGATTATATTTTCTAACCTGCTATGAACTGTTGAGATGTATTGTGCTCACTTCCGTCCTGACTGGACCTATTGAAAATTTTATAGAGGATGATGAGGAACCCTGCACCCCTTACTTGGAGCTTGCCTAGATGACACTCGCGACCTGGACCCCTGGGAGGTTCAGGCAGCTGCTGAGGACGATACCTTGCTTAGTATAGATAGCTTAGATTGTTTCTTTTTCATGTTTAGTTGTTGTCCTGGATTCCAGAGTTGTATATATTTTAGAGATGTTGAGACTTGTATTTCATTTCTGTTGTACCTCAGTTGAGGATTCTCTTATCTATTTTATCGTGCCATATTCTAGCTCTAGATTATGATTGAGTTGTACCTTTGTGTTGGCCTCCTTATGGAGAGTATTCATATTATGTTAGTTATAGTTCATGACCTAGAATAGCGTTCTACCGCCGATACTGCGGCGTAGGCTGGGCGTTGTTACGCTCTCGTACCCTCACAGTTGGTGCGGGTCATGACACAAATCACCAACTGAAGCTGGGGAAGTTGTAATAGCGTCCTTTGCTATTACTACCAATCCAGTACAAATTCTTGAAGAGGCAATACCTAAACCAGAGTTAGCTGTCATAACTACTACTCCGTCCACACCAATTACCGCCATCGAAACTCTAGTAGTTTCAGCTCCAGAAACGGCTGGAGTAACTGAAGACACTATTCCTGAAGCTCCTGGGAACCAGTTGGCTATGGTAGCAGTGACAACAATGGCTTCATCTCAGCCTGCTACCAAGGCAACAACATCTGCTCCTAGTCTTCAGAGAAGAGACTTAGTAGACATCGCCGCAACGCCGAGTTCAAGTGTAGAAATGAATCTCTTAGTTGAGATTCATACTAAAACCTTTTACAAGACTCTGGCGGCTCTAACAAAATGGTCCTGAATAAGGGCCTCAATTATGAGAGCTTGAAGGCGGCGATCGCTCTTACCATCAAAAATGTCGCTATGTTCAATGATGCGACAAGAGCAGCGGCGTTGAAGAAAATCGTGGAGGGACTTGAACAGCCCATCAAAGAGTATCTAAAGCTGTCAAGTGAAACCATTGAAAGTCTCATCCAAGAAGAGTATGACGCTTTATCTGTCGAATACCTCGCTTGGGAGACTACTTTCAATGAAGCCCTCCATGAATACAGCATAAAGATCGCCAAAGAAAAAACTTTTTTGGCTTGAGCGAAGCCCGAGCTGGATAGCCATAGAGAAGCCTATGAAACTTCGAATATAAGAATTCATTAACAAAATGATAGAATTCGCAAAGTCGAGGCTGAGCTAGCTCGCTTGAAGGCAGAGAGGGAGCAGATGATCATGGCCCGGGACCAGCACCTAACTCAGAGCTCAATTTTAGAAGAACAGGTCTTCGGAGCTGAATCTACCATCAAAACCCTTGACGAAGCCAAGGACAAGCTTACAGTTACTTTTGTTGGACTTTCTCACATCTGTACTTCCGAAGCTCGACGCGCCGTAGCTGCTAAAACTGTATTGAGCTTCTAGCAGAGCTGCAGAAAATGCTATGAGACTTATCTGCTCCGCCTTAGGCAAATAAAGAGCTTTTGTAATCTTCTATTTTTTTTTACTCTGTAATTTTTTACAAGAAATGAATAAAAAATATTTATTTGTGATCCTATCATTTATTTTGAAATTAAACAATAGGTATGAGATAGAAAATACTTATCAGAGGTAATATGGACATGACAAGCTTTCTAAACTCAATAAATTGTATCTATCTAGAGGTAATATGGACATGATAGATAATGAATCTCTTTTTCTGTTTAGAGTATACGACACTATCAGAGGTAATATGAACATGACAGATCGTAACAACTCAATGAAAAATAGATTAATATCTATTCAGAGGCCAAATGGGCATGATAGATAGGAAAAGAAGTAGACTTAATATTTATTCAGAGGTCATGAGAACATGATAAATAATAAATCTCACTTTTCTTCAATCAGCTGGTAAGACAGAAGATCAAAATTTTCTTTTAGGAAAACAAATAATCAGCTTAACCAAACATTGGTAGCTGGAGAATAAGGAAAAAATTTAAACATAGTATTTCTTCAAGAATTTGCCATTGATCGGCATCATGAGCAAATCTCCATTAGGTTTAGACAACCTATAGGCACCATTAGAGAAGACTGTTTCGACGACATAAGGGCCTTCCCATTTTGCTTGGAATTTCCTTTTGCTCTTATTAGTCATCACCATCGGTCTTCGAATAGCTAGAACTAGCTCACCAACTTTGAATACTCTCTCTTTAACTTTACGATTGAAAGTTCGAGATATGCAGGCTTGATATAGCTCAATGTGCTATTGTGCTTGAAGACGCTTCTCGTCCAATCCTTCAAGTTCTTGGAGTCGTAAGCGATCATTATTCTTTGTAGTTAGCTCATTAGCAATGGCTATTCAAAGAGATGGAATCTGGATTTCCAGTGGAAGAACAGCTTCACATCCGTAAACCAGTAAAAATGGTATAAAACCAGTAGAAGTTCGGACTGTCATTCGGTAAGCCCATAAATATTCTCCAAGTTTCTCATTCCAATCACGTTTATTAGAAGAGACGAACTTTTTAAGAAGTTTGATGATTGTCTTGTTGAAAGCTTCGGCCAAACCATTAGCAGCTGGATTATAAGCCGTAGAAGCCAGATTTTGAATCCGATTCTTATCACAGAATCAATAAAATACCTGACTGGCAAATTGTGGTCCATTATCATGAATTATCCGTCGAAGAATCCCAAAACGATAAATGATATGGTGTTTGATGAAGCTAACCACATTGGATGTTTTTACTTCAACAAGGGGAACTGCTTCCGCCTATTTAGAAAAATAATCGGTTATAGCCAGTATAAATTGATGTCCCTTGACAGAAGGAGGGTTAATCGGACCAATAATATCCATGCCCCAGGCTTCGAAAGGCCAAGAAGCTGCTGTAGGATGTAAAAACTCTAATGGTTGATGAATAAAATGTAATGCCTGTGGTTCGTATTACGTATTTCTGTAATACGTGTACGTATTTATTCTTGTACTACATGATTTTCTTGCTTAATTTCCTCCCTGGGCTTGGTTTATTCTTGGTTTGGGTTGGCTTGGTTCGGTTGGATTGTTTTTGGTTCATCATGGACCATGGATGAACCCCCTACCTACCACCACCATTCATATTTATTACCCCTTCTCCTTTCTCTCTCTTCATTTATCATCTTCTTCTTCCTCATTTACTTCCTTACCTACCAGAGAGAGGAGAGAGAGGTCTAGGCAAGTGCAACTTGCTTCATGGAGGAACTCTAATTTTATTGCTTCATTCACTTCCTTACAGCATTCTAACTTACTTTAGAACTTGGCATTTTCACTTTCCATGGCTAGATTCTTGTAGATCAATATTTATATTATTTTCGAATTTCTTGGGTTTTGATCTACTTAATCTTGTTATTTTCGAGTTTTGATAGTTCCATGTTGTAGAGAATCTCGTTCTACCCTATTTTAACCTATGGATGTTCGGATTTGGGCTCCGGATGATAGAGTTATGCTGCTTGGAAGCCATGGCTTATGGTGTACTTCTTTTCGGAAATTTGGAGAAGAAGCATAGTCCCGAGCCGCATGGTAGCACTTGACCGCATGAACATTCATGCGGCAAGTCAGTTCTAACTGCATGCACTATTAACTGGACTTGACCGTATGACAAGTTCATGCGGCAAGTATTTAGTCTAGCCGCTGAGGCTCTTGTACTTCTTAGCCGCATGGGACTTCGCCCATCCCGAGCCGCATGAAATCCAAAACTCGCGAGCCGCATAGACCGCAGTCTCCCGCTGCCGCATGAGGACTCGAGTCCTCTCAACCACATGACTGACTGATCCCCAGCCGCATAAGTTCTGAACTCCCCGAGCCGCATGCACCTGACCCTCTTCAACCGCATGAGAACTCCTGCCCCTTCAGCCGCATGCGCCTCCTTGCCCTTGCAGTCGCACATGCGCCCACCACATCGAGCCGCATGGAACTCCACTTGACCCGGCCGCATATATCTGATTGTTAGCCAGCCGCATGAGGCCCAGTCCTTCCTGGCCGTATGGATTTCCAGCAACCCTGAGCCGCATGCGCCTTGGGATTCCTTCTAGCCGCATGAAGCCGCGCGCCTGTTCCATATTGAACCCAAACCCTTGGCCGCATGGAACCGTATTGATTCAGCCGCATGGACTGTTCTCTTTCCAGCCGCATGAGATCATTCCTGGCCGTATATGATTTAGACGCATGGCTCTCCTATATCCCTTTTTATTAATATTTTATTAGATATTTTACGTCCATTTTATATCTTACGCCTTTTGTCCTGAACTTGAAATCATGAATTCATTTGATATGTTTGGAATTGGTAATTGAGCATGGCCTGATAGTGACCCGTAGTGGTGCACTCCTGACATAATAACCTGACATGACTTGATAGTGGCCCATCGTGGCACACTCCTGACTAGTACACTTGATATGATAAACCTGATATGATTATCTCGAATAGCTGTTGCGACGGCTACCTGACACGACATGACCTATATAATTAATCCAGACACCGTGGGCGATTGTGCTTTTACAAATAATCCAGTCCTGTCTTGCGCGCATCATGTCTAGGAGGGGACTCCTGAGTACCATGGTCAGGAGTACCTACTGAAATGGACTAAGGCTAATAACTAGATTAATACATTAGTCATGATGAGATTTTCCAGCTACAGGCAATCCCGTTACCTGGGTACGCCTTGGGATCTGTAGCCTGCCGTCGAGTAGGGCACATTTCCAGCACACTGTCATGTGTTGCACCCTTCAAGCTACCTAAGGGTACATTCGTTTCCTGGACGATGTACCCACCTGAATTCAACTCTAATTCTTTTAACCCGGGTAACCTGGATGGTCTGCAGGGCTTGTGGCTGTGGAATAATCTCACTGCATCTTGTTAGTAATTAGGCTTGTGACAACCCTAGTTAGTTAAAGTATCAAGCCGTAATTCTTGCTTGGCCGTGAAGTGATTGGATGGAGTCTAACCAGTCTAGTCTTGTCCTGATCCTGTTCCAGGTTACTGCATGACCAGAATGCTTGTATTTATTTTATCGATAAATGGTGAGAGTTCCAAGTTCTGTTCAGACGAAGGGTTACAACCCCGGTCCTTGTTTGGTTTACGGGTTGTAACCTGGTTATCTGAATAGTTACATGGTTATCTCGTCGTATACCATCCTGATGTATTTTCTTTATTTCCAGTTCTTACTTTTACTTATATCTTGTGCTGATTGCTGGTTTTAGTTCCTAAGTGAAGCTTCCTTTGTGGCACTTGCTCTTTCTGGGGTCTGACCCAGCTGGTTTTATGTGGCCAGATTTCAGAGCAGCTCCAGAGGATCTACCGACCTTCCAGCCAGATGGTGGCCACTAGACGGAACCCTGGCAACGAGTGGGTTTATTTTGATCTCCCACCTTATTGTAAAAATATTCTTTTGAGGCGTTTAGCCGACGAGCACCTGTTTAGCTCGATTGCACTTTACTTACTGTCTGCCTACGGGCTGTAACATGATTGACAGATCCTAGGGTTGATCATGTATGACTAAACTCTTGCTAGTCCTAACATTTTGTAACGACTAGCTTCATGATCAGCTGAATATATAATGTTTGGGACGCCTTACTATTGTATATTTAATGATCATACTTCTTGTAACCTTTTACTTACTGGCTTGTGATTGGGACACTAGGCTTGTTCATGACCTTAAGAGACTGTTGGCTTGTAGATAAACCCTCATGCATCTAGACAGCCATGACCGTATAGCGAGATGGATTCCATTTCATATACGTGGCTGGCTATGTCTGCCCCCGCTCTCCAGTATTCTGGTTCTGGGGCGTAACATGGTTTAAGTGGTGGCCCATGCAGGTCTTGTAAATCAAGATATGTGAGGTTTTACCTAATAGATGTCTCAATCAGTATCCGCCCTTGATCTCTGCTCGTATCTTCTGAATTCTTGGATTCTTGTCCTGATCATATGCTTGTATCGTTGATCTATCCTGGTCCTTCCTTATTGTTCCCTATATCGTCTTCTTCAGTGGCATTGTTCGTGGTCCTACCGATCAGCAAGGCGGAGCACCTTCCGCGGACCAGCTGCAACCCGGAGATCAAGCCCAGCATTCCGGAGTAGCCTCTAGAGTCGTACCTTCTGGCGGAGAGCCACCAGTTCAGCCAGTTCAGCCTGACTAGCCTGATGATAGAACTTTGGTAGGACTCGTCAGGACCTTGATAGCTTCCCAAGACCGGTGTGGAGATGCCTTGCACCAGGCAGTGACGGATGCTTTGACCCGGGGTGGTCATCTGGGTAACAGCGCGGCCAACAGCTTCAAGCGCTTGAACCCTCCATTCTTCGACGGTAGTGAAGATGCTATCGCAGCAGATGCATGGCTTCAGGACACAGAGGTGATTCTAGAAGCAGCCAGGACCCCAGAGAACGAGAAGGTAGCCGTGGTGCGCCTGCAGTTGCTAGATCTTGCCCGCAGCTGGTGGGCAGCTCAGGCCGTTGGATTAGTAGCACCCATTGCTTGGGCGGTGTTCAGAGAGAGATTCCAGACCAAGTATTTCGATGTCGTGGCTCGGTATGATCTGCAGACGAGGTTTACCAATCTGAAGCAAGGAGGCAGGACGGTCGACGGATATGCGGCCGAGTTTTTGAGACTCAGTCGGTTTGCTCCCACCTTGGTGGCGATCGAGTATGATAGAGCCCAGCGATTCCAGCAGGGGCTTCACCTGGAGATTCTATTGGCGGTCGAGCAGTTTGAGCATCAGACTTTTGATACAGTTTTGAGAGCAGCTAGGAGGCATGAGTATACCTCCCAGAGGATTATGGATAGGGTCGGAGGTCGGAAGAGATCTCACGGCCAGATGAATCAGTCTTCAGCACCAGCCCCGACAGCCAGGGCTTTGACTATTGGAGCACCGAGGCGAGCGGCCTCAGTAACGTCGGTTCAGCATTCCACTCCGACGCACCCACAGCAGCAGAAGCAGAAGTAATCTTCTGCAGTGGGTTGTTCTCATTGTGGGAAGCCAGGCCATGTAGTGACAGAGTGTCGCAGGGCACAGGGATTGTGTCTGGCTTGTGGAGCACCAGACCATAGGGTTAGATCCTGTCCGAATAGGGGTGGTTCATCATCGTCTAACCTTTCTAGCTCTTCGGTGAGAGGACCAGTTCCAGTCCAGCAGCAGCAGCAGTATCCATTGTCGAGGCCCTTGCCACCTCAGACCCAAGTATTCCAGCAGCAGAACCCCCAGCAGCATGTTCAAGCCCAAGTCCAGAGTCAGAATAGGCAGCGAGGATTTCAGCAGAGGGGATCGGCACCCCGAGGGCATGGTCATGCTATGGTGATGACCGCAGAGGAAGGATTGGCACCAGGAGAGGTAGTGGCAGGTACTATTCTCGTCAACTCCTTTCCAGCTTCAGCTTTATTTGATTCCGGTATATCGCATTTATTTATGTCTGCACGATTCGCGACACGGGTAGGATTGGAGCCCGAGTCATTATCAGTAAGGCTCAATATACTTACTGGTAACAGACTTGTGGGAGTCGATAGAGTGTTTTCCTCGTGTCAGATCGTAGTTAGCGGTAGAGAATTCTACGCTAGATTGATAGAGTTTCCGATGGCCGATTATGATGTGGTCCTAGGGAAGGATTGGTTGAGGAACCAGTATGCTAGGATAGACTGCCATATTGGCAGGGTTGTTTTTAGCATTCCAGGCGAGCCGGAGTTTTTTTCTTCCGAGGCGAAGTTGAGTCATCTCTTCCGATATTGCGGATGGCAGTAGCAGCAGTCCAGTTGCCCAGGATAGTAGATGAGTTCCTAGATGTTTTTCCAGAAGAGCTTCCAGGTATGCCTCCAGAGCGGAAGATCGAGTTCACCATAGACTTGATTCCCGGGACAGCCCCAGTGTCAGAGAGAGTCTACAGGATGGCGCCGTCAGAATTGGAGATCTTGTACAAGATGATTGAAAAACTTTGAGCCAAGGGATTCATTCGTGCTAGTGGATCGCCTTGGGGAGCCCCGATGCTTCTTGTAAAAAAGAAGGATGGTACGTCCAGGTTATGTGTTGATTATCGTACCTTGAACTCAGTGACAATCAAGAACAGATACCCTCTTTCGAGGATAGATGACTTATTTGATCAACTCAAGGGGGCTTCAGTATTCTCGAAGATTGATTTGCGCTCAGGTTATCACCAGATCAGAGTCAGAGAGCAGGACATCCCGAAGACAGCTTTTAGATCGAGATATGGGCATTGGAAGTTCCTTGTTATGCCTTTTGGAGCAACCAATGCGTCAACAGTATTCATGGACCTCATGAATCGCATCTTCATGCCCTACTTGGATCAGTTTGTGATTATGTTCTTGGATGACATCCTGGTCTACAGCAAGAGTGAGGCAGAGCATGAGCAGCATCTCCGTATAGTTCTTCAGATCCTCAGAGAGTACCAGTTATATGCCAAGTTCAGTAAATACGAGTTCTGGCTCGATCGCATTTCGTACTTGGGCCATATCATCACTCGAGGAGGAGTAGAAGTGGATCCTCAGAAGATTATGGCCATTGACTCATGGTCGGTGCCCAGCACAGTTGCAGAAGTTCGCAGTTTTCTTGGATTGGCCGGCTACTACCGGCAGTTTGTTTCGGATTTTGCTCGAATATCAGCGCCATTGACTCAGTTGGCCCGCAAGGATGCACAGTTTGCTTGGACAGCAGAGTGTCAGAGTTCTTTTGAGCAGTTGAAATGAGGCCTGATAACAGCTCCTATTCTCACGCTTCCAGATGGGACCGGAGGATTCTCAGTGTACTGTGATGCTTCAGGCAGAGGTTTAGGATGTGTTCTGATACAGCATGGGAAGGCAATAGCTTATGCGTCACGACAACTTCGTGATCATGAGAGGAATTACCCAACCCATGACTTGGAGCTGGCAGCAGTGGTGTTTGCACTTAAGTTATGGAGGCACTATTTGTATAGAGACAGGGTAGAGATTTTTACCGACCACAAGAGCCTGAAGTATGTTTTCACCCAGAAAGATCTTAACATGCGTTAGAGAAGGTGGCTGGAGCTTCTTGTGGATTATGATGTTAACCTGCAGTATCATCCTGGGAAGGCCAACGTCGTTGCAGATGCATTGAGCAGGAGAGCGGGAGTTTATTTTCTAACAGCACAACCAGAGCTGATAGCAGATCTTCAGAATATGGGTATTAAAGTTGTTCTCCCTTCCAGTGTGGCCTTGATGCCCAGTATGCAAGTTCAGTCTACTATAGTCGAGAGGATCCGGATGGCGCAGTCGGCAGATTCCAAGCTTCAGCAACTCAGAGCAGAGTATGAGGCAGGACGAAGACCAGAGTTATGCATTCATGAGGACGGTACACTTAGACATGGTAAGCGTCTTTGTGTACCCAGTAGAGATATCAGACAGGAGATCATGTCAGAAGTGCATAGTTCTCAGTATTCCATCCACCCTGGCAGTACGAAGATGTACCGTGATATCCGTCAGCACTTTTGGTGGAGTGGCATGAAGCGGAAGATAGCTCGATTTGTCTCTCGGTGTTTGGTTTGCCAACAAGTTAAAGCCGAACATCAGAGACCGGCTAGACTTCTTCAGCCCTTACCGATTCCAGAATAGAAGTGGGAGCATATGACCATAGATTTTGTGACCGGATTGCCTAGATCCCCAGCTGGTAGAGATGCTATCTGGGTTATAGTTGATCGGCTCACGAAAGTGGCTCACTTTCTTCCATTCAGAGTTGGTCAGTCGACGACTCAGCTAGCAGAGATGTACCTCAGACAGATTGTCAGATTGTACGGTGTACCAATCAGTATCACCTCGGACCGAGATTCAAGATTTACGTCGCACTTTTGGCGTAGCTTGCAAGAGAGTTTGGGAACTCATCTCCAGTTCAGTTCAGCATATCACCCGCAGACAGATGGCCAGTCGGAGCGCACGATCCAGACTCTTGAAGTCATATTGCGGTCTTGTACGCTTAACTTCGGTGGTTCATGGGAAGATCACTTACACCTGGTAGAATTCTCGTACAACAACAGTTTTCAGGCCAGTATCTAGATGGCACCGTTCGAGGCACCGTATGGTAGGAAGTGCAGATCCCCGCTAGCCTGAGATGATGTTGGAGAGAGACAGATGCTCGGTCCAGAAATGATTGCCCAGACAGTTGAAGTGGTCAGGCGAGTCAGAGATCATCTTTGAGTTGTCCAAGATCGCCAGCGCCATTGGGCCGATTCTCATCGGCGCCCTCTCGAGTTTTCGGTCGGCGATCATGTAATCCTGAGGATTTTGCCTAACCGTGGCGTCATTCGTTTCGGCGTACGGGGCAAGCTTAGTCCTAGGTATATAGGGTCATTTGACATCCTGGAGCGAGTAGAAGATGTATCCTATCGTCTCGCTCTTCCGCTGTCGCTAAGAGAGGTGCATGACGTGTTCCATGTATCCCAATTATGACGGTATATCCTGGACCCGAGCCACATTCTGGATCATTCGGAATTGGTTGTTGGTACCAACCTTTCGTATGAGGAGAGGCCCGTGTCTATATTGGACCGAAGAGAGAAGATCCTCAAGAACAAGACTATCAAGTTAGTCCGAGTTGCTTGGGGTCATCACTCTTTGGAGGAGTCAACGTGGGAGCGTGAGGATGATATCTGATCGCGATATCCCGACTTGTTTGACTCATGAGGTATAATGTCTTTCTTATGCCTCATGCCTTCGATTCTTTGCTTGAATGAGTGATTGTCTGGCTAGTTATAGCTTGCATGTGATTAATGTAGCTTGTCATTGCACCTCTAGCCTCTTGATTAAATTCCGAGGACGGAATTCTTTTAAGGTGGATAGAGTTGTAATGCCTATGGTTCGTATTACGTATTTCTGTAATACGTGTACGTATTTATTCTTGTATTGCATGATTTCCTTGCTTAATTTCCTCCCTGGGCTTGGTTTATTCTTGGTTTGGGTTGGCTTGGTTCGGTTGGGATTGTTTTTGGTTCATCATGGACCATGGATGAACCCCCTACCTACCACCACCATTCATATTTATTACCCCTTCTCCTTTCTCTCTCTTCATTTATCATCTTCTTTTTCCTTATTTACTTCCTTACATACCAGAGAGAGGAGAGAGAGGTCTAGGCAAGTGCAACTTGCTTCATGGAGGAACTCTAATTTTATTGCTTCATTCACTTCCTTACAGCATTCTAACTTACTTTAGAACTTGGCATTTTTACTTTCCATGGCTAGATTCTTGTAGATCTATATTTACATTTTTTTTGGATTTTTTGGGTTTTGATCTACTTAATCTTGTTATTACCGAGTTTTGATGGTTCCATGTTGTAGAGAATCTCGTTCTACCCCATTTTGACCTATGGATGTTCGGATTTGGGCTCCGGATGATAGAGTTATGCTGCTTGGAAGCCATGGCTTATGGTGTACTTCTTTTCGGAAATTTGGAGAAGAAGCACAGTCCCGAGCCGCATGGTAGCACTTGACCGCATGAACATTCATGCGGCAAGTCAGTTCTAACTGCATGCACTATTAATTGGACTTGACCGCATGACAAGTTCATGCGGCAAGTATTTAGTCTAGCCGCATGAGGCTCTTGTACTTCTTAGCCGCATGGGACTTCGCCCATCCCGAGTCGTATGAAATCCAATACTCGCGAGCCGCATAGACCGCAGTCTCCCGCTGCCGCATGAGGCCTCGAGTCCTCTCAGCCGCATGACTGACTGATCCCCAGCCGCATAAGTTCTGAACTCCCCGAGCCGCATGCGCCTGACCCTCTTCAGCCGCATGAGAACTCCTGCCCCTTCAGCCACATGTGCTCCCTTGCCCTTGCGGTCGCACATGCGCCCACTACATCGAGCCGCATGGAACTCCACTTGACCCGGCCGTATATATCTGATTGTTAGCCAGCCGCATGAGGCCCAGTCCTTCCTGGCCGCATAGATTTCTAGCAACCCTGAGCCGCATGCACCTTGGGCTTCCTTCTAGCCGCATGAAGCCGCGCGCCTGCTCCATATTGAACCCAAACCCTTGGCTGCATGGAACCGTATTGATTCAGCCGCATGGACTGTTCTCTTCCCAGCAGCATGAGATCATTCCTGGCCGCATATGATTTAGACGCATGGCTCTCTTATAGCCCTGTTTATTGATATTTTATTAGATATTTTACGTCCATTTTATATCTTACGCCTTTTGTCCTGAACTTGAAATCATGAATTCATTTGATATGTTTGGAATTGGTAATTGAGCATGTCCTGATAGTGACCCGTAGTGGTGCACTCCTGACATAATAACCTGACCTGACTTGATAGTGGTCCGTCGTGGCGCACTCCTGACTAGTACACTTGATATGATAAACCTGACATGATTATCTCGAATAGCTGTTACGACGGCTACCTGACACGACATGACCTGTATAATTAATCCAGATACCGTGGGTGATTGTGCTTGTACAAATAATCCAGTCCTATCTTGCATCATGTCTAGGAGGGGACTCCTGAGTACCACGGTCAGGAGTACCTACTGAAATGGACTAAGGCTAATAACTAGATTAATACATTAGTCATGACGAGATTTCCCAGCTACAGGCAATCCCGTTACCTGGGCACGCATTAGGATCTGTAGCCTGCCGGCGAGTAGGGCACATTTCTAGCACACTGTCATGTGTTGCACCCTTCAAGCTACCTAAGGGTACATTCGTTTCCTGGATGATGTACCCACCTGAATTCAACTCTAATTCTTTTAACCCGGGTAACCTGGATGGTCTGCAGGGCTTGTGGCTGTGGAATAATCTCACTGCATCTTGTTAGTAATTATGCTTGTGACAACCCTAGTTAGTTAAAGTATCAAGCCGTAATTCTTGCTTGGCCGTGAAGTGATTGGATGGAGTCTAACCAGTCTAGTCTTGTCCTGATCCTGTTCCAGGTTACTGCATGACCAGAATGCTTGTATTTATTTTATCGATAAATGGTGAGAGTTCCAAGTTCTGTTCAGACGAAGGGTTACAACCCCGGTCCTTGTTTGGTTTACGGGTTGTAACCTAGTTATCTGAATAGTTACATGGTTATCTCGTCGTATACCATCCTAATGTATTTTCTTTATTTTCAGTTCTTACTTTTACTTATATCTTGTGCTGATTGCTGGTTTTAGTTCCTAAGTGAAGCTTCCTTTGTGGCACTTGCTCTTTCTGGGGTCTGACCCAGCTGGTTTTGTGTGGCCAGATTTCGGAGCAGCTCCAGAGGATCTACCGACCTTCCAGCCAGATGGTGGCCACTAGACGGAACCTGGCAACGAGTGGGTTTATTTTGATCTCCCACCTTATTGTAAAAATATTCTTTTGAGGTGTTTAGCCGACGAGCACCTGTTTAGCTCGATTGCACTTTACTTACTATCTGCCTACGAGTTGTAACATGATTGACAGATCCTAGGGTTGATCATGTATGACTAAACTCTTACTAGTCCTAACATTTTGTAACGACTAGCTTCATGATCAGCTGAATATGTAATGTTTGGGACGCCTTACTATTGTATATTTAATGATCATACTTCTTGTAACCTTTTACTTACTTGCTTATGATTGAGACACTAGGCTTGTTCATGACCTTAAAAGACTGTTGGCTTGTAGATAAACCCTCATGTATCTAGACAGCCGTGACCGTATAGCGAGATGGAATCTATTTCATATACGTAGCTGGCTATGTCTGCCCCCGCTCTCCAGTATTCTGGTTCTGGGGCGTGACATAAAATTAGCATGAATCTGACATGCTTTACACCGTCTGGCATAATCCACAGCATCTGCTATCATAGATGGCCAATAATATCCCATTCTTCGAATACGGTCATGTAATTTCGGATCAGGTTGATGAGCACCACAAACACCATCATGAGCTTCACGGAGTGTTTACTTAGCTTCACTATCAGAAAGACAACGCAGCAAAAGTCCGTCATAAGAACGACGATATAACATATGTAAAGAAGAATCATAATAAAATCGAAATGATCGTCTCTTAATTGATGCAGCTTCTTTTGGATCTTCAGCTAAAATCCCATGAACCGCATAATCAATGAATGGACTTCTCCAATCCCTCTGCTGGGAACTTGATTCTGTAGTATAACTCTATTCAATATGCAGATTATTCTTGACATAGAATAAGTCTCGATCCAACAAAGTAATGGTGTTTTGTCTTCTAATTGGAACAGCTAAGTCTGCTGCTAAACTAGCAAGAGCATCAGCTTCCAAATTCTGAGAACGTGGTACAAATTCGATAAAGAATCCTTTGAATGAAAGGACCAATTCGATTACCACTTGATAATAAGGGATGAGATCAGGGTTCCTGACTTCATATGTCCCTCTAACCTGATTAACAATTAGTTGAGAATCTCCATAAGCTTTCAGGAACTCAATATCCAGTTGTTTTACTACTTGGAGACCGATTAGCAGAGAATTGTATTCAGCCACATTGTTGGAGCATGGCTCATTAAGAGAATAAGCACGATATATGACCATTTTATCAAGAGAGACTAGGACAATGCCTACTCCAGAGACAATATTGCCTTTACACTACAAGAAAGAAGGTTTATAACGACACTTTTTTTACGACACTTTGTAAATAAGTGCCGTTAATTTGATGTAATGAGGACACTTTATTAAAAGGCGTCGTTGTAATTAAGTATTTATCATAGTCTACGACACCTTTTAAAAAATGTCGTAAATATAAATTAAACGACATATTTTAGGACACTTTTTAATGTCGTAAATAATTATATATTAACTACAACACTTTTAAAAATGTTGTATATAATTATTTATAAAATACCACATTTTTAAAGTGTTGTCTAAACTTTTATTTCCTAAAAGAAAATTTAACTTTGGCGCTGTAGCCAAAATATTGGCGGTATAGCCAAAATATTGGCGCTGGAGCCAAAATATATTGGCCCTCTAAATTTTTTCTTTCAGAGTTCCTTTCAGAGTCTCTTTCCAGAATTCCTTAGGTCAGAAGCTTCGACAGCTCTCCATCGAAGAGGTCGAAGCGCCTCTCCATCGAAGAGGTCGGAGCGCTCCATCGAAGAGGTCGGAGCACCTCTCCATCGAAGAGGTCGGAGCGCTCCATCGAAGAGGTCGGAGCGCCTCTCCATCGAAGCTCCTCTTCATCAAAGGGCTCGGAACTCCTCTGCGAGCTCCTCTCCATCGAAGAGGTCAGAACTCCTCTTCGATAGAACTCCTCTCCATTAAAGGGCTCGAAACTCCTCTCCATCGAAGAGGTCAGAATATCTCTCCTTCCCTTCTCTTTTTTTCTTTGTTGTCTTCGATTCCTATGTTGTAACTGTTGCTTTGTTCCTTTGCTGACTTCGATCCAGAACTCCTCTCCCGTCACCACCGTCGACGCCGTCGTCTAGGTATGATCCTTCATCTCCGCCCTTTAATTTTTATGAGTTTTATTTGTTTGATTTGTGATAAAAACAGTATGGATCATTATCAGAATAGAATGGATCATTATCTAGATTTTTCTTTCATCTCGATACTGGATTATTAGGGGTTTAGTGGAAGAAATTAGGGTTTTTGTAATATTAAGGGTTTAATAATTAGGGTTTTTGTAATTTGTAATAATTTGTCTCTATTCCCACATTTGTAATAATTTGTATTAATTTTGATTGAGATATCTAGCTAGCTTTTGCTTTCTTTTACTCTTTATTAATTCCTTTTTCAATAGAAAAAAGTGTAAGATGGGATCACAGTGTTCCAGTATCCAAATTTTTATGAAAAGAAGAGAAATCAGACATCTACTTCTAAATTTTTGGACACATGTAAATAACAATGAGCCATGCTACATTGTCCGCTGCAGACTAGCCCGTATGCCATGTGGCGCCGTCCCATTGACAGGCCAACCGGCGTGGGACCCATGCCAATAGGGGGAGGGGGCCAATAGGATTCGGCCATGCAATGTCATTTCTTAATAATTTTAGATATTGATCTATATATTAACTTTCCTTGGATATCTAGTGATACACTAGTGCAGGAATTCATGGTACAGTGGTACTGTACATAGTCAAGATGTAATGTCATTTCTTAATGATTTTAGAGGAACTCAATCCCTAGTAATTGATCAGCTGTTAGTGGGACTAGTGAACTATCATCATTGCTAGGTAGTAGTATGTAGTGATGCCTTTTCTTAGTGTTTATTTTTAAACTTTTCTTAATGAAGTCTTTAATCAGCATTGCTTTTCTTTGCTTCCCACCAACTAATCCACCAACTGGACATTTCAGACAGAAGCTTGCACTATATATACCAGATTTTTTTTCCTCTTATAATAATTTATATGTACCTATCTCCTATATGGAAGATATGGCCATGACTAGCACACTTGGCATAGGTATCATATTTTCTATGTTAACTACGAATTCGAGTTGATTAAGTTTTACTATTTTTTTTGTTCATCGATTATGCTTGTAGGATTGACCAATATTTGCTCAGCATGACAGTTGGAACAAATTAAGACATCGAGAGAAATAGAGAGAGAAATGACTTATGCTATATGTAGACTGTAGTTGCAGGAAAAGAAAGGCGAGATGTTAGAACTTTTTAGCTTTTTCAAGGACAAATTTGTGCAAAAAAGGGGTTCAATTATCGGGGTGGTTTTTTTTTTAATTTTGTAAGTATTTGTTTCCATTTCTTATTCATACAAAAATAGGGTTTGGTAAGTACAAACCCTGTGTACCTGGCTATACCATTGCTAATTAGTAAAATGCTAAGTTTACTATCAAAAGTTTACAACTTTCATACAACCCACATCTACCTTCTGCCAACATGGTCCCATCTGGTGAACATTACAAATTATTATAAATATAACCATTATTATTAAGAGAGCTCTTGAGGAATAATGGTGAACATTTAACCCGTTTTTCATTCAAGTGATCTCAAAGAACACGTGACTTTGATACTTTTAAGTTGTAGAATAAACTTCTCTTTGATACATTCAGTAGCGAAGAAAGATGTTACAAAGTCATGTCCCTAAAGTCTCGTAAGGAGAAGTCCAAATGTACAATCGAAGCATTGTTGCCTATCTACTCCAAAACATGTGGTCTCAAGGGTTTAATAATTAGGGTTTTTGTAATATTAAGGGTTTAATAATTAGGATTTTTGTAATTTGTAATAATTTGTCTCTATTACCACATTTGTAATAATTTGTATTAATTTTGATTGAGATATCTAGCTAGCTTTTGCTTTCTTTTACTCTTTATTAATTACTTTTTCAATAGAAAAAAGTGTAAGATGGGATCACAGTGTTCCAGTATCCAAATTTTTATGAAAAGAAGAGAAATCAAACATCTACTTCTAAATTTTCGGACACATGTAAATAACAATGAGCCATGCTACATTGTCCGCTGCAGACTAGCCCGTATGCCATGTGGCGCCGTCCCATTGACAGGCCAACCGGCGTGGGACCCATGCCAATAGGGGGAGGGGGCCAATAGGATTCGGCCATTTAATGTCATTTCTTAATGATTTTAGATATTGATCTATATATTAACTTTCCTTGGATATCTAGTGATACACTAGTGCAGGAATTCATGGTACAGTGGTACTGTACATAGTCAAGATGTAATGTCATTTCTTAATAATTTTAGAGGAACTCAATCCCCAGTAATTGATCAGCTGTTAGTGGGACTAGTGAACTATCATTGCTAGGTAGTAGTATGTAGTGATGCCTTTTCTTAGTGTTTATTTTTAAACTTTTCTTAATGAAGTCTTTAATCAACATTGCTTTTCTTTGCTTCCCACCAACTAATCCACCAACTGGACATTTCAGACAGAAGCTTGCACTATATATACCAGATTTTTTTCTCTTATAATAATTTATATGTACCTATCTCCTATATGGAAGATATGGCCATGACTAGCACTCTTGGCATAGGTATCATATTTGCTATGTTAACTACGAATTCGAGTTGATTAAGTTTTACTTTTTTTTTTGTTCATCGATTATGCTTGTAGGATTGACCAATATTTGCTCAGCATGACAGTTGGAACAAATTAAGACATCGAGAGAAATAGAGAGAGAAATGACTTATGCTATCTGTAGACTGTAGTTGCAGGAAAAGAAAGGCAAGATGTTAGAACTTTTTAGCTTTTTCAAGAACAAATTTGTGCAAAAAAGGGGTTCAATTATCGGGGTGGTTTTTTTTTAATTTTGTAAGTATTTGTTTCCATTTCTTATCCATACAAAAATAGGGTTTGGCAAGTACAAACCCTGTGTACCTGGCTATACCATTGCTAATTAGTAAAATGCTAAGTTTACTATCAAAAGTTTACAACTTTCATACAACCCACATCTACCTTCTGCCAACATGGTCCCATCTGGTGAACATTACAAATTATTATAAATATAACCATTATTATTAAGAGAGCTCTTGAGGAATAATGGTGAACATTTAACCCGTTTTTCATTCAAGTGATCTCAAAGGACACGTGACTTTGATACTTTTAAGTTGTACTTACCATCAATTATTCCTATTTTGATCTTGATACACTAAATTTTTTTATCCAAACAACTTGATACCATATTTATATGCTAACTTTCATTTTTGATGTCCATGATAGGTCATTTTGTTTCGTGATTGTAGTTGTGGTGAGCAGCCAACAAAGTTACTAAATTTGGTTGTTAAGGATGGATAAAACCTGGATTAGTTATCCAAGGTCCTTCTATTTTTTTGATATTTATTTACTTTTAAGCTATCAGATATATGAATAATAACATAAATCATAGCTTTCTTTTTCTATTTGTAGGACCATTGATGAGTACCTAGAAGGAGTGAGAAAATTTATATCAAATGCTAAGAAGTATGCTAGGAATCCTGATAGGATTATATGTCCTTGTAAAGGTTGCAAAGTTGAAAAGTCACACGAAAATGATTTAGTATATGAACACTTGGTCCGATTTGGTTTTGATCCTTCATATCAGCTTTGGGTTCTCCACGGGGAACATTCAAGTTGTTTTGAACAAAATAAGGATTTTCAGTTGCCGGATGCTCATAGAATGTACCATGATGCATACATTCCTTTTGGTGGAGATGCAGAGGCTACTGATGGAGTAAATATGAGTGCATATGAGGTTTTTAGAAAAAAGTTGGAAGAGGCTGAGGCTCCATTGTATCCAAATTGTACTAAGTATACAAAGATATCAGCAATCACTACTCTTTACAAGCATAAGGCTACTAATGGGCTGTCAGATAAAGCATTTAATGAACTTCTTGAGATTTTGCAGGATATGTTACCAGAGGAAAACAATATTCCAGATTCTTTATACACGGTAAAGAAGTTTCTAAAAGAGTTTGATTTAGGATATGAGAAGATACATGCTTGTGTCAATAATTGTTGCTTGTTTAGAAAAGAGAAAGAGCATTTGGAGATATGTCCCACATGTGGTTCTTCACGATGGAAAGTAAACACACGCACAAGCAAGATCAGGAAGGGAGTGCCTGCTAAGGTTTTGCGATATTTTCCAATAATACCAAGATTGAAAAGGATGTTTATGTCAAAAGATAAGGCAGAACAATTAACTTGGCACTCCACCCACCACAGTCAAGATGGAACGATGCGCCATCCAGTAGACTCGGTCGTATGGGATTCTATTGATAGAAAATGGCCCAATTTTGCTTCAGATCCAAGAAATCTCAGGCTTGGACTATCATCAGATGGTTTTAATCCTTACAAAAATCTCAGTACCCAATACAGTATGTGGCCAGTCTTGTTGTGTATATACAACCTGCCCCCCAATGTGTGCATGTCGCAAGAAAATTTGATGTTGACTTTACTTATACCTGGCAAAGATGAACCTGGAAAAGACATTGATGTATATCTTGAACCACTTATTGATGACTTAAAGGAGCTTTGGTCCAATGGCGTGGAGGCATGTGACGCATTCACCAAGTCTGCATTTAATCTGAAAGCTATTTTGATGTGGACAATCAACGATTTTCCAGCTTATGGTAATTTGGCGGGTTGTACAACAAAAGGAAAGCTTGCATTTCCTGTATGTGGTCCTAATACATGTTCACGATATTTAAAGAAGTCACATAAAATTGTGTACATGTCTCACAGGCGATTTCTTCCACCTAATCACTTGTGGCGTGATAAGGCCAGGTGGTTTGACGGAAGTAAGGAAAAAGGACTCCCACCAAGACCATTGACTAACAATGAAATATTATGTGCCGTAAATGAAGTTCAAAATGTCTGGGGAAAGAGCAAGAAAAAGAAAAGAAAGAAGAACGATCCTCCAAAAATGTGGAAAAAGAAGTCAATTTTTTTCCAATTGCCATATTGGGAGGTAAATTATTTTTTTACTACAATAGTCATTTTTTAATTAGTTATATTATAAGAGATTAATATTTATTACGAACTTAGTACAATTTTTTTATTGCATCACAGGGTATGCTGTTGCGTCACAACTTGGATGTGATGCATATTGAGAAGAATGTTTGTCAAAGCATCTTAGGAACACTATTGAATATCAAAGGACATACGAAAGATGGATTACAGTCTCGTGGAGATTTAGCAGACATGAACATTAGGTCTGACTTACATGTAGAACCAAGAGGGCAAAGATTTTTCCTTCCTCCAGCACCTTACACACTATCAAAAGATGAAAAACAAATCTTTTGTAAGCGATTGTCTAATTTGAAGTTACCTGATGGTTATAGTTCAAATATTAGCAATTGTGTCAAGTTGGAAGAATGCAAGATTATTGGTCTCAAGTCCCATGATTATCATGTTTTAATGCAACAATTGTTGTCGGTTGCTTTAAAAGGACTTCTTCCAGAGGGACCAAGGAAGGCAATCTTTCGTTTGTGTTCGTTTTTTAATGAACTCTGTCAAAGAGTGATTGACAAAAATAAATTGGAAGTATTAGAGGATGAAATTGTGGAGAAAATATGCATGTTGGAAAGGTACTTTCCTCCAGCTTTTTTTGATATCATGGTTCATCTGACAATACATTTAGGACGAGAGGCTAGATTATGTGGGCCGGTGCATTATCGATGGATGTACCTTTTGAGAGGTATGCAATAGAACTTTGTTATAATTTTAGAATTTATAGTTTATACAATAAATTCCTAAATCAGATCATTGACCATTTATATTTTTCTCTCCTTGTTTGAATCTCCAACAGATTTATGAAGTATCTTAAGGGATTTGTTAGAAATCGTGCTCGACCTAAAGGATGCATAGCAGAATGCTATCTTGTGGATGAATGTGTGAGATTCTGTAGCGAATACATGCCACAAGCAGCAACTTTGGGTATAAAATTAAATCGAAATGAAGACTTTGAGGATGACGCAATTATAGAGGGGCGCCCAATTTCAAAAGGAGAAGTAATTACCTTGTCAAGTGAAATATTGAAGGCTGCTCATCTTTATGTTCTTCTAAATAGTGCAGAAGTTGAACCATATATTCCGTGAGTATACTACCAACACATTTCAATAGTAGAAGTTGCATTGAGGTTATTTAGCTATATATATATATATATATATATATATATATATATATATATATATATATATATATATTACTAATTATATAAACTTTGATGTTAATACTTTGTTGCAGAAGAGACATTTAGAAACATTTATATCGTGGATGTCAGAGAAGGTCAGACACACACACACACACACACACACACACACACACACACACACACACACACACACACACACACACACACACACATGTATATATATATATAGACGGGGCAAATTTTAATGCTAGTTATGCTTTTACAGGTTAATCTTGAAAGTTCAACGAGTACAATATCGGATACACTTAGATGGCTCGTGCAAGGGCCTAGACGTGTCGCAACATCGTACTTGGGTTATGTGATCAATGGAAAATGCTTTCATACAACAGAAATTGAGAGATCCACTCAAAATTATGGTGTTTATATAGAGGCTGAGACTATATGTAGATCCAGTGCCAGGGACACAACGCAAGTTGTTGCAAATGTTTCTTACTATGGAGTTATAAGGGATATTTTGTTGTTGGACTTTAACACATTTCGAATTCCTATTTTTCGATGTGATTGGGCCAACATTGTTGGTGGTATAAAGAAAGAGGATGGATTCACCTTAGTTAATCTTCATGAAGGATCAAGTAAAATAGGAAGAGATCCATTCATTCTTGCATCACAAGCAAAGTAAGTATTTTACTCTAGAGAAAATGAAAGATCAAATTGGCATGTAGTATTAAAGGCACCACCAAGAGGCTTTCATGACTTGGCCACCTTTGATGAAAGTATTTATACGTCATATGCTCCACAAGATGTTTCTGCGCTTGTGATAGACCATAGGGATGGTGATGAGCAGTACAAGAGGAGGGATTGTGAAGGTCTTCTTGTGTCACTATAGTAGATGGGGGTGTAATAGAGATACTCTTTTTGAGTAATCTGTTTTTTTCTATTTTGGACAAATGTGTCATCTAACTTTTATGTTTATTTGTTAAAATTTGGATGGTAGTCAATATTTTATCTTTGCCATATGTCTATTGATTTCCATACTTGTGCAATGAGTTGTTAAAATTGTATGGTTATCTGTTAAAATTGATTGTGAATTGCTCTTCGTGAGATTTGGAGTACCCAGTATTTAGAATTGTATGTTTATCTTTGCCAAATAATAAACAATGCTCAAAACTGTAATTCAGATGTTCTTGGTTGGAATTTATAAATCTGAGACCGAATAATAAATAATGCTCAAAACTGAATCTGAGACCGAATATATGATCATTATTACTTGTGTTGGAATTTATCTTGGTTTTTGGCAGTTTCCTTTAAGATGTCAGGTGTTCTTTTTCCCTTTTGTATGCATCATTTTGTCATTGACTAAAAATTCATCTTCATTTACTTGGTTGTGTAGCATTCAAACTACAAGTCATTTCATAACCTGGAAAATGTCGAAAGGCTCAGACAAGCAAAAGAAGGCAATGGAGTGCAGGTTTGATTGTTCGTCTTTCCTTAGCATAAAGAGTGATTAACAAATCCCTTGTGGGATATCAGCCAATCTGAATATCACCCCCTGTGGATTATATAGGAACAGGAAAGTAACTTTGATGGCTTAGATGTTCAATATACCTTTTCCATACAACTTACACATACGATTTTCCTTATATGGCTTACGACTTACACATACGATTTACACATACGTATGTGTCAGCCAATCTGAATATCATCCCCTGTTGATCATCCTGCAATGCTCTAGAGCAGGTCTCTTTCACTTATATGGCTTACGACTTACACATACGATTTTCCTTTCCCATACAACTTGTAATCCACTTGTTGAGATATCCATCATGCTTGTCATCTGCTAATCTCGTCTGAACTTTTGGGACAAGCATGCCAAAGTTCTTTTTTGTATTGTTCAGTTGCTAGAATTATAATCATATAAAGGAAAAACAAGTTTTCTAGTGCTTTACTACTATTACATCAATCATCATCTTTATTATCCAAGCCTTGTCCCATTCAACTGGGACATGATGCAAACTGCTAAAAAAGAATGGATGGAAGTTTTATGCTGTCAACTCTCAGTTAGCTGGTACCAAACTCTTGATCAGGAAAGAACAAGCAAGTGAGGGGTTTTCCTCAGTATGTCAGATGACATGTTCCTATTATTTCTGGTCATGAAGTTTAAGCTCAGCAACCAGTTAGAAACTTGCAAATAACTAAATATTCTCGACTATTAAAGAGTAGATGAAGAGATGTAAGTTGATAAATTATAATATCTTGTTTGTAGGAAACCACATTCACTTTGAGGTACAATCTAAGCCAACCATCCGTTTTTATGTGGGGGAGAGCTATTCTGATCCATTGTTGTTTACTCTGCTTTCATCAGTTTGGAGACACGTTCAAATATTTGCATCTTTTCATTTCATTATATCAGTTATTTGTAGGTCATGGGTTTTTGCTAAAAGAGAGAATGAACAGAAAAGCTAATAATGATAGAGTATTATGATTGAATTTGGAATAATATCAAGGATAAGTGGGGATAGTAGATAGACAACAGGAACCTGAATAATAAAATATGTGGTTATATGAACATAGGGAAATTTTCCATCCATGATGCTTACATACTGAAGTTCATGAGTTTGAATAATTAGCTTCTCATGATGTGTGTATTAATGTGGCACCTGATTGGTTTAGATTTTAGTGAATTCTGTACTAAAACTTGAGATATTGCATTTATGTACATGGTATGTCGAGTATCTCCCTGAAGAAGTTCTGACATTCTCGAGCCATGTAATAGCCATAGCAGAAGTAGTGAACATCATCAGCTTGCGCTTAAAATTTTCCAGGTTCATCAGTGCCACCAGGTTTTGTATTGTGGATCATGAGAGAATTGTCTCCCCAGGTAGCAGCTGATAGACCACTAGAATCTAGAGCAGTGACCTATGCCCGGGGCACAACATTAGCTCATAATCCTCATTGAAGGACAACTGTGGGGTCCTCACAGAACAAATGTATGTTGAACATCTAAGCCATCAAAGACAAAACAGTGCATCCTATAAGAATTGTCCTTTTTTGACGTGTTGGCTATACATTGTTCAGTAGTATACTCTATGCAACATTCTCTGTTTTAATATTTTGGTTATGGAATTACCAATGATATTAGTCTATTTGTTGTATAGTTGTAATGTTATACTTACAAATGACATGATGACACTTTTAGAACAAACGTTTTAATTAGCAACTCTGAATGGATTCAATATTTATACTAATTTAATTTATTTTTCTCAATTACAGAGATATGGCGAGGAAATTACCACGTGTCATTTATGATAGTCCACCTTTCTCTAGGCTACCCCATGATAGTTCTGATGAAAATACTGATTCTGCGCCAGAAGAAAATACTAGTGCTGGTGGTAAAGAAAAGAGAACCAGAGGAAAAACAAAAGTCCCTGTTATTGCAGTTGGTGAGAAGAACCGTATAATGATTGAGTGGAATGAATATGGACAACCCGTGGGAAAAAAATCAGTTAGTTTCAGTACGACTGTTGGGTGTATTGTTCGAGAGAATGTTCCAATAAATATAAATACATGGCACAACGTAGATAAGAGAATCAAAGAAAAATTATGGGGTTTGACGATGGTATGTACTATATTTATGTATTTTATTTTTGTTCCTTGTAAAACATTTAGTCAAATTACTTATCCTTGATTTTACTTGTAAATGTAGCAAAAATATGTTATTGAGGATTGTTACAAGAAGTTCATCCTGCGTTTGATGGGGAAGTCGTGGCAAAATTAGAAATCCTCTCTATCTAGAAGCATAAGAACAGTTGTAGATGCTGGTGTGGATGTATCTCGGCGTATTACCCTCCTCAAACCGGAGGAACCTACAGACCGTGAGTGGGATGAATTTGTAAAGATTCGCACCTCAGATAAATTTAAGGTAAATTTCAAAGCTAAGTGCATTTGAATCATATGTATTGTATTGAATTTGTAATACAACTTATTTTGTGTAGGAAATAAGTAAAACGAAGCAGGCTGCAAGGGCAAAACAGATGATACCTTACACTCTGAGCCGTAAAGGTTATGCAAGATATGAGCATGATTGGGTACTTGTTTTTAATTTTGATATCTTTAAAATTCTCTTGCATGCAATAAACTTGCTATATTTTAATTCATGTTTCAATTTAATTTTTCTTAGAAAATTGAGAATATGGGCAAATCTATATCGAGGGTAGACTTATGGATCGAAGGACATAAGAAAAGGAAGGGAGAGAAGAGGGGAGAACCAATCAACGATGCTGCAGAGAAGGCAATTGTATGTAATTAAAACTTATTTGTCTCAAATTTGTTATTATATTGTATTTTTAATATTTTCTTAGTTTGCTAATACCCTTTACTTTTTAGTTTGAAATGCAAAAATATAAAGAGCTTCAAGACAGCGAGAATTTGACCTCCATAAATGAGGATCCAGTGAGCAAGTATTTTGGTCCAGAACGCTCAGGTTCTGTAAGAGGGCTTGGATTTGGAGTTACCCCATCTAGGATAGAAGCCCAATTACAAAATAAATCATGGATGCAATCTGTTATGAATGAGTTAAATGAGGTTCGCAAAACTCAATATCTTACACAAAAAGTCTTAAGAGAGCTTAGACCAGACATGGTAAGTTGTGATAATTTAATATTCAACTCTATTGTTTTTCTAAAAATTATGCAATCTTGAGGTTCATAGAACTCAAGTTATGATATTATTTTACAGTTTCTAGAAGAGCCTAGTAATGAAAGAGTGTTGCCATCTCTCTCAAGCCGACAGGTATATTTTGTGGTAATTCTATTGATATTACACAATAAAATATTAAATTTACTTTTAGCTTCTTGTTTCATTATAGTCCCAACAAGGGAGCGTGCATGCTAGTGATGATAAAAATCTTGTGGGCGCTAAGTACAAACTGTTAAATTGGACCGCCACAGGGCAGGTGGTGGCAAAGGCTGAAATTGCTTCCACAGATTCTACTTCAATGGTACATCATGTTATACTTGGGCCAGATTGCTACAAAGTTTGGGTTAAGGAAATTTTGGTTCCAAATGTTACTTTGTTCCGAGCCTCAAGAGAATTTTTTACCCTTGATGATGCTATAGGAAGTACAATTGCTTGGCCACACAAGTATATTAGTTATGAGGAGATTCAGGTAATTAAATTATTAATATGTATGTTTAACTGATTAAGTCCATCTATTATATTTATAAAGAAGGCTGTTGAATAGGAAAAGTATATATGCATCTGTGGTAATGAGTGAATCTTTCTTGCTTATTATTTCAGGTGAGTACCAATAGGTTGGTAAGTTCTTGACTGGTAAAAGTTTTTCTGTGGTATTGTCGAAGATGAGACTAAGAAGATGTTTTAGGTACGACATGATTTTCTGTATTAAATCAAGTCTTATTTTGATGTTACTGCATGTAGTTGATAACTTGAATTTTTTAATGTGGCCGTTTTGCTTTGAAATAGTATTGTTGATGTTTTGCATATGCTACATCCCATCCATTTTTTGGACCCCTGAATGTTATATATGCTCATTGCTTTTTAAGAATGGTTTAGGTAATGTTCACTCCAGTGTCAGTTTCTTGTTGGAAGAGGATCCTCAAGCTTAAGATACAATTCATAAAATTTCCCATTTCTAGTAGTTCCTGGCACATGCAGCAGTTCCTGGCACAACTCAGAAATTCTAGCTAAATCAACTATCAAGCTTGATTTGATATAATTGACATTGCAACAGAGGTCTCTTGATTAATGCCATCCTTAAATATTACTTTTTAACAAGTGTATACACATGGGTAATCTTGAATGACCTATGGTCATGTCTTAAATCCAAAGTGTACTGATAGAAAAGAAGCCAAAGGGTTAGGACAACCAAGAATGGATGAATAGCCAAACTGACTGTATGCCCCTCTTTCCTTCATCATGTTAGCTAAACTAAACTTTTGATTTTAATTGGCTTGGACTGGGCTCAATTAATCTCAAGTTTTACCCCTTGTGTAATCTCGGGGTGCTCACATTCTTGAGGCAAGCTTATTGAAGCTGCTAGATTTTTGTAGCAAATATGTTACATAATGTATTATTCCTCCCTCTAAAGGCAAATATGTGAGAAAATATGTATTATTCCTCCCTCTAAAGGCGGATAATGTATCAGCTGCTCACATCCTGGGAGTCTGTATTATTCCTCCCTCTAAAGGCAAATATGTTACAGGTTGTATCTTACTCTCATAAAATCCTTATACTCTAGTCCTTTTGGACCTATCTGTGTAAGCTTCTAGATTTTTTAAGCAAACTTTATATCTTAATTTTTGGACTGTCAAGTAGAAATTCATCTACCAGTACTTATGGCTAGCAATGTCTTCCCTGTAACCCCATATCTACCATTTATTGATGATGTCTGTAGAAACAAAAATAAATTTTGGTTCTGAAACAAGCTTGTCTTCTTAGATAACATTTTAATGATTAATATTCACTTTGGGATGTGACGAAGCCTCCTAGTGTAAAAGACAGAACCAGGAGCAATACACTGAAGGTGTTCGCAATCTGTTGGTTGCAACAATCTGACGAAAGAGTCCAGAAGTCACTTGGCTAACTAATGCACAGATGAGGAACTGTCTTAGCATCCTGTAAAATGGTGAGGGAGTTAAAGAGTCATAAAGCTGGAGGTATACTTGAAAGTTCTGATTTCAATATAAAAAATTCTCCATTTCAATCCCATCTTACCTTTGGACATCCTGATCAAAGCCGATAGCATAATAAGTCACGACAACATAAACACCACATTTAATAAATGATATTGGAATCTTCAGAATCCATGTAGGCAGTGCATATGACCAAACTGGAAAGAACAGGGAGGCAATTACAGGAAACGGAGGCAATCACAACAAAATAGGAAATATTAGGACATCCTTTTCTTTAGGAAGGGCCTCTTTTTTAGCTTTAGTCCTGGGCACAAAAAAAGGGCTGTGGCGCGCACCTGTACACGTGCACGATGGCCCCCATATACCCCCCTTCGTGCTTCGTGCCGGCATATTAAATAACATTTTTTTGCATGATGTCATGTAACATACAACTCTTCAGTTTTATCCCTTGTGTAATCTCAAGGTGCTCCCATTCCTCGACCTTAGGCCTGTATAGAAATTGCATGTCCATGTTTTGAATAACAGGATGCATGAATTTGTTTGCTTAAAGCTGTGAAATATTATATAGTATATGAGATGGGAGTTGTGACCTTGTTGCTTCAACATTCTTGAGTCAAGCTTATTGAAGCTGCTTTAATACTTTTTATTCTCTCATCAATGATACACATTGGGAGGCAAGCTCATTGAAGCTGCTTTAACATTCTTGAGCAAGCTCATTTTCTAGCATGTTAGTTTATGACCTTACTGATCTTATTGAACAAATTTTGCTTCAACCACATCTTGATCAACAAACCTTGTGGGTGTCTGTATTATTCCTCCCTTTAAAGGCAAATATGTTACAGGATGTATCTTACTCTCACAAAATCCTTATCCTTTAGTCCTTTTGGACCTATCTTTGTAAGCTTCTAGTTTTTTTAGCAAACTTTATGTCTTGATTTTTGGACTGTCAAGTAGAAATTCATCTACTTCAAGTTTTTTTTAGCTTATAGTTTTTTTTAGCATTTGCATGGTCAGTTTGAAAGCTAATATATTAATTTTTATCTTTTTGTGTGCAGATTGATTGATGAGTTTGGATTAATTCGAGTTTGATGCTGGAAAGAGCTGGACGCTAAGTAGTAGTAGACTATGTTATGTAATAGACTTTATTATTTATGTAATAGACTTTATTATGTAATAGACATTGTTGTTGTTATCAATATTATCTTTTGTTGAGACTTTGTATGGATTTGAGATATTTTAATATATGATAATGTTGGTACATTAAGTTTTGTTATATGGGAAATTGGTTTTGTTTAATTATATGAAAATAAATATGTAAATGAAATTAATTTATATTTCATATATTCTGATGATATTTTGAAGGCATATAATATCTGTCGTCCATTTGAATTAGATAACACATATAAGGTGTCGTGGCATTAATAATATTTATGACGACACTTATCATAAATGGATTACATGGCATTTCTTTAGTGTTGTTGAAAGCTAAAAAAAAATTTATGACGACACTTATCAGTTGTCATTGAAATACATAAAGATGACACCGTCATCATGCCATAAAATGAACATTATATGACATTCAGAAAATGTCGTCATAAAGTTATTATATGGCATTTTTCGAGTGTTGTTGAAAGCTAAAAAAAATTATGACGACACTTATAAGCTGTCATTGAAACACACAAAGATGACACCAACATCATGCCATAAAATGAACATTATATGACATTCAAAAAGTGTCATCATAAATGGATTACTTGGCACTTTCGAAGTGCCGTTGAAAGAAAAATACTTTCTATGACACCCCTCTACATGACACTTAAAAAGTGCCATGGAAACTAAATAACGACACTTTTTGAGTGTCGTTAAAACCCTTTTTTCTTGTAGTGTTAGGTCCAACCCGTGATGCTCCATCGAAATATAGCTGCCAAATGTCATCCTTCAAAGTCATGTTACAATCCACGACTTCATCTGGAATGTCTTCATATAGTTTCGATGTTTCAGGTATAGGGTGAGCTGCTAGAAAATCAGCTAATGCTTGGCCCTTCACTGATTTTTGAGGTACATAGACCATGTCATAAGGAGTAAGCAACATCGCCCAGGTGGCTAACCTGGAATTAAGAATGCTCGATTTTCTCATCAATACCCGAATAGGATTTATTCTGGATATGACATGAATAGTATGTCCTGACACATAATGTCGTGTCTTTTGAACAGCAAAAACCAAGGCCAGACATTCCTTTTCTACAGGAGTATACCTGGGTTCAGCTCTGACCATCATTCGGCTAAGATAATAAATTGCCTTTTCATGACCCATATCACTTTTTTGTGCAAGAAGAGCACCAAGTGAATGATCCAAGGCTCGAACATATAGCAAAAATGGTCTTCCTACCACTTAAGGTACCAAAACAGGTGGATTTGTAAGGTATTGCTTGATGTCATTGAAGGCTTTCTGACATGCTTCATCCCAGACAAATGATACCCCTTCTTTAATAAACGGGAGAAAGGTTGACATCTCCCAGAAAGATTGGATATAAATCTTTTGATATAAGCAATGCGACCTTGGAAGCATTTTTTTTAAATTGTGTGGAGGACGTATTTCGAGAATTGCTTTAATTTTATCAGGATCAACATGGATACCCTGAGAAGTGATGACAAATCCCAAAAATTTGTCACTGGACACCCCTAAGAAAGACTTAACAGGATTCATCTTCAGTTGATGTTGGCGCATCAACTCAAATACTGTATTTAAGTCTTGAATGTGATCATTTTTTTGATCAACTTTTGACAGCAATGTCATCCACATAACATTCGATTGTTTTACGTAGATGTTCTTAAAAAATATTGCTCATAGCCCGTTGATATGTAGCACCGGCATTTTTCAGACCAAATGGCATAACTGTATAGCAGTAAACCCCAAGGGGTGTACGGAAAGCAGTATGCTTTTCGTCTCCTGGATGCATCTTAATTTGATTGTATCCTGAAAATCCGTCCATGAAAAACAAGCGTTCAAAACCACATGTATTATCTATCATGACATCGGTAATTGGAAGTAGAAATTCGTCCTTTGGACAAGCTGCATTAAGATCCCAAAAATCTATACAAACTCGGACATTTTCGTTCTTCTTCATAACAGAAACAATGTTGGCTACCCAGTCTGGGTGTTGTTCTTCACGAACAAAGCCACATGTGATCAGCTTCTTGACTTTTGCTTCAAGTGCATCCATCATATCTGGTCGAAAACGTCGCTGTTGTTGTTTTACAGGCTTGGCATTAGGAAGAATATTGAGTTTATGAGTAGCAACTTTAGGATCTAGACCCGGCATCTCCTCATAACTTCATGCAAAGATATCAATATATTCTTTTATCAGTTTTATCAGCTCTTCCTTTTCGTCTTTGGATAGGTTTTTACTGATGAATATTGGCTTGGACGTAGTTCCGTCTCCAACATCTATCTAGACAATCTCATCCTCTGTAGGTGGCTGTCGTTGTTCAAAATGAAGCTCCTATTGAGTGTCCATTTGTTGCGTCCAAGGGTCATTCTCAAATGGCTCAGATTCACCATCAATTTGAACCATGTTGACTGAGAAGACACATTCAGATTCATCGTAATAGTCTTCTTCAGAATATGAGGATTGTAAAAAAAACTGGAAGAATATTCTTCCATATTTTCTTTGTACATGGGGGGTGTATCTGATTCGATGAATTGGATTTCTTCCGAATCTGAGGACTGTGAAGAATTGGAAGAAAATTCTTCTTGTATATCCTCATTAAACATGTGAGACGGATCGTATCCCAACCTATGACGAGTTTTCTGGTAAAATGGATCACCACATAATGGTAGTCGTCTACCTTTACCTTGATTGAGACCTTGCATAGTCTTCAAATCATATACCATATTCTGGATAATCTTAAGAGATTGTTGACTATATTTGTCAATTCGGATTCTTCCTTTATCTTTATCTCTAAGATCATCTGTCTGAATAACAGGGATATTTCTGGCCAGACCAAACACAATTTGGTGCTTGTTTTTCTTAATAGACGGAACCACAAAACAGGATTCTTCGTGACGTCTATAAGTTACACAAGCTTATGATGATGAGGATAAGGAAGAAGATATGGAGAAGATGTTAGGAACATTTGAGCATAAGGTCCAACACCAACATGAGGAGGAAAAGAATTTTTCTTCTGATCAATATATAATGTTTCTTCTGTATCTATGTCATCTTTATATTGATGACTTTGATCATCAGAAGATAAAGTCATTCTTTCAATAAATTTGACAGCCATGTACTCTAAAAGAAAATCTTCATTGATATTAGAAAGTACAGAATGATCAATATTTACATCATTTACAAGTTGACTACTACGCTTTGGATTGATCATTAACGGACCGTCATCCGTCTTCTGCGTAGACTTGCCAAGGTTGATGATCAGTGGTGGTTCTGGATCATTCGTACGAGAAGTACATCCCTTGACTTTGATCATGAGAGGTTGAACTTGGCTCTTGGCAGGAATACTCACTGATTCCTCAAACGAAGCTCGAGTTTTTCCTTTGACCTTGATCATCAGAGGTTGGTCATTGACAGGTTGGGGTTGGATTCGACCTTTGACTTTGATCTTCAAAGGTTGTTCTTCTAGAGGATCTTCATTGACAGATTTGTAGAAGCATGGAAAATGATCCATGCGGCTAGGAAACCCCATGCGGCTCATAAAGCCCATGCGGCTTAGAAAGTCATGGGGCATAAGGGACTATGCCGGCCAAGACATCTCATGCGGCTCAGAAGACACATGGCATAACAGTGCTCCCCTCCGCCCTATGCTGCATTAATTACTTTGACGGCTGACAACTCTAAAAAAAGTGACAGCCCTGACACAAGAGAGGTAATTATGACTCTGTCATAATGACAGACCTCTAGGGAAGAGAAAGAGATCTCTGACACAATCTCCCTAGATCCATAAAAATGCCACGTGGCCTTGCCACGTGGGCGTTCGTATGCGGCTCGAGCGAAGACTTCCTATGCGGTTCAGAATGAAGCCTTCCTATGCGGCTCAGGCCGAAACAGTCTCATGCGGCTCAAACGGAGGCCTTCCCATGCGGCTCAGGCGGATGCATCCCTATGCGGCTCGCAATGATCACCTCCATGTGGTTCAAAGGTTCGAAAGGGGGGGCCACTACCCAAGCAGCCCTGACACGTGGCCCAAACCTTATGCGGCCCAAATCTTATGCGGCTCAATCTTCATACGGTTCAGATCCCCCCAGTGGCTCCTAGGACACGTGTCCTAAGCCGATCAATTTCCCAGATTTATTGCAATCAGAGATTGGGTCAAATCCCAATAATCTGGGACACATGGCAGAAGAATAAATTAAATTTATTCGCAGACATCAGAAGATCATTATGAGGAAGTTTTATTCCAATCAGCATTAATTGCTGATGAGATTTGGTGTAATCTACACTTAATGGTCCAGATTCATCACACTCAAAACTAATGGCCTAGATTGACCAATCCACAGGCCGCCGCTATCTCCAGGAAGCAATCATTTACAACCCTAATGATCACACCCCATTCCTATAAATAGCAAGGTGTCATTCCCTTACAAAATATACATTCCCTGGCAATATACACAACGGAGAGAGTGTGACCAGAGAGATCCCTTTTCGAGATCAGAGAGCACTAGAAGACTTGGAGAAAAAAAAAGCAGAGAGGGAGCAAAGAGAGCATTTCTTCAACGCCGAGCAAATCGTCTGGAGCCAAGGCTGCATACCGATCGTCCAAGGAGTAAGGCAGGGCTGTCGTCGCCTTCCCGAGCCTCTATCGTCACCCCCCAGAATCTAAAATAAATAATTGTACTTAGTCTGCTGTACCTAGGCTTTCGTCCCTAGGCTTTCTTTGTACAAGCGAGTTTGTATTGTGAGTCTAAGTTCAGTCCTCCCATAAAACTGTTCTGTACTTTTACAATAATGGCAAACACGATGGCGACTCTGCTGGGGACAAACTTCTCCACGACTGAGGAGTTGGTGATGCAGTCGGATGCAGCCAAGCTTGGCTCCACGCAACAGAAGATAGTCGTCCGTTTTGACCAACAAGCGTTTGAAGAGATGCTCTCCGAAGGAAGTGCTGGCCTGATCCAGAAGCGAACCCGCACAAAGAAAGCTTGCTGCGAGTGGAGGCCAAAATCGTTTTCTCCTCTACAAGCTCTGGACGGGGTACTCTCTGCTACCAAAGGCGGCGAGGGTGATTCTCGTACGGCTCCACTTCGAGCCGTAGAGAACTCTGCTGTCCCCGAGTCCGGCAGAGGAAAGCATTACGATGCTGGACTTGCAGGGACAAAGAGCGACTCTATGCACCCCAAGAAGAAGCCGAGCACTCCTGTGGCCAAATCTGTCAACCACATGTAGGAGGCTCATGCGGGTGGATCTACCGGCCATAAGAAGAAAATCCATGCGGCCAAATCATCCAGCCGCATAAAGAAGACGTATACGACTGAGACTTCCAGCCGCATGAAGAAAGCCTATACGGCTACGTCTGCCAGCCGCATACGGACCAACGATGACAGCCGCATGACGCCTACTCCCCGCGGCTCTGTCTTCGACCGCCTCTCGTACGGTCCTGATCTCTTGTGCTCCCAAGAAGATATGTCTGACTCTCTCCAGTATCACTTAGACTCTTCCTACTATGTGCCCGTACGCACTAGAGCGAAGAAGTCTAAAGCAGCACGAGCCTGGCGAGATCGGTCTGCTGATCTAACCTCTGACCATCCGAGTGTTCCGCATACTGCTACGCGAGCCTCGGATGGGAAGTTGTACAGAACCACTCGAGTCCAGCCCCCGGCGGCAGACGGACAAAGAGGTTCGCAAAAGTCTCCCAAAATCCCGGGAGCAAACATGGTCGGTCCAGACCCGTCTGACTTGCGTGAGGCCATCCTCCACAAATGCAAAGAAAGAGAAGATGCCTTAGGGTGCAAAGAGTCCTCCCACGGATGTCACAGCACCCAAGTCATCGTCAACTGCTGCTGCAATAGCGCGACGACACGAGAAGACCGGCAGTCTGTCTTTCAAAGACTGCAACAGCCATCTTCAGAAGACGAGGTACTACCCGTCGCCTCCTGCAACTCCGCTCGAAAAGTCCCCGCTGATGGAAGGAGGAAGAAGACAAATGTTCCCAGCCCGAAGATTTCAACCACTACGACTAAAATATTGTCGTCCAAACGGGTGCCCACCACCGGAGTTTTCCAAGGTACTCGCTCTAAGACAAAATCTGCTACAGTGGGAGATTCGTCGTCGACAACGCAGGAGGTTGCTGGGGCTGGGGGTAGCACCCCTCCGAGCCTCCACAGCAATCCGATGTTCCAAGAAGACGAGCCGGGGAAGATAACTCTCCCATCGGATATAGCAAACCTCGACGTCCCCGAGGACGTCCATAACTCCCAAGACGAGGCGAACTCGGAGACTGGGTGTACTGTTCCTTCCGAGTCTGAATCAGAAGGGAACATACCCACATACCCCGATGACTTCTCACTACAGGGGTACGATTCGGAGGGCGCTTCCTCCACCGCTCCGTCTATCTCTCCTTATGTGAAGACAGTATTCATGACAGACAGCAACCAAGGTGGTTCCAGTGATCACCAACGCATCGACAGTCTCGAAGCCATATTGCTTGCTTTGGTCAAGTCTGTAGACGAGATTAAAGCGGCCCTTCCAACTCTGCAAGGAGGGACGCCTGGCCAAACAAGCGCGGGTCCCGCGGTCAATGCGGACTCGAATTCGGCGGCACCAAACCCGGGCAACGATCCTCCTGAAACAACGGCCCCCACCGCCGTGGATGAGGTCCGCGAAGCGAGAAGAGAGGTCCAGGAGCTCCGAGCCATGTTTCACGCTCGAGAAAACTCTCAAGACCTCAGAATACGGCAACCGTACCCTGCTGCATGGAGGGATGTTCCATTCCCACCAAGATATAAGTCGTTCAACATCAATCCTTATGATGGCAAGACCTCAGCAAGTCGATACATCACTTACTTCGACGTTACCATCGACCATCTGCCCCATGACGATGCTATTCTCACACGATTATTCATCGGGGCATTGGAAGGAGTCGCCGTCGACTGGTATCGCAATCTGCCGAACAACTGCATCCACTCCTTCGCCGGCTTCAAGCACATGTTCTTGGAGAGATTCTATGAAGTAGGGCAGGACATCACCATGTCTACCCTCATAGACGTCGTCCAAGGGGAGAAAGAGCTGATAAGAAACTACATCGAGAGGTTCCGCCAAACCGCCATGAAGTTTCCCTCTGGAAACCCGGATTCTTCCTTGATTGAAATTTGCCAAAAGAGACTGCTTCCAACAATCAGTCTCTGGATGGGCGAAAGTCAATTCAAGGATTGGAAGACGTTCATCATCAGCGCCACAAGCACCGAAGAACGACTGAAGAAGGCTCGCCAACTGGGATTGCATATCTCGGACGGAGAGAACAAGGGAAAGCGTCCCAACAACGATAATGGGGGTAGCCCCTCCAACAATCGGGACAGCAGGGGAAAGCAGGCTATGGTGGCCGATACAGCACAGAAACCTGAGCCAAAGCCAGCAGACAAACAATGGCCGCAAATTACTTACTCCTTCGAAGACGGTCACGTCAAGCCCATCTTGGACATGCTCATACAAGGAGACAGAATCCATCTTCTTCCACCAAGACGGGAACCGCGGCCGACAGAGATGGAGAACCCAAAGTACTGTCATTATCACCGCTACGTCCACCATGCTACACACGACTGCTACCAGCTAAAACGGTACATCCAAAACCTAATCGATTCGAATGCTCTGGCTATCGATTTCGAAGAGGTAAACGTGGCAGCTAACATGGTGTCAGTACAATTCGGCAGCTTCCCTCCGACGGAAACTCAAGACGGAGTGGTCCCCATCCCTCTGGCAACAATAGAGATCGCCAATCTTTCTCCTTCCGAGATTAGACCGCTGGTCTAGTGCCCCTCTACATCATGAGGGGAGGTCATGTGGATCCATCCAGACTTGGTATCGGAAGTGACTCGGCCCATATCGTCTTCTACCTGCAAGAAGAAGAGTAGAAAAATCAGGTCCTGTCGCACAATCTCGAAAGACATCGAAGAAGCTACAGCCGTTGTCACACGGTCTGGGGCGCAATCCCAACCTATGGTTGACAATCCAGCTGAAGATCATCAACCCACTACAACTGATGCTCCGGGACCGCCTCAGCCTTCGACGACCGACAAGCCTAGGCCGAGGGAGACTCGCTTTGACAAATCCCTCCGAAAAGAGGCATCACAAGGGCTGGAGAAGTCCTACAACTTCGACATCTTAGCACAATTGGCCAACACACCGGCCAAGTTGTCATTATACGAGCTTCTGAGACTCTCCAAGGATGTTCGTGCGGCTTTGAGCGATGTACTCCAAAACGCCAATGCGTACCTCGCTCAGGTCAACCTCACAGGAGAGATCCCGCATGCAGATCTCCAAGACAGTGCCTGTACGGGAGCAATGCCCAACATCGTCTTCACTCCGCAGGACATGCTCATCAAAACCAACCTGCACGATCGCTCGCTATACTATACTGGATACATCGGCAACGTAAAGGTGGATCGGATGCACATTGATCTTGGCTCTTCCATAAGCATTATCCCGAAGGGTCTGCTACATCATCTCCGCATCCCAATGTATCGCCTGACGCCTACAAGCACCGCCATCAGCGGTTTCAATTCGGGCAGGAGCTACCCAAATGGGAAGATTCGTCTGAAGTGTCAAATTGGCGACCTCCAATGCGAAGTCACCTGCTACGTCATAGATGCAGACACTTCTTACAACATCCTCTTAGGACGTCCATGGATATACGATTATATGATCGTGCCTTCCACGCTGCACCAATGCTTCAAATATGTCGACAAATACGGCTTCGTGAGGACGGAATTTGCTGATATCGATCCCTTTAAAGGGGTCGAATCCTACTGCTCAGACTCCTGCCTGTACGAAAAGTCGAAGAAGTATCTTGGTGAAGGAGATGTACAAGCTAGTACCGAGACAACCACAGGTTCAGAAGAGCCTCTGACGATCCACCTCCAAGCTCGCAAACCTGGCAAGTCAGCACCCCTTATCGCCACTCTGCGTAAGGATGCAATCAGCCTCTCGGCGCAAGAAGAGCAGATGATAATCCGGCTGCCAAGGTCTGGCCAAGTGCCAAGACCCACAACGGAGCCACTGACAATTAGGCTGCCGAGAGCCGGCCAGCCTCAAACGGAGAAGCTCAATCCCTCCGACAAGACAATGATGATATGCCTTCCCAAGAAGGGTCGTCATCCCGATACAAGGCCTGGAACTTCTAGCGAACCAACCACTCCCCGCCCAGCATTGAGTGCTAAGCTGGGGGTCGCTAGTTTGCCAACAACTCCACGCTCTGAACCACTGACGATCAAGCTGCTCAGGTCGTCCTCTCAGTCTTCGTTTATCCAGGGGGTAGATGAAGAGGAACCGGAGCTAGCCAAGTATGTGGCTGCCCACACTGATGTTCCCTCCGCAGATGATGTAATCCCCCTAGAAAAGATACCTTACTTCATCAATAAAGGGCTATCTTTGAACTACATCGAGATTGATAAGCTTTGTACAATGTACGCTATGGAATATGGTATAGACACCCACCTACACACACAGGTGACAAACGTGCACACCGCGATCCAGCTTATTCCAGTAGAAGACACTTACCGCATAATCGAGGGAGGGGACCATCCAATCATCTTTGACCGGAAGGACGATCCGCATCCCTTCACCATAGAAGAAGTCGATCTTGAGCCAGATGTCGGAAGACTGCCTCTGTATCTTTATAGCCCCCAATCCAAATATCTCATGCAAAAACAGGGATATGGTCTGGAGACTACGCCAGGCTTGAACTACGGCACCGGACGACGACTACCTTTGAAGCAACCGGTCCCGGCAGGCAAACTACGGGACTACTATAGCAAGACTCGATGTGGATTAGGGTATGTAACACCCACGACGACCCCTGAAAGTTCAGATGAAGAATGTGACCGGCATTCACATTCGACCGGGTCACCAACTTCTGACTCTGATACCAGCATCGGAGAGGTATTCAGACAAGTCTTGTCAGTCAACATGGCATTCACCGACGCTTATGAAGAAGACGAAGACATTCCCGAAATCCTCGAGCTAGAGCCGTGGGCCCAGCAGTTGGATGCACAATAGGAAAAGCGGTTCGAACTGAGGAACCCTCCTACTGAAGATGAGGTTATCCAGGTCGACCTCGGCAGCGAATCTTCTCCAAAACCAATCTTCGTCAGTAAAAGCTTAACAGACGAGGAGCGAGAATCACTGCTGAAACTTGTCAAAGAATACATTGATGTGTTCGCATGGAGCTATGAAGACATGCCGGGGTTAAATCCTGATATTGCTCTTCACAAGCTCAATATTCGGCCGAACGCAAAGCCAGTCAAGCAACAACAGCGACGCTTTCGCCCAGGCATCATGGATGCGATCGAAGCCAAAGTCAACAAACTGATAGCCAGCGGCTTTATACATGAAGAGCAACATCCCGACTGGGTCACCAATATAGTACCCGTCCTCAAAAAGAATGGAAAGATTCGAATCTGCATCGACTTCTGCAATCTGAACGAGGCATGTCCCAAAGATGAATTCTCCCTCCCTATCACAGACATCATGATTGACAACACCTGCGGCTTCGATCGCATGTCATTTATGGATAGATTCTCGGGGTACAACCAAATCAAGATGTCTCCTGACGACGAAAAACATACATCATTCCAAACACCAATTGGCACATACTGTTACACAATCATGCCTTTCGGTTTAAAGAATGCTGGTGCCACATATCAATGAGCTATGAGTATCATCTTCAGAGAACACTTGCGCAAGACGGTAGAATACTATGTTGATGACATCGTCGTCAAGAGTCGCCGTAAGGAAGACCATCTACAGGATCTGAGGACGGTATTCGATCTGATACGAGCGCACAATTTAAAAATGAATCCCACAAAGTCCTTCATGGGCGTATCCAGCGGGAAGTTCTTGGGTTTCTTTATCACCGCCCAGGGTATTCATGTAAACCCTGAGAAAACGAAGGCAATTATGGAGATGGGTCCCCCGAGAAATCTTCGCGAACTCAGAGGCCTTCAAGGAAGGCTAGCTTACATCAGGAGGTTCATTTCTAACCTCTCCGGGCGATGTCGACCATTCACCCACCTCATGAAGAAAGGTTTTCCGTTCGTATGGGACAAAGAATGCCAGCGTGCCTTCGACATCATCAAAGAATATTTATCAAATCATCCAGTCCTGGTGGCTCCGGTTGCCGGAAAACCATTCCTGCTCTACGTACGAGCAATAGAACATTCCCTTGGTGCTCTGTTGGCACAAAATAACGATGTAGGCCACGAACAAGCCATATACTACCTCAGCCGAATGATGATGGGGCCAGAGCACCGATACATCGCTGTAGAGAAGGAGTGCCTTGCCCTGGTGTTCGCCATTCAGAAGACCCGGCACTATGTCACCGGACAAACGATACATGTGATCTCGCGAGTCAACCCTCTCAGGGTCCTCATGACTAAACCAGGGGCACTCAGCTCTCGCCTCGCTACATCGGTAATATTGTTGTCCCCTTATCATATGATCTCCATCCCGCAAAAGGCTGTCAAAGGTCAAAACCTGGCAGACTTTTTGGCAGCCCACCCGGGCTCAGAGTCATCCAGAATATATGAAGGAATCCCAGATGAGGTCGCCGACTCACATACAACCGCTCACGATGATGTATGGGGAATGTTCTTCGACGGTGCTTCGAGAACTGGACCCAAGGGCAACATCGTCGTCGGAGTTGGGGTGGTACTAGTCTCTCCTTCCGGATTGGTGATTAACCGCTCTTACTCCCTCACGGAACCCTGCTCTAACAATGTGGCCGAGTACAACGCTCTGGTCATCGACCTCCAACTTGCAAGGGAGCTGGAGGTAGAATATCTTGAAGCATACGGCGATTCTCAGTTAATCATCAATCAAATCCGGGGCTCATACGAAGTTCGCCACGAAGACATGATCCCCTATCACCAAATAGCGATCGACATCATCTCGTCGTTCGAGGGATTCTTCATCGAACAAGTCCCCAGACTCCAAAATATTGAAGCCGATGCCTTAGCAGGCCTGGTCGCTTTCCTAGCAGTGCCGAATCATACCCATCAATCGGTAGATGTGATAGGACACGAGCTGGTCTACCCCAAGAACATTGTTCAATTCGTGGCAAGTTATTCCGCTCAGGCGATTGATGATGCCCCAGATTGGAGACAACCATTCATCGACTTCGTCATCTACGACATCCTCTCCGAGAACCCAAAGGAGGCCGCCTCCATTAGACGACGTTCCCTCAGATTCTTCTACGATACAGAGACGAAAATGCTGTATCGGCGATCCTATGATAGATTATTGCTTCGGTGTTTGTCAAACGCAGAAGCCAAAGAAGCCGTACGAGAAGCGTATGACGGTGTCTGCGGGGCCCATTAGCCTGGTCCTAAATTGCAAGACCATCTTCGTCGAATGGGCTACTACTGGCCCACGATGGTAGCGGATGCGATAGACTACGCAAGAAGGTGCAAAGCCTGCCAAGTCCACGCAGACTTCATTCACCAGCCATCCGAATTTCTACATCTGACAGTGGCATCCTGGCCCTTCGAAGCATGGGGGATGGATATCATTGGTCCAATTACTCCACCTTCCTTCCGTGGACATCGCTTCATACTTGCGATCACGGATTACTTCTCTAAATGGGTAGAAGCTGTTCCACTTGCAGAAGTCAAAACTTCGAACATGATCAGCTTTCTCAAGCATCACGTCATCTATCGCTTTGGACTGCCCTGAAGGATCATCCATGACAATGGTCCGCAGTTTGCAAGCCACGCCTTCTTCCGGTTTTGTGATAAGCACCGCATCCAAAATATTGCTTCAACGCCATACAATCCAGCAGCGAATGGGTTAGCAGAAGCATTCAATAAGACCATCATCAAGTTACTCAAGAAGTTCGTATCCTCTAACAAGTACGATTGGAACGAGAAACTTGGCGAATGCTTATCGGCGTACCGTACTACCGTCCGAACAGCCACTGGAAACACACCATTTTCCCTGGTATACGGGAGTAAGACAGTCCTCCCATTGGAGACTCAAATACCCTCACTCCACGTCGCCCTCACTTATCAATTGACGACAGATGATAACTACCATCGTCGGCTACAAGAGTTGGAGGCCTTAGATGAAAAGTGCCTCTTGGCTTAGCAACGGATCGAACTATACCAAGCACGCATCTCCGGAGCCTTCAAGAAGAAGGTCAAGATCAGAACATTCCAGGTGGGCGATCTCGTTCTGGCAGTTCGGAGACCGATGATCATGACTCACAAGACCGCCGGCAAGTTCCAGCAAAATGGGAAGGCCCATTTATTATTGAGGCCGTATTCTCCAACGGAGCCTACCGCCTCGCAAAACAGAATAGGGATTTGCTTATTTTGCCCGTCAACGGTAAGTTCCTGAAGAAATACTATGTCTAAACGATATTCTCCAGATCATTGAGTCATGTGCCCGCTGGTACCGCTGAACTCACATCCACAATTTTCTAGATTTTTGAGTCACGTGCCCGCTAGCACCGCTGAAGTCACCCTTACAATTTTCCCAGATCATTGAGTCATGTACCCGCTGGTACCGCTGAACTCACACTCACCATTCTCTAGATTCCCGAGTCATGTACCCTCTCGTGCCGCTGAACTCACATCCACAACATCCCAGATTATCGAGTCATGTGTCCGCTGGTGCCACTGAACTCACACTTTTACAATATTGAATCATGTACCCGCTGGTGCCTCTGGACTCACATCCCGGTCACTCTTTCAGATAGTAAGTCATGTATGATCATACCTCTGAACTTTCTTCCTGGAAGAGATCTTCCCTCATAATCTAATACCCGTACTTCCAGTGCACAAAAAGGGTAAGCGATCCACAAATTTCTAAAACGGCCATGTCCTCATTACCTCTGAGTCGTTTCACTTCCGCCAAAAACAAATCACCCCTACATAGAACTTCTATATCCTCATTACCTATGAGTCGTTCTATGTACCCCCTCTTCATTGAGCCCACTCCTGCCATGTCCTCATTACCTCTGAGTGGGAAGGCTCCGTAGAAGAAACCTTCATACTTGCCATGTCCTTATTACCTATGAATAAGTATGTCGATCCCCTTTCAACCTATTTTCTGTACCCACAACTGGAGTACGACAAGGATAATAGGTCCAAAAACGTCCTCTGTTGACCACAAATATCCTCCGTGAATTCACTCCTGCCATGTCCTTATTACCTCTGAGTAGGTAGATTCCACGATAAAACCCTCATGCTTGCCATGTCCTCATAACCTCTGAGCAAGTATGTTGGTTTCCTTTCATCCTATTATCCGTATCCTAAACCAAGGTACGCCAAGGATAATAGGCCCACAAATATACTCTGCTAAGTTTCTTAGCACAAGCCCACCATCTCATCATGTCCCGGGAGCCCAGCTGCTCTACGGCATTCTTTTTTCCGATACCAGGAGCATCCATGACCACTTTGCCATGGCTGTCCCAGGTGTCCTAACCAAACTTGTCATCCGTACCTAAAACCAGGGTATGCCATGGATGACGAGTCCACAAACAAGTCCCCTGTACGGGGCAAATATCACCATCATATTACAGGTGCAACAAGCAATACAAATGAAGAGTAGAATAGAAAGTACTCTTTATTTGAAAGAAGAAAAAAGCATTACATCTTTTGGGACCACGTCCCTCTCAAAAAGAAAACAGGAACAAAACAAAAGAAAGAAAAGCTGACTACATTTCGGCATTACTCAATTCTAGGAGACGATTTCTCACTGAGGTGGTCCCCCGCTCAATTCGCTGTCGAGCCCGACGCTCAGCCTCCCGGGATAACAGCTCCCCATTGTCCAAATCTATGAGCGCCTGGCAGTCGTCTTCTAACTTCTTCAGGGCAGTTTCCAGGTCAGTCGAAGCTTGATTAACCCTGTCAGCCTCCCGAATAATTAGCCCCCTGTCAGTACGGGCAACCTCAAGTTCGGACTCCAAGAAAGTCAACTTCCTCTGAAGCGCGAGAATCTGCTCCCACGTGTCAATAATTTCACGAGAGGCAGTTTCCTCCATAGCTGTGACGTCTTCACTCGCGTGACTCAATTGATCGTACCGATCAGATAAATCGCTGAGGTCCTTCAGTATGGCCAACCTGGTTTTATCCCGAGCAGCTTTAGTCCTCTCTATGGCGGCGATAAGGGAACCCCGCTCCTCATTTATAACAGCAGACAGATCAGCCTGCCGCAATACCCGGAGCTCGGCCACCAGCTGATCAGTCTAACAATTTCGCCTCCAAAAATGCGGCCATCCCTGCATCACCAGGGATATTCCTAAGGATATCAATTTGACCCTGGGCGCATTGCCGGGCCAAGGTGAAGGAGGTCCCTCTTTCCACAGCAGCTTCTATTCCCCTCTTCAAATGACGATGAAAACTGGCAACCACGTCCTGTAACGCATCGTCCAAAACTTCTACAGAGGATGGCGTCAGAGGAAGCGAGGACGGCAACATCGGAGGAGTGACGCTGGAGCTTGCCACCAGCGGAACAGAGTCTGAGCAGAATGATGCATGAATGGCGGCTAACTTATCATCCGCCGCCCGGAGAGCTTGGATACTCGGTAGGGCAGAAAGGTCGATTCTGGGAGCCGTCGGAGCAGAAGATGATGCAAGGACCATCGTTCCCTGCCCCGACTGCCCCGATACCTAGCCCGCTAAACTCGAGCCCTCAGAAGGCCCATCAAAATGAGTCGAAAGGTGAGGGGGTACACCCCTCTCCACCAGTGTCCCTTTGGCTGGGTTTGTCTCAACAATGTCCATCCTCGGCACTAGAGAGGCAGGACCTGTATGCCCAGAATAACAATCAATCGACGTAACCCGAAGGACGTGATGATAGAGCAGATAGGCCTCCTCACAGGTTAAGATTCGGCTTATCTTACCAAGGGTGGAGCATGGAGGCTGCAGCTCATTCACAGCTGGCATGGTCTCCTCATCCGCAATCTCTAAGTTAAACTCGGCAGCGTCCTCTGTCCCCGTCACCTCGAAGGAGGATACGGCTCGATCTGCATCGTCTCAAGAAGATTCTGCGATCCCAGAGATAAACTCACGGAAGCTCCCGCGATCCCGGGTCACCATCTCGGCATCTTGAGACACCTCTTCTTCTCTTGACACCTACAAGCGAGAAAAAACCAGGTCGAGCCGTATCCCCCTTCGAGGAGAAAGCGAGAGCGGTTTGGTTACCTCTGACACTGGATTGACCTCTTCTCCGCTTTCTCTTATAGTTAGCTGGTGGTGTCTGGTTGCAACCAGCTTTCGGGAGCGAGATATACCACCAGCAGGAGAAACTTGCCTGCTACGCTTTGGAGCAGGGCCAAGCACAACGGGTGGCTGATCCCCCAACATCTCATCTGGCAAGATTGACGGCTGATCCACCTCTACGTCTTCGCCGGGAGGGTAGAGTCATCTCCATCATGCTCGTTGCCCTCATCATCCTCAGCCACAGAATCCAAATCTGGCACTTCGACTCCAGTCTTTCTCTTCTTGGCCCCTTGAGACCCTTCCTCTAGGCCGGTACCAACAATAAAACTGGCACCCGGGTTAAAACTGACCGGAGGTTTGTTCGCCATGACATGGTACAAGGCTACCATGTACAAGATCTCCACTAACGCCTTAATAGCAGGGACTGAGAAAATGGTACGGGTATAGAATGTATCGTAGTATTGCCAAGCCCTGATACCATCAAAAAGGCTGCCTTCAAAGCCCAGACAGGAGCTGGGATTGTCTAAACAAAGCTGGCTGTATCCAAACTGACGGGCAAACCTGCTAGGCAGATAAGGCTCCAGAAAAACATTATTACGGTTACGATACACCAGATGTGCGGGGCAGATGTTACGCAGCCATAGGAGCATCTGGCAGTCCAGAAGTTGAGGGGGCGCAATACCGTCAAGATGTACAACCTCTATGTCCCTGGCAGTAAAGCGAGGGACGGATACGAAAATATGATACATATCTGCCCTCGCCAATGCTATCCGGCAAGCCCGTATGGTCTCACACTCCCAAGACTCGTCACGATAGCGGAAGATAAATGCGTCATCATTAGTCACAACGTCTTCAGAGCCCGGTCTCATCAAAGACGGATAATGTATCAACAGCCACCCCATCAAATAGTGATAGGGTAACTCAGTTCGTTCAAAATCCTTGGTCACGTCGCGAGCAATGACCTTGGATGTGAAGGTACGAAGGCCACGGTGTATGCTGCACACCATGGCCGGGAGGAGAGCTAGCCTGATTCGCAAAACTAACTTCACAGCCGGAAGGATGAAGTTACGACTGAGTCTTTCGATAGAACCAGCTCCTCCAGAGACTACACAGTTTCGCAGCCATACCATTAAAAATCCTGCCATGAGCGCTTTTTCTAACAACTCTTGGGTATCCTGGTAGAAATAACCGAAAGAGTCGGTTTTACTCCCAAATCTGTCACTGGTGGTGGCCACCCTCTTAGCCGACGACACCAAGTCTTTCACCGCCTCCCGGGATCGAGGACGACGGGAAGTAATTCGTCCTGAGGCATCTGTCGGGAAGAGATAGTGCACCCAGTCCTTGGTATAGGGAGCATTCCCTTCCAAGTTGTTATCTTTTCTAGCCGTCTGATGACATGTGCTGTAGTGGCACAATATCTCTTGACAAAGGGGTACGAAGCCTGGATACTGTCTTTCTAAATCTTCGAACTCCTCATTCGTGGGAGTATACGCCTCAAAAGCTTTGTCCCCCCAAGGAAGCTTGGAGATCGCGTGCATTTCGTGGAGCGCAAGCCCTATTTCCCCTATGGGTGTATAGAAATTTCCCGTACGGCAATTATACATCTCCAGCAGAGACATGAACAACTTCTTGTTTATGGGCAAGCCATGGCTGGTGCCCCGAATGGCATGGTAAAGGCCAATCTCACACAAAAAGGCCTCATACTTTTGTAAAATCCATGTAGACAGATTGGTCCACGAGGGAACAGGATGTGTCCAACTAGGAAGCCTCAACCGGCCGATGGGGTAGGAGCCCTTCCGAGCAAGTTGATTTATAAAAGTGTCGGCGGTAGAAAATGTAAAATTGGGGCCCGGCATGTTCAGAAAAGTACCTGGGACCAATCCCATTACATAACAGCTGGTGTGCACCTTGCATGCAGTCACTGACTTCATGTTGGTATTATAATGGATGTCTCCCACAAACATCCCACCTCGGGTAGGTGTTAAAGTCTCTCCCATCTTCCGGTCTAGTGGAAGCATATTGAACCAAGATAACGGGAAGTGTCGCTCCATTTGGGGGATGCGGATTGCCATCCCGTTAGAGATAAAACTCCAGTTCCCCGACACCTCCAGAACATGACTGTTCTCCACAGTCAAGGCGACTCCAAAGAAGAATGCCGGCTTCAAGTATTTCCCTTCGAATTTCCTGGAGTTCATCATAGCGTTAAGGAAATGGAAAGACTGGTGCTTGATGGCATTCAGTCTAGCCAGAGGCTCATCGCTCGGAACTGGTCCGTCATATGCAGAACAATATGGTCGTACCTATAGCCGAGAGCAGCTTGGGCACTACCCACCAAGAGTTCTCCGGCAGTATTAACCGACAGATTCACTGAAGAAAAGACAGAGAAAGATAAGTTAAACAGATGGATAAAAAGAGCTGATTGGGTGCTTCCAAGCCTCATGCGGCTCAGAAAACATCCATGCGGCTCCATGAAGCCTTATGCGACTCCGAAGCCTTATGCGGCTCCAACTTAACAAAGCCTCATGCGGCTCAAGCTCAGAGGAGCACTTATGCGGCTCCGTTCAATAAAAGTCTATGCGATTTAGCGTCGCTTATGCGACTTCGTCGACGAAGCGCATATGCGGACACGGTGATTTTCTTATGCGGCTCGCAGCTCAGCCGTAGGACGAACATGCGGCTCGCAAAGACTCGTACACAAAGTATGCGACGTAGCCATGGCAGTTAGGGTTCTTTAACTCATATATTGTCCTTACCAATAATGGGGGAATGAACGTCAGGATGAACATCGGGTACGATGACCGGCGGAGGAGCAGCCGCAGTCGAGGCGGAAGTAGATGCGGCCTTCTTGCCCTTTGCTGTCACGGTCTTCTTGGGAGCCGTTAGTTATCGGAGAGGAAAAGGACAATCGAGATAGGGAAGATTTGAGGAAAAAGAAAGAAAGTAAAGAAGCCCATTCTCTCTCTCTTCAAACTCCTTCTATTTATAGGAGGACGAGAGAAGGAGGACACGTGGGCCAATAACCGCCTCGTAAAAAGCGAAACCGACTCCTCGGATTTCGTCTCCGAGATTCACCCAGGGCATAAAATCCGAAAGATTTAATGAGCCGACCCTTGAGATTTCCCCCTACAAAACGGCGCTGAAACGAATTTGAGGCAATTAAAGACCTGCACACGTGGCAAGAAGCTATACGGCTCAAAAGTCTCTGCGGTTAACATCTCTGCGGCTGAACAATCTATGCGGCTAAGATATCCCTGCGGTCAGGGTTTCGTATGTGGCCAGAAGAATATACAACCATGCTTCTTATTCAAAGTATTTCAATTTTGCAAATTGAAAACTTTGAAGGGGGTCTTGTAGAAGCATGAAAAATGATCCATGCGGCTAGGAAATCCCATGCGGCTCATAAAGCCCAGGCGGCTCAGAAAGTCATGCGGCATATGGGACTATGCGACATAAGGGACTATGCGGCCCAAGACATCCTATGCGGCTCAGAAGACACGTGGCGTAACAGTGCTCCCTTCCGCCCTATGCTGCATTAATTACTTTGACGGCTGACAACTCTGAAAAAAGTGACAGCCCTGACACAAGAGAGGTAATTATGACTCTGTCATAATGACAGACCTCTAGGGAAGAGAAAGAGATCTCTGACACAATCCTCCGAGATCCATAAAAATGCCACGTGGCCTTGCCACGTGGGCGTTCGTATGCGGCTCGAGCGAAGACTTTCCATACGGTTCAGAATGAAGCCTTCCTATGCGGCTCAGGCCGAAACAGTCTCATGCGGCTCAAACGGAGGCCTTCCCATGTGGCTCAGGCGGATGCATCCCTATGCGGCTCGCAATAATCACCTCCATGTGGTTCAAAGGTTCGAAAGGGGGGCCACTACCCAAGCAGCCCTGACACGTGGCCCAAATCTTATACGGCCCAAATCTTATGCGGCTCAATCTTCATGCGGTTCAGATCCCCCCAGTGTCTCCTAGGACACGTGTCCTAAGCCGATCAATTTCCCAGATTTATTGCAATCAGATATTGGTTCAAATCCCAATAATCTGGGACACGTGGCAGGAGAATAAATCAAATTTATTCGCAGACATCAGAAGATCATTATAAGGAAGTTTTATTCCAATCAGCATTAATTGCTGATGAGATTTGGTGTAATCTACACTTAATGGTCCAGATTCATCACACTCAAAACTAATGGCCTAGATTGACCAATCCACAGGTCGTCGCCATCTCCAGGAAGCAATCATTTGCAACCCTAATGATCACATCCCATTTCTATAAATAGTAAGGTGCCATTTCCTTACAAAATATACATTCCCTGGCAATATACACAACGGAGAGAGTGTGACCAAAGAGACCCCTTTTCGAGATCAGAGAGCACTAGAAGACTTAGAGAAAAAAAGCATAGAGGGAGCAAAGAGAGCATTTCTTCAACGCCGAGCAAATCTTCTGAAGCCAAGACTGCATACGGATCGTCCAAGGAGTAAGGCAGGGCTGCTGTCGCCTTCCCGAGCCTCTATCGTCACCCTCCAGAATCTAAAATAAACAATTGTACTTAGTCTGCTGTACCTAGGCTTTCGTTCCTAGGCTTTCTTTGTACAAGCGAGTTTGTATTGTGAGTCTAAGTTCAGTCCTCCCATAAAACTGTTCTGTACTTTTACAATCAATGGCAAACAAGATTGATCTTCAGCAAGTGATCGATCTTCGGCCATATCTGATATCTCCTTCATATGCTCCTGTTTGTAGAGGATTGAATCCGAGAAATAGGCTTCAACACCCTTGAAAGGATTGATATCAGTAGATTCTGTCTTCATAATCCCTTGGGAATCCACGTACTTAAAGCATTAATGGAGAGTTGAAGGCACGATGTTATGCTCATGTGTCCACGATCTTCCGAGAAGGATGTTGTAAGATACATCTGAGTTGATAACATAAAATGTTGCTATAGTTCGAAGATCACCAATTTGAATCTTCAGACAAATCTTCTCCAGTGGTTTACTCTTGCCAGAGTTAAAACCAACTATTGTGGTACTAGTGTAAGTCAGTTCACTAGTAGGAATCCTCAAGGGTCTTAGCATACTCTGAAGAATAATGCTAATAGAAGACCCAGGATCAATATAAATCCTGTCAATTTCTGTGGATTCGATGTACCCAGTGTAGCACAAAGGCCTGTCGTACTTATTATGCTTCAACAGCATATCTTCTTGTGTGAAGGTGATATTAGGAATTGCTTCCATCACACTATGACATTGTAGACAAGACACTGGTGTATTGTCAGGACTCTTGAGTTGAGCTAAGCATGAGTCTGCTTGTAGTAAAGATTCACTCAGAGTCTCCCTGCTTTCTTTAGAAAGACGAAGCAGCTCGAAGATAGAAAGTCTAGCCGGAGTATTAGCTAACTGGGCTAGAATATCAAACTTGTAGGGTTTCATCACCATCCCTTGATTTGAAGCAGATTTTAATGGGGCGTCAAAGCGTACTGCTTTCTGTTTCCCTTTTTCAACCACAGATGGTTTAGCAGGAACAGGAGATGATTGTGTTGGTATTGTTTCAACAACGTCCTCTGCTTCTTTGGAAGATCCCTCATAATCTTTGCGGTACTCTTTCCCAGATCTCGTACCAGCAAAAGTATCTTCTTCAGACTCAGGAGAATGAAGTACCATATTGCAGGATTTAGTCTTCTCTCCCTTAGTCTTTTTCTTACGAGGATTTTTATGAAAAACCTCATAACCCAATCCAACAGTGGATTTTTGACTTTGAATTTATAAAGGAAGTCGCATTCCTTTATCATAGTTCAAACCTTCTGCCTTTTGAAAGTCATATCCCATCGTTTTTATGAGATGGACCGATTGTTGACTGTATAAGTGAATGGGCAGTGGACTTTCAATAGATGGTTTAGGAGAGGAAGAAGAAATATAAACCTCTGTAACTACAGGAGAAAGAGAAATAGAAACCTCTGTAGCCACATGAGTAGTAGTCGGGACAAGAGAAAAAATCCCTGTATGAGCTTTTTCATAAGCCGTAAAGCCCTGTTGTGCCCTGTATAAAGGGACACTATTCATAGCTAACCACTGCTGATGAGTAAGTTTGAGCTTGGTAGAAGGAGCCAAGATTGGAGGGCATATATTCAAACCCCTCAATCTATCCTCTAAAGGAATGCCACCCCATAAATGATCCAAATCATCATGGTCTGGAATTAAAATATGAGAAATCATGTTGCAGGTTTTAACTTTTTTACCCTTCTTGGATTTTGAAGTTTTACCTTCATTCTCCATTTCAGGTACTAAATCAGGATGTACCCACATGATTTCACCAGTTTTTAATGTAAGAGACAAAAGTCCTTCATTTTTCTCTCTGGCAGGCGGAATATTCACAATCTTCATCGTTGCCTTTAGAATTGGGACAATCCCGTCTGGGACTTGTTGTGGAGGAAAATCTCCAAATTGAAGAGAAACCATATTGGTTGTAACCGTATGCTCATCGTTAGTTAAAGCGATGGCATTGGCATTTATCAGCTCCTAGATTTTCTTTTTCAAGACATAACAAGCCTTGGTAGGATGATTTATGTATCTGTGATAGATACAATATTTGGGATTGTCGGTCAGATTTACCTCATTAGGCCTCTTTGGCTCTGGAATCTGGAGTTTGCCACTCTTTACCAGACATTGGAATATCCCTGGGATATTACTGTCATCGAAAGAGTATTCTTCTTTTGGCTTGGAAGACTCCTGATTATTCGGCATCATTTTAGGTTTTGAAAGATTAACCACAAGGGTTTTCTTCCCTTTTCCATTACGATTGCCGAAATTATTACCAGAAGAGCCTTTCTTTCCTTTGTCCTCTGAGGCAAAGATTATCCCGTGTTCAAGAGCCAACCTACCATTGGTCTTGGCAGAAATTGCTGCTACAATAAACGAGGCCCAATCTGTGAATTGGAAACCCGTAAAGACAGCAATGGATGGTCGCATATTCATTTTACATGTATCAATCAATGCTGAATCTGGCATACCAGGAGACATCTTCAAAGTTGCCTGTCGAAAATATTCAATGAACATCCGAGTATCTTCCTTCTCCTTTTGTTTGATTTCTATTAAGGAGGACATGTTCATGTCTATGCCTCCTTCATAGAAGCGGGAGAGAAACATTGCTTTAAATTCGTCAAAAGACGAAATACAATTGTCGAGTAGACTGCGATACCAATCGTAAGCTGAACCCGTCAGACACCCGATGAAAACTCGAGTGAGAAGAGCATCATTATTCTGTAGATGTACAGTCATAATATCAAAGTAATTGATATACTGACTAGGAGAAGCCTTTTCATCAAATAACACCATTGATTGTGGCTTGAATTTAGGAGGGAAGGGTACATCATTCCAGTGAGGAGGATAAGGTTGCTTAATCCCTAACCTCTAGAGCTGATCCTTGTGCTTCAGAACTTCAAAATGTGCTTTGAGCTCACGCACTGCTTGAATAGCTTCACTAGTTTGAGGAAGCACATTTGATTGAATAGTTGTTGGATGTACCGTAACTCCCACCGGAGGTGGCTCATCTTCTGGAATGATAGGATCTAGAGATGCAGAATTTTGATTGACAGCAAGCTCTTGATTATTCAAAGGTATATCAACCCCTTGACTATCTTGAGTTTGTGCTGCTACATGTATCGGTGTTATTACTGCCGGCTGAGCAGTTTGCTGAGTCATTATTATTTGGTGCATGCTTTGCATCATGGTAAGCATATCCTTTAGTGATTGCTCAATGGCAGAGAGACGTTGTTCTGTATTAGCAGATGATGTCTCCGGTTCATCTCCAATAGCATAGGATTCAACCTCTCTTGAAGATACAGAGGGATTGGTATAGAGGTATGAATCGACACTATCAGTTTCGGACTCAAGAGACTGAGTACCTCCAGCTTCTGAATCAGAAGTCTGCAACTGTCTTTGTCTTCTTGATCGAGTATTCTGATATACTCCTTCAAAGGAATCAAGAAGTCTGTTGAACTGTTGTTGACCAGGAGTCTGGGACGAGTTGCGTCTTGGACGTCATCTTCTGTTGGTATGAGATGCCATGTTGACTGACGCATATAACAACTCATGTTCTTGGTCATCAACCTATTGCTGAGGCTCATTATAGCTTAATCGGTCAAAAACTGACCGCTTAGAAGCCGAACAGCAACATTTGATTACAATCTGGTGACACTCATAATGATGATTTTCTTGGGGGAGTGTTACAGGAGATTGTCTATTTTTACGCTTTTGTACTAGCAACTGGCGTAAATCGGAAAGAGTAGAGGGAGTAGTCTTCTTTATTACATTTGGGGTAAAGAAATGTTTAGTCCCTTGTGTATAAAGAAGATTACTGGCTGCATTAGCAGAACCAAACTGTACATTTTTATGTGCTTGGAGTTGCGTGCGTAAATCCTGAGATTTTTTAGCACAAAGAACTCCATCAGCATTACGCGTAATTTGTAGGTTTGGTACCTTGCGTAAAGCAGTGTAAGAAGGCTGTTGGTGGAGAACCGAAGTTTTATCAACAATGTTTTTATGCTGCATACGTGCAGGCAAATTCACTTTAGATGTAAAGGCATCATTGTGAATTTTATCTACACTGTCACAGACAGGAGATTTACTTTTATGCGTAGAGAGCAAAATATGAGTATCTGCTACGTCACAGACGGAAGATTTTCTTTTACGCGTGGAGCATAAATTTTGTGTGTCTTCCACGTCACAGACGGAAGACATATTCTTACGCACAGGGCGTAAAGCTTGTGTGTCTACCACGTCACAGACGGGAGACTGATTTTTACGCGCAGGGCGTAAAACATGAGAGTCTGCCACGTCACAGACGGGAGACTGAGTTTTACGCACGGAGCGTAAAACCTGATTTTTACGCTCAGAGCGTAAAACTTGATTTTTACGCTCAGAGCGTAAAACTTGATTTTTACGCTCAGAGCGTAAAACTAGATTTTTATGCTCAGGGCATAACACTGGATTTTTACGCTCAAGGCGTATCACCGAATTTTTACGCTCAGGGCGCATCACCAAAGTAGAGACTGCCTCATCACAGACGGGAGTCTCCACCACTGGAGTAAGAAGGATTCCTTTGCCTTTAGAGACAGCAGGGAGATCCGAGGATGCTTTGGACTTAGGAATCCAAACTTTTCGCACCTTCCGTGATTTCTGAACATTGGAGCAGCGAGTACTACCCCCAGTTCGGAGCATTTCTTCGTAGGCAGTCTGGTCGAAGTGCACAACCAGAGTCTTCTTTGTCGATCCGACCGACACATCATCATATTAAGCAATTGTCTTCTCGTCAGAGGAGAAGGTCGTCCCCAGCAGAGTCATCATTTTATTTTACTTAACAAAATGCCTAAAATTGGCTTTTGAAAGAAAACTAGAAAAAGTACATAAACTATAAATTGTTCTGGGAAGTATTGCTATAGAAGTCTGATCTGAGAGCGATCACTTTGTTCCTTGGACCATAAGATGATGATGAAGAAAACTGCTTGAAGAAGACGAACAATCGGAAGAACTAAGTAACCGGAAAGGTATCGAGCAATGGCACTAATGGCACAGTCGAATGCTTTCTTGCTTTGCTCCACCCTGTTCTTGAGGAAAAGTTGAAGAAATGCTTCTGGGAATATCACTCTGGAAGTATGAGTTTTCTCAGAATCTCCTCCCCTGTCTCTCTGTTGATCTCTTGATGATGTCTATATAAAAAATAAGTATATTTATAGACTTAACCCTTTGTGCATAAAAAGCAACAAAATCGGGTCTTTACGCTAACAACTGTCACCCACGATGCAACTCATCCTCTACGCACATTGACACGTGTCCCATGTCGAGTTTGATCTCTACGCATGGTAACACGTGTCCCACTACTTCAACAAAATGGAGAGAGCACATACACACGTTCCTCGAGAAGTGTGGCATGAAAGCCACGTGGGCAAACCACGTTCTTAAGTAGTCAGGAAAGATCGGGCGTAAAAATGACCCAAAATACACTTCCAGCGTAAAGTGGCAAACTGGGCATAAAAATAACTCAAACTAAACTTCCTGCGTAAAGTAGCTAAAATAGCCTTGAGCGTAAAAAGTAGCCCAAATAAACTTTGCGCCCACAATAGCCTTGAGCGTAAAATCTCGAATAGCTACCGTGCGTAAAAGAAGCAATTGCATTGAGCGTAAAGTAGCCCCATATGCACACTATACGAAGAGTATTGGGTTTGGTGTAAATCCAATCTTCTCGACTTCTGTGCTACACATTGTCAGAAAAATCATTCTGTCAGATCAAATCTCTGGCATTAAATGCGGCCTGACAGTCTGTCCCCAGCAGAGTCGCCATTTTGTTTCACTCAACAAAATGCCTAAAATTGGCTTTTAAAAGAAAACTAAAAAAAGTACAGAAAGTATAAATTGTTCTGGGAAGTATTGCTATGGAAGTCTGATCTAAGAGCGATCACTTTGTTCCTTAGACCATAAGATGATGATGAAGAAAACTGCTTGAAGAAGACGAACAATCGAAAGAACTAAGCTACCGGAAAGGTATCGAGCAATGGCACTAATGGCACAGTCGAATGCTTTCTTGCTTTGCTTCACCCTGTTCTTGAGAAAAAGTTGAAGAAATGCTTCTGGGAAATCACTCTGAAAGTATGAGTTTTCTCAGAATCTCCTCTCATGTCTCTCTGTTGGTCTCTTGATGATGTCTATATGAAAAATAATTCTATTTATAGACTTAACCCTTTGTGCATAAAAAGCAACAAAATCGGGTCTTTACGCTAACAACTGTCACCCACGATGCAACTCATCCTCTACGCACATTGACACGTGTCCCATGTAGAGTTTGATCTCTACGCATGGTGACACGTGTCCTACTACTTCAACAAAATAGGGAGAGCACATACACACGTTCCTCGAGAAGTGTGGCATGAAAGCCACGTGGGCAAACCACGTTCTTAAGTTGTTAGGAAAGATCGAGTGTAAAAATGACCCCAAAAAAACTCCCAGCGTAAAATTCAATGAATAGCTCCCGCGTAAAGTAGCTAGCGTAAAAGTAGCTTGCGTAGAGAGTAGCTCGCGAAAAATTTTCAACTTCTTTGACTAAGTCCATGAAGCACTTTTTTTTATGCTCCTACAAATAGGTCCACAAAATTCTCCAACGGGAAAAACAACCACGTCCATATTACCTCTGAGTTGTTTTCCCGTCCATCACAAACAAACTACCCAACACATAGAACTTCCACGTTAATAGCACCTTTGAGTGGTTCTGTGTACCCCTATTAGGCCTACTCCTACCACGTCCTCATTACCTCTGAGTAGGGAGGCTCTACTTCAGACCCATATTTACCATTTTCTCATTACCTCTGAGTAAATATGTTGGTCTTCTCCCCACTTATTATCAGTACTCGCATCGCCAGTACACAAAAAGGGTAATAAGTCCATAAAAGTTATCCTAATCTATTACTCGTACCATCGGGGTACCAAAGAGTAGTAGGTCTATAAAATATTATTCAAATCTATTTGTTCACATTTCCAAATGCACAAAAGGGGCAATAGGTCCACAAAAAGTCCCCCCAAGGGGATATTCTTTATATTCACAAAAAAATGAGAAGGAAAGTCCACTACTCATCAGCAACACATAGCTTGATAAGACCGTCTTCCAACTGCGCAGTTGAGCGCTCAATTCTCAGTCTGGCTCGACGTTCAGCTTCCTGGAATAGCTTTTCAGCATCCTCAAGATGTGCATGAGCCTGCCAGTCTTCCTCTAGTTTCTTCAATGCACCTTCTAGAGCGGCAGAGGTTCGTATGACCTCATCAGTCTCCTTATAGATCTTCTCTCTCTTGACGAGTGGCTTAGAGCTCAGTCCCCAGAGATGTCAGCCTGGCTTGGAGCTGGAGGAGCTGCTCGTTAGTTTTGGTCATAGCACGAGCGGTGGTCTCCTCGCGAGTCAAGCAAATCTCTTCCTCTCGGCTCAGCTTGTCATATTTAAGGGACAGCTTCTGGAGATCCTTCTCCAAAGTAGGCTTGTTCGTCTCTTGAACATCCTTCACCTTTTCCACTGCTTTTACAAGGAAAGCACGCTCCTGCTTCACTGCAACAGACATATCGACTTGCTGCAGTTTCTGTAACTGGATTAGGCACTGATTAGCCTCTGCCAGCTTGTGCTCCAGAAGGACGGCCATCCCTTCTCCACCCGGAAGTGTCTTCAGCAGGTCAATCTGGCCTTGGGCGCAGTGACGAGCCATGGCAAATGAAGTCCCTCTCATTAAAGTAGCTTCAACCCCTCATTTTAGATGATGGTAGTAGCTCTCAACTATATCCCTCGACGATTCGTCAAGATTTTCCAAAGATGACGGCGTCGAAGGAATATCAGCCAAGGAACCTGAAGGTGTGTGAGAAGAAGGCATAGCAGAGCTTGACGACCCTATCAGAAGGGAAACAAACTCCGAGCGATGAGACTCCCGTACAGCATCGATCTCCTCTTCTGCAGCCCGAAGAAGCCGAAGACTAGGTAGAGTGGAGAGTTCAGTCTCCGGGGAAGAGGCAGCTTTAATCAACCATGCATCCATCAATGCTAGTATAGGAACCACCGCCTCTACCATTGTTACTTCTGGTATAAGCGGCTCTGAACTCGGCTCAGCATTTTTTTATTTGAAGGAGGGGAGGTCAATTTCTTCTCTTCAGCAAGAGGTCCGCCTCGACGTCGTCCGCTATCTCCTCCTCCGCGGTCATATCCACCATCGTTAGTGGAGAGGTAGGTCATGTAGGTCCGGAACAACCAACCATCAGCTTGACTCGAAGGATATGAAAAAAGAGCGAATGAACCTCCTTGTCGGTAAGAATATGACATAGCTTACCATGGAAGGGCGGTAGAGACCGCAACTCGCTCTGGACAGTCATGATTCCTTCTACTGCCCCCATATCCTCCTCTACAGTAATATCCAAATCACCTACATATGTCACTCCAGTCCCGGTCAATCCAAAAGAAGGTAAAGCTGGGTCGGTTGCGACCAACTGAGACCCTGCAGCCTTGATATTCGATTCTGTAAGACTTGCACCTTCTTCGACCAGGGTGCCCGTAAATGGAGGAGTCTATGAGGCAGCATCGGGCTCCGGAGAGTTTAGGTCCTCCAAAGACTGCATAAAGGAAAAAGGAGAAACAATAAGATAAAGTCCCAAAAATAACAGGGTGGTCGGCCGGAATGAAACTTACCTCTGGAAGGGTTTCGGCATCACTGCCCTCTCCCGCGAGGTCGAAACCTCGATTCCTAAACGCAACTCATTTTTGAGAACGAGGCCTATTAGCAACGGAAGGTTCGCGCTTACTTCGCTTAGGCGAAGGACTCGGCACAGAAGAAGGCAAGGCGTCACCGGAATACTTACAGGGGGTAACAGATCGTTATATTCATCCTCCTCTTCCGTATCAGTAAAATCGGAGTCAGAGATTTCAACGGTCTTTGCCTTCCCTGCCATGTTCCTCTTTTTGGACTCCTCATGCTTTTTCGCCAGCTTAGTACCAGTTATGAAACTGGTACTCGCATTGAAGTCATAGGGAGGCCGATTCACAGAGACGTGATGGAGTGATGCCATGTACGAGATGCGCACCAAGCCCCGGTATCAGGAAGAGAGAAGATGGTTTGAGTGCAGACAGCACATTAGTAATGCCAGGCCCGGATACCATCTAGGACGTCGCCCTCATAACCGAAGCAGGGACTCGGGTTGTCCAAAAACAACTGGCAGTTGTAGGTCCTAAAAAATCAAGTTGCACACATCAACAAAGTCATAAAGATCGAGAAATATATCTTTCAAATGAACTGCGCAGACATCAGATTGAGCAGCATACAGATTGTGCACACTTGACTGCGTACACTCTCAAGCGCACAGGCTGACATGGCAAATCATCATCATTAAATGACACAATCAAATCTTGTGATAGCTGACAGCACGAAGAACGAGGCGACTGTTTGTTTAATCGTGCAGCACGGCGCTCGAGGACAGCTAGCAGCGCAATCGGTCAGCCTATCGGATGCGCAATCCATATTAGCGCAATCCATGCTTGCGCAGTCCATTCCTACGTAATCCAAAGCTAGCGCAAATCAGGTTGCGCGCTCTATCAACACAACTGACAACATATACGTGGCATTCATGCCATCAATTGCTCATTACGTGGCAACCGTCTATGCACGATCATGCACATTTCAATCAAATGATGCCATGTGTCCAAGACAGTTGGCCCATGATCAGACAACTGCCTGTGCAGTCTACTGTTGCGCAATCCAATTCATGCGCAATCCATCATGCGTAGTCTAGAATAACTAAAAGTTAGTTATTTCCAGAACTCTATAAATAGAGTTTCAAGTCTCCATTCAAGGGGATCACATATCAGAAATCAGAGATCAGATAGAGAGATCAGACATAAAAGTTCAGAGAGTTCAAGAGTTCTTGCCCAAGTGCTGCTGCTTTCTTCCGAGGCTTTTGCCTTCAATTCTCCGAGGCTTTTGCCTTCAAGTCAACTTCAGAGGCTACTGTCTTCAAAGTTTACATCGTCCAAGGGATAAAGCAATCGTCTTCTAGATTGGATTCCTACAGTTGTACTTTCCCAGAATTCTTGTAATCTTTACAAAGTTTGTATCAATAAAGTTTCATACTTTTGTTTTTGCAAACAAAATGGCGACTCTGCTGGGGACGACTTTCTCCTCCGACGAGGAAGTGACAACTCAATGTGACGTAGCGTCTATCGGGAAGACGCAGAAGACTCTGGTTGTGAAGGTCAACCAGACAGCCTATGAAGCCATGATCAACTCTAAGACCACTTTTCGCACTGCAACCACTTCTGCCACGAGCAAAGTACGCCCAGTGTGGGTCTCCAAGACTGTTGTGCAGTCCATTAACTCTGCCAGCAAGTCTGCTGTGCAATCTGCCAAGAAGCCAGTTGCGCAATCTGCTGCACAGTCTACAGTTGCTACCACTAAAACTGTTGCACAATCTGTCTCAACTACTCATGTGCAAGCTGCTGTTGTTAGTGCACAGAAGACTTCTTATGCTGCCTTGTCAAAGTATAAGACTCCTCTGCCTCTGGCGCAGTTGGCTGCCTATCTTCCTGCGCAAACTGGTACTCCAGTAACTAGAGTGCATCCTAAACACTCTGTGGCCAGAACTCCTAATGCGCAAACCATATTGTCTGTGGCTAGAACCAGAAATTTCTCTGTTAAGGACTCTCCTGCGCAACCTGCCAGTGCGCCATCCACCCATGCACAAGCCATGTCTGCACAATCCAAGAAAGATAGCCCTTTAGCTAATCTCTCTTCTTCTCACAACAAGGAGAAAAGCTCTACTCCTCTCCAGCACCCGGCTGCTCTTGTGCAACCCACTGGGGGTAGTCTTTTGGCTATTCCTCCTCCCCACAACAAAGGAAAAGGCCCTTTGGTCTTTTCTCAAACTTTCTTGTCTCATGACTTGGAAGGCAACAGAGGGAAACGCTCTTTAGCTAACCCTTCTTTCCAAAACAAAGGAAAGGGCCTTTGGTCTTTTCTCAATCTTCTTTGATTTTTACCGTCGAAGATCAATCTGAATGTGTGTAACACCCAGTTTTCCAGATGAGGATAATTTTGAAATTTTGTAATTATAATTTTTATTTATTGATTATTATTTTATATTATAATTTTTGGTGATTTTTAATCATTTTTAAACTATTTAAAATTATGACTTGTGATTTTGACATTTTACTATTGTTTGGTTTTAATTTCGAGGAATTTGTCACCTCCAATTTTCAAGAACAGGGGTATTTTTGTCATTTGTATTTTTAAAATATTTTTGAAATTTATTTTATTATTTATGATATTGTTTTGGGATTATTTGAGTCGGGTTCGAATTTCAGCTCAATCCGACTTGAAACGGGGACCCGGGGGTAGTTTTGACTTTAGTGGACCCACACACTAGTTAGGCATGGCCCACATGATATTAATTTTAGTCCACATGATATTAATTTTAGTTAGTAGTTAGACTAATTATTATGGATAAGGTTAGTGTGATTAGAGACTTTAGAATGACTAATTTAGCCCCAACCAATTAGCCCTTTCCTAATACTAATAGAATAGGTTAGTGGGGGCATTTTGGACCTTACCATAATAGGACAAAAAGCCCCATATGGCCAGCCACTTTGAGAGTGGATAGGCTCAAGTTTATTTTATTATTCTCATCCACACTCTCTCTTCTATTCTTCCCCAAATTTCTAGAGAGCAATCCCTAGCAATTTCTCCATCAAATCCTTCCATTTCTCCACCAAATCCTTCTATTTTGCCACCAAATCTTCTTCTTTCCTTCTCCATTCTATCCAAGGAGGAAGCTACCCAAGTTTGGGAGGATTCGGAGCTCGTTCGTGTCCTTTTGGAATCTCTACATGTCGGTGTCGCTCCGGGAAGGCTTTTCTTCGATTCGATCTACCGGGAGGTATAAATCCCTTTTTATTTTTATTTTCTCATGCATATAGGTCTATTTTGAACCCATCGGAAAGACCCCCATGGTTGTATCTCCATTTGTGTCCATTTCGTGTCCATTTGGAGGTCATAGGAGTGTCCTTTGTGTTGTGGTTGTGTCCATGTGGGAAAACCCCAAATTTGGACACACTATGTGTTGTTGTTATGTATGAATGAATTATTACGTGTTTAATCTCATATTTTTGTATTGGAAATGTGTTCTATAGTGTCTCATATATATATATTAGTGTAGAGAGTGAGTTCTTGATATATTATGTTATATACTTGTGTTCTTTTGTCTCAAACTACCCAAATCCGTCATGATTTTTATCCACGTTTTTAATTTCAGCCCTAACTTAGAAATATTATAACTTCTAGCTCAAAGCTCGGTTTAATCTCCTGTTTTTTTTAAAAGAAGCGTATTGAAGTTAGCTTTCCAAAAACATATATTAATAGGCTTAATTCTTTCTGTAACTTTCTAGAGAATTATTTGAGTGTCAGCTGTACGAAAGATAAACGCGTTCTCGGTGTTTTCGCGATTCCGGGAGTTTTCGGAAACGAAAACGCAATCCGTTTGAAGTTTTGGAAAGCTAACACATAGATCTATAGCATATATTAATTTTAGATTTTAATTCATGCTGAGATGCTACAGTATTGATTATTAGTAGGAGTTACTATTCGGCATATGTATTTTGTGCACCCTTGTGTGTAATATAATGTTCTATTTGATTTTAACCCATGTTAATATATATATATTATGTAATTAAATAGAGAATGCAAGCATGAGTAAATGTTTAAATAAAAGATATATGAGGTGTAAGTATCCTATCTAATGTAAGCATGTATAAGTATGGCTTATAATGAATATGTAGGTTCCATAGTATGTAATGTATGGTGCATATAGTGGTGCAAGAGAATAAATGAATGATGAATGAATGCAAACATGAATGTAATGTAATAATAGATATAATGTATGCAATATACAAGTTAATGAGATGTAATGTTCTATGTTAACACAAATCCTATATTACCTCATGTACCCCTTACACTATGTTGACACTATCACTCTTGACACTTTGTTCACTTACACTTTGACACTCTTTGATATGTATACACTATGTATGCCCATTTAACCCTCACTTGCCCCTTTGCCATGTTCACATACACACACATAGCCTCTTAAATAAGTATTTATGAATACAGTTAACTTAGCTATGTATGTATATTATATATATGTTAGCATATTGTGTTGTAATATATAAGTTTATATAACCATTTGAAATGCCATGATTATAGACCTAATGTTGAATACCAATATATGCATGTGTATATATGTGTAGACATATATAGCTTAAAGTAGTAGATTACCTAGTGTATATCCAATGTGAATTCTTGCCTATTTGAGTATTGAATAATTGCATGCTATATAGAGTTGGGTGTATGTTGGCTTGTATAGCCTTGTATTGATGTGTGCTTGCTAGGATAGTCTTGGTTAGGCCTAGTAAGACTTGCTGGGTTAGGACATGACCTAGTTTGACCTAGTTTGACTAGTACAGTTGACCAAGTTGACCAAGAGTTGACTTTGGTCTAGATTGACCTAGAATCATGTAGAATGCATAGTAGAACTTCATATTGTCATTTTGGACTTGTTGTGACTTGTGCTGTTCTGATTAGGAGCCAGACACCTCTCATTGGACAGTATATTTACTTTAGACATTCAGACATCAGGCGAGTACATTCTCTGATAGTTCTCTCATTTACTTGTCAATTACTGTACTTCAGTTCTAGTTAGTTGTATGTGATTCTCTGTTACAATACGTGTGGATATTTCTGGATTCATGTATACGACACACTTTTACTTTCTGGCCTCTATTACTGGTATCATCTCTATTACTGGAATCATTTAACTGGAATCATTTAACTGGAATCATTTACTGGTATCATTATATTTTGGCTGGACTCATCTTGAATCATTGTGTCGGAATTCTGGATTCACTTGCTGGGAGGGGAAATACTAGAATGAGACATGTAGACATACCCCAATCTGGAATCTCCTTACTGGAATCTACTGGAAGCATAGCCATCTCTTGCCTGATCAGTGAGGGATGTGCCTAATTACCCACAGCCGTTTACATGTCGAACTCGGTATTTTAAAACACATTGCTAGAGTATAGGCTAGACTCACCCTAGAATCTTTGATCACTATAACTGGAATCGTCCCTTACTGGATTTATCTTGTATTAGATTCATCTTGTACTGGACTTACATTGGAGTTATACTTGTCTACATTGCTGTCTGGACTTTACATCATATTACCCTGGTTCAGCTAGTTCTATTTTTACAGTCTTTATTGCTATGATTCTTCTCTTGTTTAGTTATTTTCTTTCCTTGCACTTTATCTGTCTTCTTACCATCACCTGAACATAAACTGCCATATTCATCAATACAACTGTCTATAACTGTTTTATAGTTCTTTGTCATTTACTTGGGTTTTCTTGATGAGTTGTACTCGTTCCTGTCCTGACTGGACCTGTTGATAAATTTTACAGATAGCCTGGAGGTTGCCTGCTAGCCTAGAGGAGACATAGTAGAGGTTGTATAGTTAGTTATTTCAGTTGTATTGAGTTGTATTTATTCTATGGATTACTGTATTGAGCTTTGGGATGTTTTCTGAGTTTGTATCTTAGACACTTAGACTTCTATCTGCTGTATCTCTTTGGATTTTATGCTTTATCTATCTACCATTATGCTCTACCTTAGATGTGATTGAGTTTACATTCTGCCATGTCACCCCCAATCGGGGAGTATAAACTGCTTAGCCTTATACTGTTAGATGCATGAGACCTAGGACAGCGTTCTACCGCCGACACTGCGGCGTAGGCTGGGCGTTGTTACGTTCTCGTGCCCTTACTCTAGGGTATGGGTCGTGACACATTTTTAGTGGTGGCCCATGCAGGTCGAGTTTATGTAGTGGTATTCGAAATAGAGTATCACTACAGCCTGCAGTAGGATTAGGATATTTTGAAGGTACTCAATCACATTAGGAAAAACTCCTTATCAGATCCCTTTATCTAAATTTGCTGCTTATTGTTTTTCCCTTGAATACAAACTGCCCTTCTTTGAAATTTCACTTCATTCTCAGAAATTGTTTCTTGTTTTGATCTATCTTCATGATGATTATAAAGGCACGATCTCATCGCTTCGGTTCGGGGAATACTATCGAGAGGCTGGCCACCTCTCGTCCTGTTCATCAGGGCCTCGAGACCGCAGCTTCTGTTGTGCCGACTCAGGTTGGCATTTCTGCTACATTGGAGGTGCACCTCCGTCTGTACAGAGACTTTTCCCTTCGTTTTTGGTTTCTCTCAGCAGCAGTAATTCATGCAGCATCAGCAGCAGAGATTTATGCAGTATCAGTATCAGGCTGGAGGAAACCAGCAGGGTGAGCTATCGTCAGGACAGTCGAGGATGCACAGACCGTTGGAGATCTTGCTACAAGTTCCGTTCTTCTCAATTCCATTCCCGTAATTGTCTTTTATAATTACCTTGAAATCTGATTCCATCTGTTCCTTGTTGATTGATTAATTTTGTCATGTTACTCTTTTGTTGTGTTTGTTTTTCTTTTGAGAAAAGTATATGGGCTAGGTCGCCTAAATCATGGGATCTAGAATCCTCGATAGTCGTGTTAGTTGGCATAGTGAGGACATGTAGTCAGATTTTGGATGTATTCTCGGGTATGGGAATTTAAGGTTTTCGCCGTCGCATGCGGCAGTGCAAAAATTTTAAATACCATGAACCTAGAGGTACGTACCTTAGTCAAGGACTCTGTGATTATCGTAGCCTTGCTCACTAGCATGATGAAGACTCTGGACAACATGATTTGGACAGACGCTTATGATTAACAGATTGTATCTTGAGAAGGTTTAAACATCATACCCTTTTGATTGTTATAAATAACTTAGGAGTAGGGATATTTAGTTTTGTAGAGCTTTTTCATAGGTAGTTCCTTCATAGTATAATGGTATGATGACTTGTAGAGTGTTTGTACCCTAGAGGTGATAGTTAGCATTGGTGTTAGAATAGTAACCCATTGCAGATAATTCTCCTGTTATCTATAATACCAACCAGTTACACATAGGATGTTAGTATGCCTTACAGCCTTGATGATTATTACTACTTTCCCTTACCTTATCCAGTGAGGCACCCATGACCAGAGCCTGCCTCTGAGTATAGTTGTAGTTTCACCTAAGACCGAGATGTCTATTTGCATAGATAGATTGCAGATGTTATTGGCATATGGGATATAGGTTAGTTGGTATCTATAGGCCATTATTGTATAGGGTTATAAACATGTTGTTTAGCCTATACTTGGTTCAGTTTTCCATTTTAGTTAAGTTCTCTTCGTGTTGAGTTCCTTTGTGTTGATCACCTTTATAGGCAGTGTGCAGACCCTTCACTAGATACCATGTCCCCTTGATTCAGACCATTTATCCTTAGCCTAGTTCTAAGCATTGTTTCAGACCCTTATAAGTTAGTCTGCCTTAACCCTTGGTTGATCAGTCATGTATATATATATAGATGATATATTTAGGATATATGTGATGGGTTGTTGTTCTTGAGCATATATATATGTGGTATTTGGTATTCATGTGCTTAGCTTGTAGGTATTTAGTTATAGGTGACTTGATAGGATTGGGAAGTTAAGAGCTAGTCTATTATAGAGTTTCTCTTTTGCTAAATTCTAGTTGCCAACACCTAGATAGCTAGCATAGGTAAAACCCTAAGAAGTTGACCAGTTGATGACCAAGTACTTGGATGTTGAAAAATTGACTAGTGATTGACCCTTGACTATGTTTGACATAGAAGGGGGTGCGATCATCTTAATTTCGAGGACGAAATTTTTATAAGGTGGGTAGGATTGTAACACCCAGTTTTCCAGATGAGGGTAATTTTGAAATTTTGTAATTATAATTTTTATTTATTGATTATTATTTTATATTATAATTTTTGGTGATTTTTAATCATTTTTAAACTATTTAAAATTATGAATTGTGATTTTGACATTTTACTATTGTTTGGTTTTAATTTCGAGGAATTTGTCACCTCCAGTTTTCAGGAACAGGGGTATTTTTATCATTTGTATTTTTAAAATATTTTTGAAATTTATTTTATTATTTATGATATTGTTTTGGGATTATTTGAGTCGGGTTCGAATTTCAGCTCAATCCGACTTGAAACGGGGACCCGGGGGTAGTTTTGACTTTAGTGGACCCACACACTAGTTAGGCATGGCCTACATGATATTAATTTTAGTCCACATGATATTAATTTTAGTTAGTAGTTAGACTAATTATTATGAATAAGGTTAGTGTGATTAGAGACTTTAGAATGACTAATTTAGCCCCAACCAATTAGCCCTTTCCTAATACTAATAGAATATGTTAGTGGGGGCATTTTGGACCTTACCATAATAGGACAAATAGCCCCATATGGCCAGCCACTTTGGGAAAGGATAGGCTCAAGTTCATTTTATTATTCTCATCCACACTCTCTCTCTTGTTCTTCCCCAAATTTCTAGAGAGCAATCCCTAGCAATTTCTCCACCAAATCCTTCCATTTCTCCACCAAATCCTTCCATTTTGCCACCAAATCTTCTTCTTTCCTTCTCCATTCTATCCAAGGAGGAAGCTACCCAAGTTTGGGAGGATTCAGAGCTCGTTCGTGTCCTTTTGGAATCTCTACGTGTCGGTGTCGCTCCGGAAAGGCTTTTCTTCGATTCGATCTACCGGGAGGTATAAATCCCTTCTTATTTTTATTTTCTCATGCATATAAGTCTATTTTGAACCCATAGGAATGACCCCTATGGTTGTATTTCCATTTGTCTCCATTTCGTGTCAATTTGGAGGTCATAGGAGTGTCCTTTGTGTTGTGGTTGTGTCCATGTGGGAAAACCCCAAATTTGGACACACTATGTGTTGTTGTTATGTATGAATGAATTATTACATGTTTAATCTCATATTTTTGTATTGGAAATGTGTTCTATAGTGTCTCATATATATATATATTAGTGTAGAGGGTGAGTTCTTGATATATTATGTTATATACTTGTGTTCTTTTATCTCAAACTACCCAAATCCGTCATGATTTTTATCCACGTTTTTAATTTCAGCCCTAACTTAGAAATGTCATAACTTCTAGCTCAAAGATCGGTTTAATCTCCCATTTTTTTTAAAAGAAGCGTATTGAAGTTAGCTTTCCAAAAAAATATATTAATAGGCCTAATTCTTTCTGTAACTTTCTGGAGAATTATTTGAGTGTTAGCTGTACGAAAGACAAACGCGTTCTCGGTGTTTTTGCGATTTCGGGAGTTTTCGGAAACGAAAATGCAATCCGTTTGAAGTTTTGGAAAGCTAACACATAGATCTATAGCATACATTAATCTTAGATTTTAATTCATGCTAAGATGCTACAGTATTGATTATTAGTAGGAGTTACTATTCGGCATATGCATTTTGTGCACCCTTGTGTGTGATATAATGTTCTATTTGATTTTAACCCATGTTAATATATATATATATTATGTAATTAAATAGAGAATGCAAGCATGAGTAAATGTTTAAATAAATGATATATGAGGTGTAAGTATCCTATCTAATGTAAGCATGTATAAGTATGGCTTATAATGAATATGTAGGTTCCATAGTATGTAATGTATGGTGCATATAGTGGTACAAGAGAATAAATGAATGATGAATGAATGCAAACATGAATGTAATGTAATAATAGATATAATGTATGCAATATACAAGTTAATGAGATGTAATGTTCTATGTTAACACAAATCCTATATTACCTCATGTACCCCTTACACTATGTTGACACTATCACTCTTGACACTTTGTTCACTTACACTTTGACACTCTTTGATATGTATACACTATGTATGCCCATTTAACCCTCACTTGCCCCTTTGCCATGTTCACATACACACACATAGCCTCTTAAATAAGTATTTATGAATACAGTTAACTTAGCTATGTATGTATATTATATATATGTTAGCATATTGTGTTGTAATATATAAGTTTATATAACCATTTGAAATGCCATGATTATAGACCTAATGTTGAATACCAATATATGCATGTGTATATATGTGTAGACATATATAGCTTAAAGTAGTAGATTACCTAGTGTATATCCAATGTGAATTCTTGCCTATTTGAGTATTGAATAATTGCATGCTATATAGAGTTGGGTGTATGTTGGCTTGTATAGCCTTGTATTGATGTGTGCTTGCTAGGATAGTCTTGGTTAGGCCTAGTAAGACTTGCTGGGTTAGGACATGACCTAGTTTGACCTAGTTTGACTAGTGCAGTTGACCAAGTTGACCAAGAGTTGACTTTGGTCTAGATTGACCTAAAATCATGTAGAATGCATAGTAGAACTTCATATTGTCATTTTGGACTTGTTGTGACTTGTGCTGTTCTGATTAGGAGCCAGACACCTCTCATTGGACAGTATATTTACTTTGGACATTCAGACATCAGGCGAGTATATTCTATGATAGTTCTCTCATTTACTTGTCAATTACTGTACTTCAGTTCTAGTTAGTTGTATGCGATTCTCTATTACAACACGTGTGGATATTTCTGGATTCATGTATACGACACACTTTTACTTTCTGGCCTCTATTACTGGTATCATCTCTATTACTGAAATCATTTAACTGGAATCATTTAACTGGAATCATTTACTGGTATCATTATATTTTGGCTGGACTCATCTTGAATCATTGTGTCGAAATTCTGGATTCACTGCTGGGAGGGGAAATACTAGAGTGAGACATATAGACATACCCCAATCTGGAATCTCCCTACTGGAATCTACTGGAAGCATGGCCATCTCTCGTCTGATCAGTGAGGGATGTGCCTGATTACCCACAGTCGTTTACATGTCGAACTCGATATTTTAAAACACATTGCTAGAGTATAGGCTGGACTCACCCTGGAATCTTTGATCACTATAACTGGAATCGTCCCTTACTGGATTCATCTTGTATTAGATTCATCTTGTACTGGACTTACATTGGAGTTACACTTGTCTACATTGCTGTCTGGACTTTACATTATATTATCCTGGTTCAGCTAGTTCTATTTTTATAGTCTTCATTGCTATGATTCTTCTCTTGTTTAGTTATTTTCTTTCCTTGCACTTTATCTGTCTTCTTACCATCACCTGAACATAAACTGCCATATTCATCAATACAACTGTCTATAACTGTTTTATAGTTCTCTGTCATTTTCTTGGGTTTTCTTGATGAGTTGTACTCGTTCCTGTCCTGACTGGACCTGTTGATAAATTTTACAGATAGCCTGGAGGTTGCCTGCTAGCCTAGAGGAGACATAGTAGAGGTTGTATAGTTAGTTATTTCAGTTGTATTGAGTTGTATTTATTCTATGGATTACTGTATTGAGCTTTGGGATGTTTTCTGAGTTTGTATCTTAGACACTTAGACTTCTATCTGCTGTATCTCTTTGGATTTCATGCTTTATCTATCTACCATTATGCTCTACCTTAGATGTGATTGAGTTTACATTCTGCCATGTCACCCCCAATCGGGGAGTATAAACTGCTTAGCCTTATACTGTTAGATGCATGAGACCTAGGACAGCGTTCTACCGTCGACACTGCGGCGTAGGCTGGGCGTTGTTACGTTCTCGTGCCCTTACTCTAGGGTGCGGGTCGTGATAATGTGTTCCGACATCAGTCAGTACAAAGACCCTTTCTCACAAGGATTCTCCTTATTTCCTTGCCAAAGGAAAGTGTGCTGATCAGAGAGGTATTCTGTCTACTCCGGTAGCAGAGTTTCAAGATCTCCCAACCCTCAAGATCTCCCGTTTAAGACAGGGAAAATTGCTGGTGTCTCAAACAGAAACCCCTGGGGGTGAGTTTGCTGATCTAAGAACTTATCTCAACAGGCCAACTTCGGTGAAACGTAAACAGCCAATGCCGAAGGCCAAACATCATCAGAAGCAGACTTCCAGGATCAAGAATCCGGACACCTATGCTAATAAAATGAGCACTTCCCTGTACACTCAAGGGACAAAACATTTGAAGAATCGGAACCATGTTCCGAATGTATTAAAGAACATATCCCTCGAACTTTTCCTCGTCCCGTTGCTGTTCTCGATCTCCGAGAACACCTCAAACAAAGACGGGATAACACTTCAACACTTCCAATTCAACCAAGTGATCATCATCATTGTAATCATAAGGTTGTTATCAAGTGTTGTTATCAAACAACTAGACGATCTGTCTTCGATCGTTTGAACTTTTCTAACTCTGAATCTATGTCGGAAGATGAAGATGAAGTTCTGTACGCTTTCGTCAATATGACTTCCAGAGACACTGGGGGTAGGAAGTGCTCTAAGCATGGAAAGCCTCGCAGACCAAGCCAACGGTATTTGGATTTACTCCAAGAATCCTTTGAAGTATTCCAATATACCAGATCCCGAAGCCGAGACACAATCGGTCAAAGGAATCTTCAAGATCCTTCAGAACGTCTTCTTTCTTCTCATTCAGGAGATGATTCTTTCTCCGACTGTGATGCATACAGCGAAAGCTCAGAACAGACAGTGTCTTCCACTGTACCCAGAGAAGTGACAGCTTACGTTGTCAATGAAGATCCTAATGCTTCCATTTCAGCTAGTCAAGAACAAAGAATAGCTGCACTAGAAGATAAGTTGAAGACCATGGCTGAGATGGTCGTAAGTATGCATTCCATCATTGTGGCCCAGCATACGGTACCACCGACCGTACTGCCTGCAAATCCCGAAATCATAGCATCGTCGGTGCCTGCTAATGCAGGGCTGGGGGTAGCATCTCTTCCAGTACCTCCTGTATAAGTCCAACCTACACCCAGTCAGTCAGGTGCTGGGGGTAGTGCTTATCATGATGTTCCTCCTCCTAACATCGTGGTTCAGCCTACCCCTTCTACATCAGTGGAAGATGCCAATGAAGCTGTGAAGCTCCTGCGAACTCAGTTCGAAGCTTTCAAGAAGAAAGACAACTTGCAAAGGTTGGAGATCAAACAACCTTACCCAGTTGAATGGAAGGAAGTCCAGTTTCCTCCAAAGTACAAGATTCCAACTATCTCGCTTTTTGAAGGTAGCACATCTCCAAGTTAATTCATCAACCACTTTGAGGTTATGACTATTCAACTTCAACCAAATGACGCTCTTCTTACCAGAGTATTCGTCGGCTGTTTAGCTGGCGTAGCATACGATTGGTACAGAAGCTTGCCCGATGGTTGTATCACCTCCTTCTCTTGCTTAAAGCAAATCTTCTTGGAACGATTTTATGAGGGGATCAATGACATGACTATGTCAGCCCTCAATAAAATCAAACAAAGGCATAATAAAACTGCTGAAAGTTTCATCGAAAGATTCTGTCGGGAAGCTCTGAAAATGCCACCGGGAACTCCGGCTGCTGTCACCATAGACACCTGCAAGGCAAATCTATTGCCTATCATTAGTATATGGACGGGGTCTACTCAATTCCAAGACTGGCCATCTTTCATTGTCAACGCTAAAGCAGCCAAAGTTAGCGCTGACAAATTCAAGCAGCTAGGGGTACAAATATCTAACCCCGACCGGGATGAACATCAAACATCAGGTGGTGGCAATTGTCAGAACAACCGCAAACCAAAAGAAACTTTGAACATCAATTTGAACAAGAACAAAGAATCTTTGGCGGTCAATGTAGCTCCTCCTACGTCCACTTCTACTCCTTCAGCACCTCCTCCAAGGGAACCTCGTCCTAAAGTAGAGTATTCCTTTGACGAGAATGACACTGCTAGCATTTTTGATTGCTTAATCAAAAGCAATAAGATCCAACTTCCAGATCCAAAGAAGCCCGATGAAGTCGGTAAGACTGATCATCCCAAGTACTGTGTCTATCACAGGTTCATCGGATATCCCACTCGAGCATGTTATGTGCTCAAAGGCAAAATTCAGGAGCTGGTCAACGCTGGCGTCGTCACTCTGCAACAAGATAAGAAGACTGTTACTACAAACATGGTATCAGTTCAGTTCGATGACTTTCCGCCCCAGATGATGCAGTATGGCGTCATTCCTATCCCCAAAGCTACTCTTGAGATTGAGAATCTCCCTCCTCCACGAAGTGAAGGTCTCGTCCCTTTGTCTCTTGAAAATGACGAGATTATGTGGATTCATCCGGATCTTGCTTCAGAGTTTGAACTTCCCTCTTCCTCCAAGAAGAAAGACCGCTTCAAGGGCAAGACAAAGATTTGCAATATGGTATCTTTTGATCCCATAATTGATGAAGAAATCCTGTTGGGCACTAGGTCAGGGAAAGCTTATCTAAAGGATTATCCTAAAGCCCAAGAGAATCATACTTCTTCCTCTGAACATGCTCCGGTGTAGCCTGCTTCTACTGAGGATATTCCTACTGCTTCCTCACCGGTTGTGATACCCATTCCTCCCAAGCCGACGGTCGCTGATAAAGGCAAACAGCAAGTCCGCTTCGATAAACCCTTGAAGAAGACATCTCCTTCTGGACTTGAAAAGCCTTACAACTTTGACATCTTGGCTCAGTTAGCTAATACACCGGCCCGGTTGTCAATTTTCGAGCTCTTACGCCTCTCTAAAGAGACTCAAGAAACTCTGAGTGAGGCTCTCATGCAAGCTGAAACCTGTTTAGCTCTTCTTAAGAAGCCGGAAGCAGAACCAGTCTCTTGCCTCCATTGTCATAGCGTGTTAGAATTAATTCCAAACATAACTTTCACTCAAGATGACTTGTTGATGGAAGATAACAGACATGACCGTCCTCTCTACTATACAGGATATGTCGATTCAATGAAAGTTGATCGTATTCTGATAGACCCAGGGTCTGCCCTTAGCATCATGCCGAAGACAATGTTGGATGCGTTGAAGATCCCTGTACATAGTCTCTCCAGTACAATCACCACCATCCTTGGATTCAATCAAGGAAGGAGCGAACCTCTGGGCAAGATTCGTCTAAAACTCCAAATAGGCAATCTTCGTACAAAGGTGACCTTCTATATCATCGACAATCATGGTTGTTCTTATAATGCTTTATAGGGGAGACCATTCCTACATGAACACAACATTGTTCTATCAACTCCTCATCAATGTTTTAAATATGTTGATGACAATGGAGAAGTTCAGAAAGAAGTTGCTGATCTTTATCCTTTCAAAGGCGTTGAAGCGTACTGCAACGACGCTCGCATGTACAAGGATGAATTCATGAAGGTTGTATTGTCTCTGGATACTGAAGAAGAGTAAGAAACAGTACCGAAAGATACCCTTATTATACCTGTCAAGGGGCGTGTTTCTCGTCCTCAATCTTCCAAGCCACTAGCTATTCACTTGCCAGTTCAGAAGAAACCAACGGATGATGATCATGATCAAAGGGAGCTCACCTCTTCTGAGCCGCTTGTTATTGACTTACGTCGTAACAAGGACAAAAAGTAGCTCACTTCTTCTGAGCCACTTGTTATAGATCTACCTCATAACAAGGAAAAAATGGAGCTCACCTCCTCTGAGCCGCTTGTTATTGGCCTCCGTCGTAACAAAGCTAATCCTTCTCCACGTTCTTCTTCTCCCCCTCTTGTAATCAATCTGACCAAGCCTGCTAAGGCTAAAGGTCCTGCTGTAAATACTAATATACAAATCAATGAAAAAGTATCTACTTTCCAGTATACTGATGTCATTTATCATACTAAATGCTACTTGGATATGTTAGATAGTTTTCACTCATTTACAATAGGAGTTGTGCAATCTCTTCAAACTGAAGTCTCTTTTGAACACCCAGATGATTCATACTGAATTGTTCCTGCTCGAAAGAAAGGCAAAAATCCAATACTTTTTAGTAAAGGACCGGAACAACAATTCAGCTATACGGATGATAGCAAAGTTAATGACACGGGACATCTTCAACTCCGTCGTTACAGTCAACAATCAAAAGATATCATTCGAAAGATGGGTTACGACTTCAAGAGCAGCCTCAACTACGGTAAAGGACGAAGAACTCCTATCCGTACGACTGTGCCGAAAGGAAAGTCATAGATGTACTACAGCAGGACCAAAAGAGGTCTTGGATATGCTTCTCCTTCAATGTTATCCCCAGCAGTTTCTGAATCCGATAGTAAAGATCGCTCTAACTCTTCTGATTCCAGATCGTGGGATTCTGACACCAGCATTGGTCAAATTCATTGGCTGACTGTGTCTTCTAACATGGTCTCTGCCGAACTTCCAGAAGGCTATGACGAGGATCTTGAAGAAAACCCTGAAACAAATCCTTGGGATCAACGAATGGATACCCAATAGAAACTCCGATTCGAATAAAGGAAACCTCCTACCGAAGATCAATTAATTCAAGTCGATGTAGGAGAAAGCGGATCATCTCGTCCAATATTCATTAGCAAGAATCTTCCCGAAGAAGATAAACAAGAGTTAATTCTTGTGATTAAAGAATATATTGATGTCTTTGCCTGGAGCTATGAAGACATGCCAGGACTAGATCCTAAAGTTGCTACTCATAAACTGAACATCTTGCCGAATGCAAAACCGGTCAAACAACAACAACGGCATTTTAAGCCAGAAATGATGGACGCAATCGACGATGAAGTCAAAAAGCTCATAGCTTGCGGCTTTATCAGAGAAGAGCAGCATCCTGATTGGGTAGCCAATGTTGTCCCAGTTCTAAAGAAAACTGGCAAAGTTCGAGTTTGCATCGACTTCTGGGATCTCAATGAAGCATGTCCAAAAGATGAATTTTCTCTCCCTATCACGGACGTCATGATTGACAATACATGTGGGTTCGAAAGAATATCTTTCATGGACGGATTCTCCGGATACAATCAAATTCGGATGAATCCTGAAGATGAAAAGCATACTTCTTTCCGCACTCCTCGTGGAGTCTATTGTTATACTGTGATGTCGTTTGGTCTCAAGAACACTGGTGCAACATACCAACGAGCCATGAGTACCATCTTTCGAGATCATCTGCACAAGACTGTCGAATGCTACGTTGATGATATTGCTGTCAAAAGTCGTCTAAAGGAAGATCACATCCAAGATTTGAAAACTATCTTCAACCTCATGCGCCAACATCAACTCAAAAATGAATCCCACCAAGTCATTCTTGGGTGTCTCTAGTGGCAAATTTCTCGGCTTCGTCATTACCTCTAAGGGTATACACGTAGATCCCGAAAAGATCAAAGCCATTCAAGAGATGCGTCCTCCATGCAACCTAAAAGAGCTACGAGGATTCCAAGGTTGACTTGCGTACATCAGGAGATTTATTTCGAATCTGTCTGGACGCTGCAGACCATTCACTCAACTCATGAAGAAGGGTGTATCTTTCGTTTGGACCGAAGAATGTCAACAAGCATTTGATGACATCAAGCGATATCTCATGAATCCACCAGTCTTGGTGCCACCAATCTCCGGCATACCATTCTTAATGTATGTCCGTGCTATGGACCATTCATTGGGTGCTTTACTTGCCCAAAAGAATAAAGAAGGCCACGAATAGGCTATCTACTACCTCAGTCGTACTATGATTGGTGCTGAACACCGTTATAGTCCAGTCGAAAAAGAATGCCTAGCTCTCATGTTTGCTGTTCAAAAGACTCGGCATTATATCATTGGTCAAACCATTCATGTCATATCCCGAGTCAATCCTCTTCGGGTACTAATGAAGAAACCTAGCACACTAAACTCTCGGCTGGCTACATGGGCCATTCTGCTAGCCCAATATGACATGGTGTATGTTCCACAAAAGTCTGTCAAAGGTCAAGCACTGGCAGATTTCATAGCAGCTCATCCTATTCCAGAGACGTCCAAACTCTACGATGAAATTCCAGACGAGACGTTGGAAGTCAACTTGATCTCTGAACAATTTCTTACTTGGCGTCTATTCTTTGACGGAGCATCCAGAATCGGACCCAATGGTGCCATTGTAGCAGGAGTCGGAGTTGTTCTCGTTTCTCCAGATGGATCAACTATCCAAAGAGCCTACTCTCTAGATGAACCATGCTCCAACAATGTGGCAGAATACAATGCTCTACTCATTGGTCTTCAATTAGCCAAACAATTTGACGTCGAGTATCTTGAAGTCTATGGTGACTCTAAGCTGGTTGTTAATCAGGTTAGAGGAACCTATGAAGTTCGTCATCAAGGCCTAGTACCTTATCATGAAGCAGCAATCAACATGGCTACATCATTCAAAGCATTCTTTATCGACTATGTTCGTCGAGCTTGCAATACTGAGGTAGATGCTTTGGCCAATCTTGCAGCAGTCCTAGCCATCCCTATCAGAAGACAACAAGTGGTGGTCATCTCTAATCGTGAGTTGTTTTGCATTGAAAACAATCGTAATATTGAATTCAGCAATTTTGCCGAAGTCAATATTATCAATGAATATTGGAGGACTCCCTTCATCGACTTCGTGGTCCATGGCGTACTCCCCGAAGATCCAAAGGAGGCCACGAGTATTCGTCGAAGGTCTCTACAATTCTATTACAACCAAACAACTAAGACTATATCGACGGACTTATGACGGTCTTCTTCTACGCTGTATAGCTGGTGATAAAGCAAAACAAGTACTGCGTGAAGCTCATGACGGTATTTGTGGAGCACATCAACCTGGTCCTAAATTACAGGATCGCATCTGACGAATGGGTTACTACTGGCCCTCTATGGTATCAGACGCCATTGATTATGCAAGAAAATGTCGAGCTTGTCAAATCTATGCAGATTTCATTCATCAACCTTCAGAATTTCTGTATCCGACGGCTGCTTCCTGGCCTTTTGAAGCTTGGGGCATGGACATCATCGGTCCTATCAATCCTCCTTCTTCTAGAGGACATCGGTTCATATTAGCAATAACCGATTATTTCTCCAAATGGGCTGAAGCTATACCTTTGGCTGAAGTCAAGACCAGCAGTGTCATTAACTTTGTCAAACACCATGTCATTTATCGATTTGGTGTACCTCGACGAATCATCCATGACAACGGACCATAATTCATCAGCCAGAAATTCACAAGGTTCTGCGATGATCATAGAATTGACAATGTCGCTTCGACAGCCTACAATCCTGCTGCTAATGGATTAGCTGAAGCTTTCAACAAAACCATCATTAAGCTCCTCAAGAAGTTTATATCTACTAACAAACGAAATTGGAGCGAAAAGCTCGGTGAATGTTTATGGGCCTACCGAACTACGGTCCGCAATCCCACAGGCTTTACATCTTTCTCTTTGGTGTACGATTGTGAAGCAGTTCTTCCTCTAGAACTTCAAATTCCTTCTTTAAGGATCGCCATTGCTAATGAACTCACTACAGAGAACAACGACCTTCTTCGATTTCAAGAATTGGAGGCACTCGATGAGAAGCGGTTAATGGCTCAGCAATATATTGAGCTATATCAAGCCCGTATCTCGAAGACTTTCAACCGCAAAGTTAAAGTCAGAGCCTTTCAGCAAGGAGAACTTGTTCTAACAGTCAGACGTCCTATGACTATGACTCACATGAGCAAAGGCAAATTCGATGCGAAGTGGAAAGGACCTTACGTTGTCAGTAAAGTCTTTTCAAATGGAGCACATCAACTTACAGAATTAGATGGTCGAGTTGCAATGATGCCTATCAATGGCAAATTCCTAAAGAAATACTATGTATAATTGTAACAGAAATTTATGTAAATATGATCAGACAATTTATAAATAAAGTTTGATTTTTATGTCATCATAAATGATGTTACATGATATCAAGGAAGATCACTGTCATCCTTATCGACATTGGGACGGGGACCACTGTCATCCTTATCAAAGACATAATCAGCAAAAGAGCTGAGAACATCTTTGCTGGAACCCACGAGGAACTTACAGGCAGCCATCCTCATGGCCTCTTCCTCTTCAGTCTTTCCTGGTTCAAGCAGAAAGTCCAGGATATCTTGCGGTGGTTTGGGTGCAGACGAACCTTCGCCTGCCTCTGCCTGCTTTGGCTGGACCAGTTCGGCCGGATATTCTTCAATGCCCGCTTCAACCTTTGGGGTGACTTCGACTTTCTTGGATGCATCTCCGGACGACATATTTTTGTTGAAAAATGGAAATAATCATTCCTTCCAGATTTTTGTTCTATTTATAGACAGAGATTCTCAAAATAATGAAACGTCACATTCATCCGACGGTTTGTCCGTTCATTCATCATCACCTGACGGTTCATCCGTTCATTAATATCAGACGGTTCATCCATTCATTCATATCCATCTGACGGTTCGCCCGTTCATTTATTATCATCTTAACGGTTCATCCGTTCACATTCATCCGACGGTTCGCCCGTTCATTCACATCCATCTGACGGTTTGCCCGTTTATTTATTATCATCCCGACGGTTCATCCGTTCACATTCATCAAACGGTTCGCCCGTTCATTCACATCCATCTGACCGTTTACATTCATTCATTATCACTTGACGGTTCATCCGTTCATCATCATCCGACGATTTATCTGTTCATTATGACGATTTATTTTCGTTCATTTTCATCCATATCAGTAACATATCATCCTTGATTAAGTTATCTATTAAAATAATTATATTCGACAAATTATATTCTGCCACATCTATATTACCTCTGAGCAGATATAATGAATATAATTATTTTCTACAAAATCATCAAGAAATATATCATGTCCTGTATCTCTGAATATATTTTCTATCGCTATTATTTATATCTGAATAAGATATGCAAGAAATGATAGAGCCACAACAAAATGTCTTTTATTGATCAAAATTTAAGACATACATAGCATAAAAAAAAAAGATACAAGAAGTTCTTTTTATTGAGATGGAGGCATTATCAGATTAGCAATTTGCTGCTTCAGAATCTGCAGCCGTTCTTCACGAGATGCCATCACTTTCCTCCTGGCCTCTTCCATCCCAGATTCTTCGTTAAAAATGGGCATGGTCACCATTCGACGAGTGATTTCCGCATCATGAGCTGCTATATACTCGTTTCTTTCCTGAGTTAGAGCATCAATTTGTTGGACTGAAGTCTGATGCTCTGTAACTTTATTTTCCAATTCTTCTTCGAGACGAGCAATCTCTGTTCTCAGCTCGGCAATCCTTTTCTCTCTGTAATGCCTGTTGTTCGTATTACGTATTTAAGAATACGTGTACGTATTTTATCTCGTATTGGCCATGGTTCATCTTGGTTTGGGTTGGCTTGGATTGGTTCGGCTAGGCTTGATTAGCCTTGGTTCATCATGAACCAAGGGTGAACCCCCTACCTACCACAACCAATCCCATTTATTAACCTCTTCCCATTCTCTCTCCTCATTATTTCCTTTCTTCTTCATTACTCTCCACCACCAACCAAGAAAACCCTAGCCTAGGCAAGTGCAATCTTGCTTCATGAAGAAACCCACCATTTTTATTGTTCTAACCTCTTTTTTGTAACTTTCTAATCTACATTAGAACTTGTCATTTTCTATTTTGAAGCTTGGATTTTTGTAGATCTAGAATTTAGTCATTTTCGGATTTTTATGGTTTTGATCTATTAAATTCTCTTGTTTTCAAGTTTTGATGGTTCCATGTGGTAGAGAATTTTCCTTCTACCCAATTTTGACCTTTGGAAAGTTGGATTTGGACTTGTTTTGACCAAGTTATGGACTTTGGAAGCTTAGGGTTCAACCATGGAGTTCCTGCTGTTTGGAGAAGATAGTGAGCAGTACGCGAGCTTTTTAGCTTGCGTCACTGAGCTGTGCGCGCTCTTTAGCGCAGCGCAGTAGAGTCCATATGCTGCCTTTTGGAAGCGTATGACTCGCATACGCTCGCTTGCTTGACAAGGAGTCGTATGGAGTCCATACGCTGCCTTTTTGGAGCGTATGACTTGCATATGCTCACTTGGATAGCCATGAGTCGTATGGAGTCCATACGCTGCCTTTTGGAGCGTATGACTCGCATACGCTCGCTTGTGTGACAAGGAGTCGTATGAAGTTCATACGCTGTCTTTTTGGAGCGTATGTCTTGCCTACGCTCACTTGTGTGACAAGGGGCCGTATGGACCTCATACGCTGCCCTTTGTGAGCGTACGCTTACCTGAGCGTAGCTTGACTTGAGCGTAGCCTGACCTTAGCGTATAGCCTTGGCTGACTTGGTCTTATGTCAGCATGTCACTTTGGTTTTATTTTCCTTAAGCTTGGCTCTTCTATAGCCCTGTATATTGATATTTTATTAGATATTTTACGCCCATTTTATATCCTTATGCCTTTTGTCATGAACTTGATAATCATAAATTTATTTAATAGGTTTGTTAATAATAATTGAACACGGCATGGCAGGACAAGCATACCTGACATGATTATCTCGAATTGTTGTTGCGACGGCTAACGTGACATGACCTGACAAGAATGACTAACCTGGACACCGTAGATGATTGCGTTCGCACAATAAACCAGTATTGTCTTGCATCATGTCTAGGATGGGATCCCTGAGTACCACGGTCAGGGATACCTACTGTAATTAACTAAGAGTAATAAACTAGAATAATTCAGTAGACATGAAGAGATTCCCAGCTACAGGCAATCCCGTTATCTGGGCGCATTAAGTGGACTTGTAGCCTACCGACGAGTAGGGCACACTTCCAGCACACAGTCATGTGGTGCATCCTTCATAAATGGACATTCGACCTAGATAACTTGGATGGTCTGCAGGGCTTGTGGCTGTTGAAATAATCTCATTGCATCTTGCTAGTAACTAGGCCTGTGATAACCCTAGCTAGTTAAAGTATCAAGTCATACTTTTGATTGGCCGTGATTGATTGGATGACGTTATTCCAGCTTAGTCTTATCCTGATCCTGTGCAAGATCGTGACAAGACACGATTATTGATGCTTGCCTTAACAATAACGATCGGGGGACCAGTTCTGTTCAGGCGAAGGGTTACAACCCCGGTCCTTGTTTGGTTTAAGGGTTGTAACCTGGCTCCCGGAGCAGTTCTGTGTCTTCCCTTCGGTTATTGTCTTATTTGTACCCCGTGCCATGCTTGTCGTGTTCTATCTTACTTCAGCAACATGATTATCTATAATGGCCTTAACAATAAAGATCAGGAGTCCAGTTCTGTTCAGGCGAAGGGTTACAACCCCGGTCCTTGTTTGGTTTAAGGGTTGTAACCTGGCTCCCGGAGCAGTTCTGTGTCTTCTCTTCGTTTATTGTCTTATTACCTTATCCATAGTATTTGAGACGGATTTCCATTCAGGTGAAGGATTGCAATCCCGGTCCTTGTTTGGTTTAAGGGTTGTAGTCTGGCTACTTGAATGGTTTTCTCGTACTCAATTATTGTTGTTATTTCTGATAATTTAACTTTAATGTTCCTTACTATATGCTAGTTTTAGCTTCTAAGTGAAGCCTCCTTTGTGGCACTTGCTCTTTCTGGGGTCTGACCCAGCTGGTTTTGTGTGGCCAGATATCGGAGCAGCTCCAGAGGATCCACCGATCTTCCAGCCAGATGGTGACCACTAGACGGAACCCTGGCAACGAGTGGGTTTCTTTTTGTCCTCCCACTTATTTGTAAAAAAAAATTATTCTTTTGAGGCGTTTAGCCGGCGAGCACGTGTTAGCTCGATTGCATCTTTATTTACTGTCTGCCTACGGGCTGTAACATGATTGACAGATCCTAGGGTTGATCATGTATGACTGAACTCTTGCTAGTCCTGGCATTTTGTACGACTAGCTTCATGATCATCCAATATGTAATGTACGGGACACCTTGCTATTATATATTTGGTGCTCTGACATCTTGTAATTACTATTGCTTGCTTGTGATTGAGACAATAGGCTTGTTCATGACCTTAGGAGACTGCTGGCTTGTAGTTAAACCCTCATGTATCTAGACAGCCGTGACCGTATAGTGAGATGGATTCTATTTCATATACGTAGCTGGCTATGTCTGCCCCCGCTCTCCAGTATTCTGGTTCTGGGGCGTGACATGGTTTAAGTGGTGGCCCATGCAGGTCTTGTAAATCAAGATATGTGAGGGTTTACCGAATAGATGTCTCAATCAGTATTCGTCCTTGATCTCTGCTCGTATCTTCTGAATCCCTGGATTCTTGTCCTGATCATATGCTTGTATCGTTGATCTGTCCTGGTCCTTCCTTATTGTTCCCTATGTCGTCTTCTTCAGCGGCATTGTTCGTGGTCCTACTGACCAGCAAGGCGGAGCACCTCCCGCGGACCAGCAGCAACCTGGAGATCAAGCCCAGCATTCCAGAGTAGCCTCTAGAGTCATGCCTTCTGGCGGAGAGCCACCAGTCCAGCCAGTTCAACCAGTAGAACATGATAACGGCACTTTGGTAGGACTCGTCAGGACCTTGATAGCTTCCCAAGACCGACGTGGAGATGCCTTGCACCAGGCAGTGACGGATGCTTTGACCCGGGGTGGTCATCAGGGTAACAGCACGGCCAACAGCTTCAAGCGCCTGAACCCTCCATTCTTCGACGGCAGTGAAGATACGATCGCCGCGGATGCTTGGCTTCAGGATACCGAAGTGATTCTAGAAGCAGCCAGGACTCCAGAAAATGAGAAGGTGGTCGTAGTGCGCCTGCAGTTATTAGATCTTGCCCGCAGTTGGTGGGCGATGCAGGTCGAGGGATTAGTGGCACCCATTGCTTGGGCAGTATTCAGAGAGAGATTCCAGACGAAGTATTTTGATGCTGTGGCTCGGTATGACTTACAGACGAGGTTTACCAACCTGAAGCAAGGAGGCAGAACAGTCAATGGTTATGCATCTGAGTTTTCTAGACTCAGTAGGTTTGCCCCCACCTTGGTGGCAACCTAGTTTGATAGGGCCCAGCGGTTCCAGCAGGGGCTGTATTTGGAGATTTAACTAGCAGTTGAGCAGTTCGAACACCAGACGTTCGATGCAGTATTGAGGGCGGCTAGGAGGCATGAGTACACCTTCCAGCGGATCGTGGATAGGACCGGAGGTAGGAAGCGGTCCCACAGTCAGATGCACCAATCATCAGCTCCAGCCCCGGCAGCTAAAGGTTTAACTATTGGAACTCCGAGGCGGGCGGCCTCGGTGACGTCGGTTCAGCATTCTACCCCGACGCACCCTCAGCAACAAAAGCAGAAGCAGTCTTCCGCAGTGGTATGTTTACACTGCGGGAAGCCAGGGCATGTGGTGTCAGAGTGTCGCAGAGCACAGGGATTGTGCTTGGTTTGTGGTGCCCCAGACCACAGGGTTAGAAACTGCCCGAACAGGGGGAGTTCATTAGCTTTCTCTGGTCCTTCAGTTAGAGGACCAGCGCCAGTCCAGCAGCAGCAGCAGTTGCAGTACCCGCTCCCGAGGCCATTACTGACGCAGGCCCAGACATTTCAGCAGCAGAGACCGTAGCAGTATGCTCAGGCCCAAGCCCTGATCCAGAGCAGGCAGAGGAATTTTCAGCAGAGGGGACCTGCCCCTAGAGGACATGGTCAAGTACTGGCCTTGACCATGGAAGAAGAAGGAGTAACACCAGGTGAGGTAGTGGCAGGTACTATTCTCGTCAACACCTTTCCAGCTTCAGCTTTATTTGATTCTGGTGCATCGCATTCATTTATGTCTGCACGATTCGCGACACGGATAGGATTGGAGCCCGAGTCGTTATCAGTAAGGCTCAATATACTCACTGGTAACGGACTTGTGGGAGTCGATAGAGTATTTTTCTCGTGTCGAATCGTAGTTAGCAGTAGAGAGTTTTCTGCTAGATTGATAGAATTTTCGATAGCCGATTATGATGTAGTCTTAGGGATGGATTGGTTGAAGGACCAGTATGCTAGGATAGACTGCCACATTGGCAGGGTTGTTTTTAGCATTCCAGGAGAGCCGAAGTTTTCTTTCTTTCGAGGCGAGGTTGAGCCTTCTCCTTCAGTATTGCGGATGGCAGTAGCAGCAGTTCAATTGCCCAGGATAGTGGATGAGTTTCCAGATGTTTTTCTAGAAGAGCTTCCAGGTATGTCGCCATAGCGGGAGATTGAGTTCACCATAGACTTGATTCCCGGGACAGCCCCGGTGTCAGAGAGAGTCTACAGGATAGCGCCATCAGAGTTGGAGATCTTGTACAAGATGATTGAAGAGCTTAGAACCAAGGGATTCATTCGTGCTAGTGGATCGCCTTGGGGAGCCCCGATGCTTCTTGTGAAAAAGAAGGATGGTACATCCAGATTATGTGTAGATTATCGTACCTTAAACTCAATGACAATCAAGAACAGATACCCTCTTCCGAGGATAGATGACTTGTTTGATCAACTTAAAGGGGCAGCTGTATTCTCGAAGATTGACTTGCGCTCAGGATATCATCAGATCAGAGTCAAAGAGCAGGACATCCCAAAGACCGCTTTCAGATCGAGATACGGGCATTGGGAGTTCCTTGTTATGCCATTTGGAGCAACCAATGCACCGACAGTATTCATGGACCTCATGAATCGCATTTTTATGCCTTACTTGGATCAGTTTGTGATCGTATTCCTAGACGACATTCTGGTCTACAGCAAGAATGAGACGGAGCATGAGCAGCATCTCAGGGTTGTTCTTCAGATACTCAGGGAGCACCAGTTATATGCCAAGTTCAGTAAATGCGAGTTCTGGCTCGATCGCATTTCGTACTTGGGTCATATCATCACCAGAGGAGGAATAGAAGTGGATCCCCAGAAGATCGTGGCCATTGAGTCATGGCCGGTGCCCAGCACAGTTGCAGAGGTTCGTAGTTTTCTTGGATTGGCCGGCTACTACCGGCGATTTGTTTCGGACTTCGCTCGGATCTCGACGCCGCTGACCCAGTTGACCTACAAGGATGCACAATTTGCTTGGACAGCAGAGTGCCAGAAATCTTTTGAGAAGTTAAAGTGAGGCTTAATGACGGCTCCTATTCTCACGCTTCCTGATGGGACCGGAGAATTTTCGGTATACTGTGACGCTTCAGGCAGAGGTTTAGGATGTATTCTGATGCAGCATGGGAAGGTAATAGCTTATGCATCACGGCAACTTCGTGATCATGAGAGAAATTACCCAACCTATGACTTAGAGCTGGCAGCAGTGGTGTTTGCACTCAAGTTGTGGAGGCACTATTTGTATGGAGATAGGGTGGAGATCTTCACCGACCACAAGAGCCTGAAATATGTTTTCACCCAGAAAGATCTTAACATGCGTCAGAGGAGATGGCTGGAGCTACTTGTGGATTATGATGTCAACCTACAGTATCATCCTGGAAAGGCCAATGTTGTTGCGGATGCATTGAGCAGGAGAGCGGGAGCTTATTTTCTAACAGCACAACCAGAGCTGTTAGCAGATCTTCAGAAAATGGATATTGAAGTTGTTCTCCCTTCCAGTGTGGCCTTGATGGCCAGTATGCAAGTTCAGTCCACTATAGTCGAGAGGATCCGGATGGCGCAGTCGACAGATTCCAAGCTTCAGCGACTCAGAGCAGAGTGTGAGGCGGGACGAAGACCAGAGTTATGCGTTCATGAGGATGGTACACTTCGACATGGTAAGCGTCTTTGTGTACCCAGCGGAGATATCCGGCAGGAGGTCATGGCAGAAGCTCATAGTTCGCAGTATTCTATCCATCCGGGCAGTACGAAGATGTACCGTGATATCCGGCAGCATTTCTGGTGGAATGGTATGAAGCGGGAGATAGCTCGGTTTGTCTCTCGGTGTTTGGTTTGCCAACAAGTTAAAGCTGAACATCAGAGACCGGCAGGACTGCTTCAGCCCTTGCCGATTCCAGAGTGGAAGTGGGAGCATGTGACCATAGATTTCGTGACTGGATTACCTAGATCCCCAGCTGGTAGAGATGCTATTTGGGTTATAGTTGACCGGCTCATGAAAGTGGCTCACTTTCTTCCATTCAGAGTTGGTCAGTCGACGGCTCAGCTAGCGGCGATGTATCTTAGACAGATTGTCAGATTGCACGGTGTGCCAGTTAGCATCACCTCGGACCGAGATTCCAGATTTATATCGCACTTTTGGCGTAGCCTACAGGCGAGTTTTGGGACTCATCTCCAGTTCAGTTCAGCATATCATCCGCAAACAGATGGTCAGTCAGAGCGCACGATCCAGACTCTTGAAGACATGTTGTGGTCTTGCACACTTGACTTCGGTGGTTCATGGGAAGATCACTTGCACCTGGTGGAATTCTCGTACAACAATAGTTTCCAGGCCAGTATCCAGATGGCCCCGTTCGAGGCGCTGTATGGCAGGAAGTGCAGATCCCCGCTATCCTGGGATGATGTTGGAGAAAGACAGATGCTTGGTCCAGAATTGATTGCTCAGACCATTGAAGTGGTCAGAAGGGTCAGAGATCATCTTCGAGTTGCCCAAGATCGCCAGTGTCATTGGGCCGATTCTCATCGGCGCCCTCTCGAGTTTTCGGTCGGCGATCATGTATTCCTGAGGATTTCGCCCAACCATGGCGTCATTCGTTTCGGCGTACGGGGAAAGCTTAGTCCTAGGTATATAGGGCCGTTCGATATCCTAGAGCGAGTAGGAGATGTATCCTATCGTCTCGCTCTTCCGCCGTCGCTAAGCGAGGTGCATGACGTATTCCATGTATTCCAATTACGACGGTATATCCCGGACCCGAGCCACATCCTGGATCATTCAAAATTGGTTGTTGGTACCAACCTTTCGTATGAGGAGAGGCCCGTGTCTATATTGGACCGGCGAGAGAAGATCCTCAAGAACAAGACTATCAAGTTAGTCCGAGTTGCTTGGGGTCATCACTCTTTGGGGGAGTCAACGTGGGAGCGTGAGGAAGATATCCGATCGCGGTATCCCGACTTGTTTGACTTATGAGGTATAATGTCTTCCTTATGCCTCATGTCTTCGATTCCTTGCTTGAATGAGTGATTGCTTGCCTAGTTATAGTTTGCATGTAATTAGTATAGCTTGTTCTAGTCTCTCTAACATCTTAATTAAATTCCGAGGACGAAATTCTTTTAAGGTGGGTAGAGTTATAATACCTGTTGTTCGTATTACGTATTTAAGAATACGTGTACGTATTTTATCTCATATTGGCCATGGTTCATCTTGGTTTGGGTTGGCTTGGATTGGTTCGGCTAGGCTTGATTAGCCTTGGTTCATCATGAACCAAGGGTGAACCCCCTACCTACCACAACCAACCCCATTTATTAACCTCTTCCCATTCTCTCTCCTCATTATTTCCTTTCTTCTTCATTACTCTCCACCACCAACCAAGAAAACCCTAGCCTAGGCAAGTACAATCTTGCTTCATGAAGAAACCTACTATTTTTATTGTTCTAACCTCTTCTTTGCAACTTTCTAATCCACATTAGAACTTGTTATTTTCTATTTTGAAGCTTGGATTTTTGTAGATCTAGAATTTAGTCATTTTTGAATTTTTATGGTTTTGATCTATTAAATTCCCTTGTTTTCAAGTTTTGATGGTTCCATGTGGTAGAGAATTTTCCTTCTACCCAATTTGACCTTTGGAAAGTTGGATTTGGACTTGTTTTGACCAAGTTATGGACTTTGGAAGCTTAGGGTTCAACCATGGAGTTCCTGCTGTTTGGAGAAGACAGTGAGCAGTGCGCGAGCTTTTTAGCTTGCGTCACTGAGCTGTGCGCGCTCTTTAGCGCAGCGCAGTAGAGTCCATACGCTGCCTTTTGGAAGCGTATGACTCGCATACGCTCGCTTGCTTGACAAGGAGTCGTATGGAGTCCATACGCTGCCTTTTTGGAGCGTATGACTTGCATACGCTCACTTGGATAGCTATGAGTCGTATGGAGTCCATACGCTGCCTTTTGGAGCGTATGACTCGCATACGCTCGCTTGTGTGACAAGGAGTCGTATGAAGTTCATACGCTGCCTTTTTGGAGCGTATGTCTTGCATACGCTCACTTGTGTGACAAGGGGTCGTATGGACCTCATACGCTGCCCTTTGTGAGCGTACGCTTACCTGAGCGTAGCTTGACTTGAGCGTAGCCTGACCTGAGCGTATGGCCTTGGCTGACTTGGTCTTATGTCAGCATGTCACTTTGGTTTTATTTTCCTTAAGCTTGGCTCTTCTATAGCCCTGTATATTGATATTTTATTAGATATTTTACGCCCATTTTATATCCTTACGCCTTTTGTCATGAACTTGATAATCATGAATTTATTTAATAGGTTTGTTAATAATAATTGAACACGGCATGGCAGGACAAGCATACCTGACATGATTATCTCGAATTGCTGTTACGACAGCTAACGTGACATGACCTGACAAGAATGACTAACCTGGATACCGTGGATGATTGCGTTTGCACAATAAACCAGTATTGTCTTGTATCATGTCTAGAATGGGATCCCTGAGTACCACGGTCATGGATACCTACTGTAATTAACTAAGAGTAATAAACTAGAATAATTCAGTAGACATGAAGAGATTCCCAGCTACAAGCAATCCCGTTATCTGGGCGCATTAAGTGGACTTGTAGCCTACCGACGAGTAGGGCACACTTCCAGCACACATTCATGTGGTGCATCCTTCATAAATGGACATTCGACCTGGATAACTTGGATGGTCTACAGGGCTTGTGGCTGTTGAAATAATCTCATTGCATCTTGCTAGTAACTAGGCCTGTGATAACCCTAGCTAGTTAAAGTATCAAGCCGTACTTTTAATTGGCCGTGATTGATTGGATGACGTTATTCCAGCTTAGTCTTATCCTGATCCTGTGCAAGATCGTGACAAGACACGATTATTGATGCTTGCCTTAACAATAACGATCGGGGGACCAGTTCTGTTCAGGCGAAGGGTTACAACCCCGGTCCTTGTTTGGTTTAAGGGTTGTAACCTGGCTCCCGGAGCAGTTCTGTGTCTTCCCTTCGGTTATTGTCTTATTTGTACCCCGTGCCATGCTTGTCGTGTTCTATCTTACTTCAACAACATGATTATCTATAATGGCCTTAACAATAAAGATCAGGAGTCCAGTTCTGTTCAGGCGAAGGGTTACAACCCCGGTCCTTGTTTGGTTTAAGGGTTGTAACCTAGCTCCCGGAGCAGTTCTGTGTCTTCTCTTCGTTTATTGTCTTATTTCCTTATCCATAGTATTTGAGACGGATTTCCATTCAGGTGAAGGATTGCAACCCCGGTCCTTGTTTGGTTTAAGGGTTGTAGTCTGGCTACTTGAATGGTTTCCTCGTACTCAATTATTGTTGTTATTTCTGATAATTTAACTTTAATGTTCCTTACTATATGCTGGTTTTAGTTTCTAAGTGAAGCCTCCTTTGTGGCACTTGCTCTTTCTGGGGTCTGAGCCAGCTGGTTTTGTGTGGCCAGATATCGGAGCAGCTCCAGAGGATCCACCGATCTTCCAGCCAGATGGTGACCACTAGACGGAACCCTGGCAACGAGTGGGTTTCTTTTTGTCCTCCCACTTGTTTGTAAAAAAAATTTTTCTTTTGAGGCGTTTAGCCGGCGAGCACGTGTTAGCTCGATTGCATCTTTATTTACTGTCTGCCTACGGGCTGTAACATGATTGACAGATCCTAGGGTTGATCATGTATAACTGAACTCTTGCTAGTCCTGGCATTTTGTACGACTAGCTTCATGATCATCCAATATGTAATGTACGGGACGCCTTGCTATTATATATTTGGTGCTCTGACATCTTGTAATTACTATTGCTTGCTTGTGATTGAGACAATAGGCTTGTTCATGACCTTAGGAGACTGTTGGCTTGTAGTTAAACCCTCATGTATCTAGACAGCCGTGACCGTATAGTGAGATGGATTCCATTTCATATACGTAGCTGGCTATGTCTGCCCCCGCTCTCTAGTATTCTGGTTCTGGGGCGTGACACTCTCTCCTTTCGGCAGTCCAGATCACCGATTCCAACTTAGAATTATATTCAGCAGATTTAGTAGTATAAGCATCCAAGAGGTTTTGGAGATTCACTCTTTCAATTGCAGCTACCTGAGCCATTTGTTCAAACTCTGCCTGCACTAAAGGTTCCACTTCCCCTTTGTTGAGATCTTTATAGTTCTTTATAGAGATTTCCAGCTCATTCAATATATGGTCAAGGAAAGTGGCCTGAGCCTCATCACCTTGCTCCCGGATGGCCTTCACCAAGAAAGAGGTCGGACCTCTAACCATGTAAAAATCAGCATCTTCTTTATCCATTATTCTAATGATCAGAGGTCCCAAGGACTCGAAGAAGCATCTGGTGAATGATTGGATGACAAGCTGATTAGTCGCTAGAGCACCAGGAGTCGCAGCTACTCCTGTTGATGATGAAGCAGCAGGACGCTCAACTTCTCGTATCTGAACAGCAGGCTCTTTGAATAAGGGAACCAAAGTGGAGCTGGTTGCTCCTCCTGGTTGTTCCTCTGCAAAATCAAATATTGTCATTTTACCTGTCATTGGCCATTGATAAAGAGAATCAAAAGTGAAACAGTCTTACCATGGGTGGATCCAGCAATAAGCCTATCATCTGTAGGAACAGACTTTAGCTGAGTAGAAGTAGCTTCAGACGCTACGGCCTGGCTACTTCCTGCTTCAGAGCCACAAGACAAATGGCGGCTGCTACTGGCAATTGTCGTTGCCAGTATTATATCCATACATGTTGGAGGAGCAGAAGAAGATCCGGGCTCTGTATGAATAAAAGTAACGATGTTAGCTATCAAATTACTTATTAAAAGAAGATCGCTAATTTTATTACAATACCTTCGGGAGCAGCAACTGGAGTTTTCTCCACATCCACCTCTTCATCAGCAATCTTCTCAGGAGATCTTGGCACCTCAGCTTCCTTTTCAGGAGTCAGAGTGTCTCGAGGGGATGTCTGGATCTCAACATTTTTTTCCAGATTTTGTGTCTCATCAGCAGTTTCTGATGAGGTGCTCTCCTCGTTCTCGCTGTCCTCGGGAACCTCTTCATTAGCAGCATCAACGGCATGATCAGCTTCTTTCTGATAACCGAAGTCACAGTCATATAAAGCGTCGATCATCAAACGATCTTCTTCAGCAAGGGTTGCTCCCGGTGTGGCAGGAAGATGAATTTCTGCTGTTGTTGGCAAAGGAGATCTTACGGCATTATGCTCTTCCTCTACAATGTTATCTCTGGGCTCTTCAGCCTCATTTCTCTGGTCCAGCTCTTCCCTCTGCTTAATTTCCTCTCTCTGCTCTGGACTGGGAGTTTTATTCCCAGACTCAGAAACAGGAGTGGGAGAGGGCATGGTGAGTCCCGCTGCAGCGTCTATCACAATCGAAGATGAAACTTGTCTTCTGCGGACCAACCTTTTCCTTCTATGCAGAGGTCTCTCAGGACTCTCTGCGTCTATTTTCTCGACTTGTTTTTGAACAGAGGTCGGTGTGGCAGCTTCTTCCTGCTGAATTGTCTCGGCCAGCTGCCGAGATTGAGATCTGGTAGTAATCTTTTCTGAAGAATGATCCAAGATCAGTTTCTTCTTCGCAGCTGGGATGGAAGGCTCTTCTCTCCTTCTCTTCTTGGCTAGAGATTTAGCAACCTTCAAAGAAATATGCAGTGGCGCGTTAACCTCTTCAGGGAACATAGTGTCCCTCGAAACTTCTAAGGGTGCATCCACTGGCTCGTGCACCTCATCATTACCTGGAATTGACATGATGACTCCTCCCTTCCTCAATCTCGTTGCAGACGCGAAGCTATCCGCAAGATTGAAGTTCTCTGCAAAAGTGTTCGCTGATGTATAAAACACCGAATAGGTGAACAGCATACGAGGGCCATGACTGCTATTCACCGGCATCGAGAACGTTGCTTTCGTATCTCGAGCGTTGTAATAAGCCCAAGCTCGGGCTCCATCTATCAAGAAACCTTTTCCTTTTAGGCATGTGATGGCATTACCTACGTGGAATTGGTCATATCCAAACTGTCGAGCAAACCGGCTGGGAAGATATGGCTCCAGGAAGCATTCTTCTTTAAATCGATACACCAAGTGTGATGGACGAATTGTCTTCAACCAATTAAAAGCTGTACGGCTCAAAGGTTGCATCTTTGAGTCAACCATGTTGGTCGACATTTGTTCATATCCGGCAGGAGGATAAGTGCAATAGAAGTTCCACCCTTTACCAAGGTTCAAAGCATATCTGCAATCTCTCAAAGAAGTGTATTTCCACTTACCTTGGGAGTATCTTCGCAAAAAGCTGCCACCGACTGGTCCCATGTTGGGGTCCATCAAAGTAGGATGGTGTAGAAGCAACCACCCGAACAGATAAGTATACGGCAATTCTAGCCGAGGAAACTCTTTCTCGCCCTTAGCTTTCAGCATCAAATTGACGTACAGGCGGAGACCGGCGTTCAATCTACAAGTCATTGCCGATAAGAGATCCATCTTGTAGCCGAAGACTAATCGAATGACGGCAAAAAGAACACCGCGATGGAAACAGTCTACGGCACTTGATCCAGGGACGACGAACCGACGGAACCAGTACGTCAGAAATCCTGCTAATTGGGCTTCTTTCGACATGAATCGGTATCCCACTCTCATATAACTCTCGAGAGTGTCTCCTTTTCTTAGAGGAGGACATTGATAATCGTCCTTGATCTTTTCATCCAAATCCCTACTTACCTCCATCAACTTCACCACTTCAGTGCTGCTCAGTGGTTTAAAGAAGTCGGGATAGCAGTTATCATGTTCCTTGGTCTTCTTTTCTTTAATATGGTTGAGGAACAGATAAGGCAACCATTTGGATGAATAGCAGGTATTGGATGTACCACTTTCGTAAAACAGAGAACAGATTTTATAATGACACAGCAGTTCTTCGAAGACTGCTACCATGTCTGCGTTCTCTTTTCGAAGTTTGTCCAATTCATCATTAGTTGGGACAAATTCCTCATACGGGGCATCCCCCATCGGCAAGTAAGAGATGTACTGTATCTCGTGAAGGGCAAACCCGATCTCTCCGCAGGGAGTCATAAAAGTCCATGTCCTGTAATCGTATCTCTCTGCTAGAGCCAGGAATAGATGCGAATTGGGAGCAAAACCGTAAATAGTGGCATGCACTGCTTGATACAAGTTAATCTATTGAAGTTTGTCTTCAAACTTAGTCAAAATCCAGTTTGCTATACAATTCCATCTCTTAAAGTCTGGATTCACCAGTCCAGTTAATCTGAGGTCTTGATCTGGATACCTCCCTTCAACTTTTGCGAACTCATTTGCAAATATTGGAACTCTCACGGGCATTAACAAAGAAGAATTTTCCGGCGAAATACAACCGGGCTTTAAACCTCTGAGCAAGACACTATATCGTTCCGAAGAACTATAGAACATGTCTTTCTTATCAGATCCCTTCTTCACATAAATCTTTCCTGGACGGGCATCCTGAAAAGGTGTGAGATTCTATTCCATTTTTTTCGGATAGCTTGCATGAGCATATCGAGATAAGGGGAGGCAGCGGGAGACATCTGGTATCAAGATTGTCCTGTCTTTCTGGTGGACAATCCGTTCTTCCATCCGTGGCCTTGGCTGAGAGCTCTTCTCAAAAGCCTCGCCAAACAGAAATAGGGGCTTCTTGTGAATAATGGAATCTACCGACTCCAAAGGTTGCCCATTTATCATACATAACAGAGTTTCATTATCTTGGACTACCAAGATAGCTTGGCAGGAAGCTGGTAGATCATACAGTGGATAGTGCACATGGGACAGGTCCTCTTTGTATTCCGATTCTGAAAGAGTCCCTACAAAGTTCTCATACCCTGGATCTTCTCTGGTATTAACTGCATCAAACAAAGAAAACAAAAAAATTCAGCACAAGGAAAAATCAAGGATGCAACCATTAGACTGCGCAACCATCAGATTGCGCAATATCAGATTGCGCAATCATCAGACTGTGCAGCAATCAGACTGCACAGCAAACAGTCATCAGATTGCGCTGACAGTTTCGCACAAAACAGCAAATTGTACTGAATTTTGCCAGCGCAGTTCAACCGATTGCGCAAGAAATTATTCTTCATAAAAATGAAGAATAAATGGTTTCGTACAACCAAAACCCTAAAAAGGGTGGCGCAGTATGATCACATCTCTAAAAAGAGATGGATCCTGAAGAACAGTGAAATCAAAAACCCTAAAAAGAGTTTTTGATTGGGTCATCTACCTTGTAATACGGGATGCGCAGTCTCGTGGCGAGAAGGACGTCGCGCAACCCTAGCCGAAGACTCGGCGGGGGCCTTGCCCTTGGCAGCGGCGGAGGATCGCTTGGGAGCCATGGAGATTCAATGGAGAAGAAAGGAAGAAATAGCTCGAGACTTTTCTCTCAGATCACAAAAGCAAAGTAAAGAATGAAATGAATATCGAAGAGAACTATTTATAGTTTTTCAAAGAGTAACGGCTGCCACAGATTGTGCCAAAAAAGTAGGAGTCAATTCATCCGATTGCGCAGACAGCTCAGTACATGCGCAACTTGATTGAAATTTCAAAATTCAAAGTATTTCGAAATTTTGAATAAGTTCAACTTTCGAAAACTTTGAAGGGGGTCTTGTAGGTCCTAAAAAATCAAGTTGCACACATCAATAAAGTCATGAAGATCGAGAAATATATCTTTCAAATGAACTACGCAGACATCAGATTGCACAGCATACAGATTGTGCACACTAGACTGTGCACACTCTCAAGCATACAGGCTGACGTGGCAAATCATTATCATTATCTGACACAATCAAATCTTCTGACAGCTGACAGCACGAAGAATGAGGCGACTGTTTGTTTAATCGTGCAGCACGACGCTCGAGGACAGCTGGCAGCGCAATCGGTCAGCTTATCGGATGCGCAATCCATATTAGCGCAATCCATGCTTACGCAGTCCATTCCTACGCAATCCAAAGCCAGCGCAAATCAGGTTGCGCGCTCTATCAACACAACTGACAACATATACGTGGCATTCATGCCATCAATTGCTCATTACGTGGCAACCGTCTATGCACGATTATGCGCATTTCAATCAAATGATGCCATGTGTCGAAGACAGTTGGCCCATGATCAGACAACTGCCTGTGCAGTCTACTGTTACGCAATCCAATTCATGTGCAATCCATCATGCGCAGTCTAGAATAACTAAAAGTTAATTATTTCCAGAACTCTATAAATAGAGTTTCAAGTCTCCATTCAAGGGGATCACATATCAGAAATCAGAGATCGGATAGAGAGATCAGACATAAAAGTTCAGAGAGTTCAGGAGTTCTTGCCCAAGTGCTGCTGCATTCTTCCGAGGCTTTTGCCTTCAATTCTCCGAGGCTTTTGCCTTCAAGTCAACTTCAGAGGCTACTGTCTTCAAAGTTCACATCGTCCAAGGGATAAAGCAATCGTCTTCTAGATTGGATTCCTACAGTTGTACTTTCCCAGAATTCTTGTAATCTTTACAAAGTTTGTATTAATAAAGTTTCATACTTTTGTTTTTGCAAACAGCAGTACCTGAATTATCTAGAGTACCGACTGGGCAAGTAAGGTTCTAAGAAGGCAACGTTATGGTTGCGGTACACCAGACGTGCAGGACGAATATTCTGCAACCAGCGGAACATCTTCTCGGATAGAATCTGGGGCACGACATTGCCATCAAGATAAAGACGCCTTATTTACTTATCAGTGAAAGACGGGATTGACACAAATAAAAAGTAGCTGTCCACCCGCACGAGCGCAACACGGCATTCGAACATGGTCAAACAGGTCCAAGGCATATCATGATGCTGATAGATGAATTCATCATTAATCGTCGCACTCCTCTCAGGGCCAGGCCGCATCAGAGAGGGGCAGTGCATTAGCAGCCACCCCATCAGATAGTGGTAGGGTAGCTCAATTCGGTTGAAATCCTTCGTAACGTCACGAGCTATGGTTCTGGCTGTAAAGTTATGAAGACCCCGATGGATGTTGCACACCATAGATGGGAGTAGAGCTAGCCTGTCTCCGAAAACCAACTTGACAGCAGGAAGGATTAGGTTGCGACTGATTCTCTCAATCGACCCAGCACCCCTCGAGACCACATAGATCCTCAGCCATACCATCAGAAATCCAGCCAAGATGGCCTTATTGGACAAGGGTTGGGTATCGTGATAGAAGTAGCTAAATGTGTCGGACTGGCTTCCGAATCTATCACCAGAAGCTTTCGTCCTCTTGGCACTTTGCACATGAACATCTACTCCTGCATGAGTCTGAGGGCTCCGAGGGACAACCCGGCCCGAGGCGCCAAGGTCGAACAAATAACTGACCCAGGCCTTGGTGTGAGAAAGGGTCCCCTCAGAACTTTCATCCTTCTTCTTTAACATTTGTTGACAAGTGCTATGATGACATAACACCTCCCGATAAATGGCAAGGAACCCAGGAAACTGCCGCTCTAATTTCTCAAACTCCTCATTCGTGGGAGTATACTCTTCATAAACTTCATCTCCCCAGGGCAACTTAGAGACGTCATGCATCTCGTGAAGGACGAGCCCCATCTCCCCAGCAGGTGTATAAAATGTCCTCGTAAGATGATTATACATCTCGATGAGTGATATGAACAGCTTTGCGTTCATAGGAAGGCCATAGCAAGTGTCCCTTATGGCATATTAGAGGCCAAGCTGCTGTAAAGTATCCCCATAAGTCGACAGAATCCAGAGCGTCAAGTTGACCCATGGAGGGGAACGACACATCCAATTCTGCAGCGACAGTCTACCCGTAGGATACGATCCTTTACGGGCAATCTGGTTCAGGAAAGTGTCGGCCTCAGAGAATCGATTATTGGGCCTCAGGTCATTTATGAAACTACCGGGGGTTAGCCCGACGACAGACCAACTGACCGACTCCCTGGTCGCGACCGCTGACCGCACTCGTCTATTATAATAAATATTGCCTACGAAGATTGCTTGCCGATCCTGAGTTATGGGGTCCACCATTCGCCTCTCTATAGGCACCATGTTGAAACTTGACAGAGAAAAGTGGCGTTCCATCTGAGGAAGATGAATCGATAGTTCGTTGGAAAGAAAATCCCAGTTCTCAAATAGCTCCAGAGTGCGGGGGTTCGAGACAACTATAGCGTCTCCGAACAAGAATGCGGGCTTCAGATGAATGTTCCCTCGCTTCCTGGAATTCATCATACTGAGTAAGTAAGAAAATGATTGGTTCCTGATCTCCCTTAACCTGGCCTCAGCTTGATTGTGGGTAATCTGAGTCGACACGTGTTCGACTATCTGGTCAAATCTCACACCCAATACAGATTGGGCATATCCTATCAGGAGCTCCCCCGATGGAGCTATGGGCAAGTTCATTGCAAAAGACAGAGAAGAAGTAAAAGTTAGAAGAAGTCCATCCCTTCAGCCATACGACCTAGCCAAAACAGAACCTATGCGGCATGGCAGCTTAAAAGATATGAGACGCATGCGGCTAGGTCATACAGTGCTCATGCGGCACAGTCGAGAGATACTTAGGCCGCTCAGTCAAAAAGTGCTCATGTGGCTCAGTCATGAGGCTCTTATAAGGTACTTATGCGGCTCAGTCACGCAGTGTTCATGCGACTCAGTAATGATGTACTTATGTGGCTTAGTCACGAAGTGCTCCTATGACTCAAAATATGAGACACCCATGCGGCTCAATCAGGAGATACTTATGCGGCACAGTTATGCAGTATTCATGCGGATCAGTCCTGGGTCACTTATGCGGTTCAGGTTCGAATGTGCAGCGCTTATGCGACTCAGCCCATACGGCCCTATCATACAGAACACATGTGGTCCAACTGAGATAGGGCACGCATCAACCAAGCTTAAAGCACAGAAAGCGATATAGCACAGGCTCGCGCATAAAACATACGATATAGCCATCGTCTTTCCATTGTCGTTACTTTTGATAGGGGGTGCACGTCGAAATGAATGGGAGGAGAGCCTGCCGCTCTCGACAGAGAAGCAAGTCCTTTTCTTTTGGCCGCAACACCAGTCGACTTGGAAGCTTTTGGAGCCATTGAGACAGGAAGACAAAGATGAAAGAGAAGAAGGTAAAAGAAAAAAAATTCTCTTCAAAGAAACGCCTATTTATAGAGTTTCTAAAAAAGTGTCGCTTCGATTCTCGAGATCATTAAAGATAATGATGATGTTTGGTGTCACGACCCGCACCCTAGAGTAAGGGCACGAGAAGTGGGTACGTCCAGCCTACGCCGCAGTGTCGGCGATAGAACGATGTCCTAGGTCACAACATCTAACAATATAATGCTAAGCAGTTTATACTCCCCGAATGGGGTGACATAGCAGAATGTAAACTCAATCACAACTAAGGAAGAAGAAGCACGATATGATATAGAACTCAAAGGAAATACAGATGATCAAAATAGTCTAAGTGTCTAAGATAACATCTCAGCAAACATCCAGAAATACAAGGTCTCAACTACAGAGTATGAAAGAATATATACAATCCAGATCTCAAATGACAGAATAGTAAAACCTAGACTAGGGGCCACAGTCTCTACAGCTAGTGGATCCGGCTGGCAGTCCGGGTCACAAGTGTCCTCTAGGGCTGTCCCATAGAAAGTATCCACACAGGCCTCCTCCTCGTCCTCTGTAATATTTTCAACATGTCCAGTCAGGACAGAGCGGGCACAATACATCTCAACAGTTCATAGCAGGTTAGAAAATATAATCATATAGTAAAGTAAGATACAGGAAACTGAAGAAAGTACAGAATGTAAATAGAGAGAGAACTGTAATAGAAATATCTACTATAAGTAGAGAACTAACAGTGGCTAGTGAGTCAGAGTACAATATAAACATGTGAATGGCATAAGAGATTCTGATGAGACACTACGGAGGTGATCAGATGAGATACTACTTGGATATTATTCACATGTCTACTTCTACTCCCCCGTACCCCCAATCAATACACAAGGATCCAGCCAGGTTATGTTATGATTCCATGCAATGGCCCACAAGGGATGATACATGGTAGGCCCAAAAATGGGTGATTCTAGGAATGCCCATAAATGGGTGATTCAAGGAAGACTCTGTGATCATGAGAGTACATGTCACAAGTGATCAATGAACCATGAAGCATAGTGAAACACAATATAAGTGAAACGCACAGAACATGTAGTATCCGATGCTCCCTGAGGGGATAACATCTCAAGAAGGGATCCATATAGTACTAATCCGTGTGACCAACGTGACAGTATCAAGTAAAGTAATTTAAAGCAGGAAAATAATTCTAACAGGATATGAAATGATCAGAGAATATACTCACCTGCTATCTGAGTGTCCGAATGAAATGTACTGTCCGAGGAGAGGTGTCTGGCTCCTAATCAGAACAGCACAAGTCACAACAAGTCTAAAATAAGATGCAATTCAATGCATTCTAAATGAATCTAGGTCAATCTAGGCCAAAGTTAACTCTTGGTTAACTCTGGTCAACCCTAGAAGTCAAACTAGGTCAACTATGGTCAAACTAGGTCTAACAAGTCCATACTAGGTCAATCTAGTCTATACTAATCTATCTAGGTCTACCAGTGCTATACAAGCCTAGACCAAGCCATCACACACATTCACATTAGATTAGGCATGCTATATATAGCTATAGGCATACTCACATATATAGAAATATGTATACATTGTATTTACATAGAGAGGGGGATAACATGTGATGTGTGTGTGTAGGAATACATAAAAGGAACTCAGAAAACTGTATGAGTGTTAGAGTGTGTAGGAGATGTGTGTGTAAGGAGTATTCTCAGGAAATGTGTGAACTGAAACATGTATGTGTATGTGTTAGGAGGAGTCAATGTGTTCATGTGGGTGTGTGTTATACAGTGAAAGGAAAAATAAAACAGTGTGTGTGTGTAACCAGTGAGAGTAGTGTACAGGTGACAGGAATATGTACACTAGAGTGTGTGGCATAATGTGTGACAAGAGAAGGCATTGTGGGTGTCCTCAGGCACTTGTTAACAGTGTGCTATCAGTAAACATGTGTGGTTGTGTTAGGGACAAAAGTGTGTGTGTTAACAGGAATATGTGTGTTGTATGTGTAGGTAACCTGGTACAGGAATATCAGTGAAAGTAATTTGGAAATCACATGACAGGATATGTTCTCAGGTATAGGAAAGGAAATTAGATCACAGTTAAATGGGAAGGGAAACCAATTCAGTTTTTGAATCCAACATTACTCATTGAACTATCAGTTGACGGGAAATTGAAGAACTAATTAACAGTAAATGGAAACCCAAATTTCATTTTATGAAGAGAACAACATTCACATTCTAGTTCTCTAGTTAGAACTGAAAAACCACATCAAAACAATGTATCAGTTAATACCCATTCGAAAGCCAATACAATGCCAAAATCTCATTTCATGCCATAAGACCTATTCTAACATGTTAAATCGACTAATCATAAACTAGATAACATGTAGGATTAATGGATAGCTGATAACATCAATTAAAAATAGGTTAAATAGGAATAACAATTTTTAGGAAAAACTGGAAACAATTGGTATCAGCCACATCGAACCAAACTCATGACTATATTTCATTTCTCATTAATCAAAGACCTATCCTAGCATGTACAATTAACTAACAGAGATTTGTAAACATGTTAGGATATAATCTAGCATTTAATCACAATTTAACCATAATGAAATCTCTAAGTAACAGGAATTAAACAATGTACAGTCACTGATACTTTGAGTATCAGTCGACTGGAATTCAAATCCACATTCGATATTCAATTTAACAATTCATGAAGAACATAAGGTAGATAATTATTAGTGGTTAACAGTAGGTGTCACACACACAAAATGGGGTCCTAAAACAGGACACACGTGTCCAAAACCAACCTAACACTCACGCACGAGACTGGCACGAGTTCATGTGACCAGTGCACGTGTCCAAACGCACCCGACACGCATCCGTAGGACACGAAACTTTGGGGATGACACGACAGTCATTGCCCCTCACTCCATGTCCAACCATGCGTGTCCACGTGCTCTGTACACTGAGCACGAACACGCTGGTAGCAGGGGAATGCTACCCGCGCGCGCGTGGTGCACTCCGCGTGTGCACGTGTCCAAAGCGACACGATACGACACAAGTAACACCTCAGTCGAGCAAAAACACGTAAGCCACATCTAAACACAACTTCCTATTCAAACACATTTCAAAATCTTGATCGAAATGCCTACTGTGGCATTTCGTCGAACACCTACGCACGATCACTGGTACGTGTCCAATATGGATACGTACAGGACACAAAATTGAGCAAACCCTATTCCTACAGTACAAGGACACCTAGGGCTTGGTGTTTATGCAAGGAAACCCTAATTTTAATGGAGAAATAGGATTTTACCTATGTGTGTTCTTCAACACAACAAGCCTCTTCAAAGGGGATCTCCAAAAGCCACCCAACGTCTCCAAATTATTTCAATCCTGTGATGTGACTCCACAAATAGTAGGAGAACAGTGATTAGAATGCTATGGAAGAAATCTCAATAAAAATGGAGCTCTATTGATTAATCTATGAAGAAATACAAATGGAGGCTCACCTAGTTCTTAGGAAAAATAATAGAATAGTGAAAAGAGGCACAAATTTCTAAGGAGATACTTTATAGGCAAGGGGGGTCCTTGGCCGACCACTTAGCTAGGGTTAGGGTTTTTAGGATGCATCTAAGGCTAGCAATGAATCAAGTCTAATGAGTGGCCTAGAATCTAGGGCTCTTTTCTAATCCATTTGCAAACCACTCTACTTAGCTAAACATGACTTAGACCATTATCCAATACTAACTAATTCTCAATGTGGCTAACTAGACTAGCTATGACTAATCTAGGTTAGGTCCAATCTAGGTTAGACTAACCTAAACCACATGGCAATCAATTAACTAGTATTTAAATCACACCATTCTAATTAATCATTTTAAATTCCAAATAATATATATTAAATTCAAATAATTCAAAAATGACAAAAATATCCTCAAACTAAAAATGATAAATGAAATACTCTAATCACATGGCTAGGCTCTAGGTCACTATCTCTAGGGTTATACTAGCAAAACACCAAATCACAACTCATGATTTTAAATAGTTTAAAAATGATTAAAAATTACTAAAAATCATAATATGAAATAAATATCAATAAATAATAATTATAATTACAAAATTTCAAAATTACCCTCATCTGAAAAACTGGGTGTTACAATCCTACCCCTCTAGAAAAATTTTGTCCTCGAAATTAAAATGTTCATACTCCTTCTAGGTCAAACCCCCACAATCAAAGTCTCAGAACTTAAACAAATCATACGATTTAAAAGGACGACATATATGGTCATGGAATACGGTGGTAGTGAAAGTCTCATCTAGGTATACAAGTCATGCTAAACCAAAACGGTCATAGGGTATCAAAACATACAAGCAATCAGGGGTGTTAAACTGGAAAAGATACAAAAATAACAAATCATCAAAACTGTAAGGCAGTCTACCATCCTATATGAAAACTGGTACTTATCAAAAACAAAAAAAAAGATAACTACCAATTATCTATAAAGGGGTACTATTCAAAGAACAATCAAAATCAAAAGTTCAAGGGACAGTTGTCAATAGCATTGAAAACCAATCACAATATATATTAAGAATATTTAGTCTCGATACAATCTAAGTTGATCAATTTTGGGAAATCAAGATTTGGACAATATGGAGGACAAGGTTATCGAAGTCTGAGCACGAGCATACAAGGATGGAGATTCAGGTCATATTTAAATTTGATTCAATTGAGTACGAACCTAAGACATTAATGTGATAAGAAAGGATGATCAAGGTTGATTGGTCGTGATTAAGGGAGCTAGGATTCAATGATATTGAAAACCTTTTAGGGAAAACAAGGAAAGATTTCATAAGAAGTCAAGTTAATCATCTCTCTCTAATACCATCAAATTTATCATTTGCCAATCATATTTTTATCTCACAAGTCCCAATATAAAAATCAACCTTTATATGACTATCATCAAAAAATTTATAACCTTCAGTCATCTAAACCTTTACCATGATCACCATAGACAAAATTCCAAACTTCTAAAACATTTCCCACGAAGCATACCCCTCTTATTTAGGTATCAACACTTATTCATTTAATCAAATTTTCAAATTCTTTCACCTCGTCCTAATTTAGATCTGAAACCTCTAAATCCAGTTTATGAAATCCTTGAACTTGTTTAATTCAAGTCTCGTATTTATTCAACCCTAATACCACTATGTCATACCAAATTTATTCTTATTTATAAATCAACCTTCATATTTTCTTCAATGTTCACCTTCAAATATTATCCTTTTAAATTCTACAATTTTTCCTCAATCATCTAAAATAATTCCTATAACTTAAAATCTTTTTGTTCTCTCTGTCTCTAGTCACCCTCTTACAATATCTAGTTCAATTTCGCATAATCATTGAATACAATTAAATTCTCCTTTCTATTTCTAAATTTCTACATAGCCTTAGAGTAAAAGTTCCCAAGAATCAATAACCAAGATTTTCTAAGTTCTCAAAACTAGGTTGACCTCTGATATCCTCATTAGTTTTTTTTGAAATACATCTATGAATTACTCATAACCAAAAATTTTTGCGATTGTTTCTAAATTGATAACATTTATCTCTCGATTCTATTCTACACCTTTACCACATCTCCATCTCAAATTTTTTATATTTGACATCAAACATTCTGATTCCTACAAAATCATCATATGATAACCAATTATGTCATTTCAAACTAGATAATTTACATTATTTCCTCAACATGTCTCAGGCAAAATAATATGAAGATTCAAGGGTTTCAAGGTATAGCTGACAGAATTAGATACGAGACAGAGAATTGATGTAATCAGGACAGTTATATAAGGCAAAGAATGATGGTAATAAAATATTGGCAGGAAGAGAATGATAATAGAATCTGTTCTGCTTTTCTATTTAAAAGAGGGAACCATTTTGAAACAAGAACTATAATATCAAATCCAAAATAAGGTTTTAGCAAAAATTATTGATTCATTGTATTATGAAGAAATTCATAGCAAAGTTACACAAAGGTTTATAATAACAGCTAAAGCTACTCCTACTCCTACTCCTAAGTTAAATAATGAGAAGCAAAACAAAAAAAACCAATAATTCCTTTTCTGAAAGACTGAACAAAAGTAGAGAAAACATGTTCAAAAGTTTTCAAGGTACAATCTGATAATCATATGCGTCTATCCAAAATCATGTTGTTCAGGGTCTTCATCATGCTAGTGAGCAAGGCTACGATAATCACAGAGTCCTCGACTAGGGTACATACCTCTAGGATCATGGTATTTAAAATTTTCGTATTGCCGCATGCGACAGCGAAAACCTTAAATTTCCACACCCGAGAAATACGTCCAAAATCTGACTATATGTCCTCACTATGCCAACTAACACGACTATCGAAGATTCTAGATCCCATAACTGAGGTGACCTAGCCCATATGATTTTCTTAGAAGAAAAACAACATAACAAAAGAGCAACATGACAAAAATTAATCAATCAGCAAGGAACAGATGGAATCGGATTTCAAGGTAGTTATAAAAGACAATTGTGGGAATGGAATCGAGAAGAACGGAACTTGCAGCAAGATCTCCAATAGTCTGTGCATCATCGACTGTCCTGACGATAGCTCGCCCCTACTGGTTTCCCCTAGTCTGCTGCTGATGCTGCATGAACCGCTGCTGCTGAGAGAAACCGGAAATAACGGGAGAAAGTCTCTGTACAGACAGAGGTGTACCTCCAATGTAGCAGAAACGTCAACCTGAGTCGACACAACAGAAGCTGCAGTCTCGAGGCCCTGATGAACAGGACGAGAGGTGGCCAGCCTCTCGATAGTATTCCCCTGACCGGAGCGATGAGATCATGTCTCCATAACCATCATAAAGACAGATCAAAACAAGAAGCAATTATTGGGAATGAGGCAAAAATTCAAAGGAGGACAGTTTATATTCAAGGAAAGACAATAAACAGCAAATTTAGATAAAATGAATCTGATTAAGAGTTTTTCCTAGTGTGATTGAGTACCCTTAAAAATATCTTAATCCTACTGCAGGCTGTAGTGATACTCTAGTTCGAATGCCACTACACAAACTCGACCTGCATGGGCCACCACTAAAAACATGTTACGACCCGCACCCTAGAGTAAGGGCACGATAAGTGGGTACGTCCAGCCTACGCCGCAGTGTTGGCGGTAGAACGCTGTCCTAGGTCACAACATCTAATAATATAATGCTAAGCAGTTTATATTCCCCGAATGGGGGTGACATAGCAGAATGTAAATTCAATCACAACTAAGGAAGAAGAAGCACGATATGATATAGAACTCAAAAGAAATACAGATGATCAAAATAGTCTATGTGTCTAAGATAACATCTCAGCAAACATCCAGAAATCTAAGGTCTCAACTACAGAGTATGAAAGAATATATACAATCCTGATCTCAAATGACAGAATAGTAAAACCTAGACTAGGGGGCCTCAGTCTCTACAGCTAGTAGATCCGGCTGGCAGTCCGGGTCACAAGTGTCCTCTAGGGCTGTCCCATAGAAAGTATCCACACAGGCCTCCTCCTCGTCCTCTGTAATATTTTCAACAGGTCCAGTCAGGACAGAGCGAGCACAATACATCTCAACAGTTCATAGCAGGTTAAAAAAATATAATCATGCAGTAAAGTAAGATACAGGAAACTAAAAAAAGTACAGAATGTAAACAGAAAGAGAACTGTAATAGAAATATCTAATATAAGTAGAGAACTAACAGTGGCTAGTGAGTCAGAGTACAATATAAACATGTGAATGGCATAGGAGATTTTGATGAGACACTACGGAGGTGATCAGATGAGATACTACTTGGATATTATTCACATGTCTACTTCTACTCCCCCGTACCCCCAATCAATACATAAGGATCCAGCCAGGTTATGTTATGATTCCATGCAATGGCCCACAAGGGATGATACATGGTAGGCCCAAAAATAGGTGATTCTAGGAATGCCCAAAAATGGGTGATTCAAGGAAGACTCTGTGATCATAAGAGTACATGTCATAAGTGATCAATAAACAATGAAGCATTGTGATACACAATGTAAGTAAAACACACAGAATATGTAGTATTCGATGCTCCCTGAGGGGATAACATCTCAAGAAGGGATCCATATAGTACTAATCCGTGTGACCAACGTGACAGTATCAAGTAAAGTAATTTAAAGCAGGAAAATAATTCTAACAGGATATGAAATGATCAGAGAATATACTCGCCTGCTATCTGAGTGTCCGAATGAAATATACTGTCCAAGGAAAGGTGTCTGGCTCCTAATCAGAACAGTACAAGTCACAACAAGTCTAAAATGATAACAAGATGCAATTCAATGCATTCTAAATGAATCTAGGTCAATCTAGGCCAAAGTCAACTCTTGGTCAACTCTGGTTAACCCTAGAAGTCAAACTAGGTCAACTATGGTCAAACTAGGTCTAACAAGTCCATACTAGGTCAATCTAGTCTATACTAATATATCTAGGTCTACCAAGGCTATACAAGCCTAGACCAAGCCATCACACACATTCACATTAGATTAGGCATACTATATATAGCTATAGGCATACTCACATATATAGAAATATGTATACATTGTATTTGTTGGCCCATTGGTCATATGGTCAAACTGATTTTAATAATTGATCAAACTCTATCTCGATATAAATACAAGTCAACTCAGATGTTACCTACGATGTTTTGGACATTGCTTAACAATGGTTATCAACAATGTTCAAGACTGAAGCCGTTTGCCTCTCCGGATGTACTTTCTGTTAAGCAATGTATTTTTTATTTTATTTGAGTCTAGGAATACATTGTATACCGAGTTGTACTGGCAAATAGGCTATTCCAAAATGATTTTAAAATGTTTTTAAAATGTCCTTAGTTTTGAAAAACATTCGTATTTACAAAAGCTCCAAAAAAGGTTTTCAAAATTCTCCAAAATCTATTTTGAAAAACCCTAACCAAACCCTGACAGAACTCGGCCAGAGTTCGGCCAGAGTTCGGTTAGTGGCCGTTTTAATTTTTGAATTTCTTGGAACTTGGTCCTCCTGCAGTTGTAGATTTGACCGAGATTTACTCATCGAGTTCTGCCCGAATTCTGCCAGAATTCTATTTTTGGAACTCCTATAAATAGAGAAGGATTTCGATCATTTTAGCTCACTCATTCACTTTCAATCTTCTCTCTATTTAAAGCCTACTGTCTTCCAAAGAGTTTTTCTCGAGCTTTAATTTTCAGATCCCAAGCCAGTTACAATCCTCTAGTCGATTTGCCAATGCGGTACGGTCTAGAAGTTTCAGAGTGATTGTAATCAGAGGCTTGATAGAAGATTCAACTCTTCATAATTGAAGTTGGACGAGTTCTTCGTATCAAAGCTCGCGTCTGTAGAAGTTGCAAGGACTTCGTATGAAAACTTGCGGGATTTTTCAATAGTGGATTCAACTGGAAGCTAGAGTTCTTCCGACTGGACTAGTCCTCACCAGAGGGAAATCGGTATAAATCTTGGTATTTGCGTTTGCCTTCTGATCACTTTTAAATTCTGTCATTTACTTTTTGTGATTATTATTATATCTGTGATCTAACTGCTAACAAGTTTTTAATTAGCAATATTCTGCTGCCTACTCTATTCACCCCCCATCTAGAGTATTCTGCTTTACGATTTTGTTCCTACAATTGGTATCAGAGCAGGTTATACAGGTAAAGCAAGATAAAATAGCAGTTATATTAAATTTTATATAGATCACAGCTTTACATATGGCAACTGTGAAATTCACAAGTAAAGGCCAAGCCACAAACAGACCTCCACTGTTTGACGGCACAAACTACACTTATTGGAAAACACGTATAAGTTTCTTTCTAAAATCTCTTGATTTTGATTTATGGTCTATTGTTATTGATGGTTATCAAAAGCCACCTCGTATAAATATTGATGGAGTTTTAACTGAAAAACCCCATAACAGATATACAGAGGAAGAAAAAAAAGGCCAGTCTTGACGCACGTGCTATTAACGCTTTATTTTGTGCTTTAGACAGAACTGAATTTAACAGGGTGCTATCTGCACAACTGCAAATAAAGTATGGAAACTTCTTGAAGTCACACATGAGGGAACAACTCAAGTCAAAGAATCAAAGGTCAGCAGACTTACTCAAGAGTATGAGGTGTTCAAGATGAAGCCCAACGAAACAGTTACTCAGATGTTCGAAAGATTCTTGGATATTGTAAATCCTTTGTCCTCCCTAGGCAAAGATTACAGTAACCATGAAAAGATTCGCAAACTTCTGCGAGCACTTACAAAGAACTGAATTCCGAAGGCTACTGCAATCATTGAAGGAAACGACCTCACTACCATGACACTTGAAGTACTCATGGGTAAGCTACTCACTCATGAACTAGAGCTGCAAGACTTTGAAGAGCCTGCACCAAAGGAGAAGACGATCACTTTCAAGGCTCAGCACAGAAGATCTGCTGAAGATGATTCAGACAACAGTGAATCTGATGTTGAAGATCAAGCACTCCTTGCAAGAAAATTTAAAAGATTCTTGAGAAATGAAAAGAAGACAAAAGAGAACAATGGCGGCAACAGCTGGTATCAAGATGACGCTGTCTGCTACTACTGGAAGAAGAAAGGACACATGAAGAAGGACTGTCCTACAAACACATCAACAAACAAGAAGAGCAACAGATACGAGAAAGGAAACCTGAAGAGATCAACATCTCGGAAGTATGCCAATACCAGCATATGGCATGAAAGTGAAGCCAGCGACTCAGAAGATGAACAATCAGAAGATGCTACAAATGTATGCTTTATGGCATCCGATCAAGTGGGACACCCTTCACATGCTAGAAGCAAATGGATCCTCGACAGCGGTTGCTCACGGCACATGACCGGTGATACTTTATTATTTGTAACACTGTCGAAGAGGAATAAAGAAGGATACATCTCCTTCGGCAATAATTTAAAAGGGTATATAATCGGTATTGGTGATATTGGTAAAACTCCCTATCCAGTGATTAAAGATGTTTGTCTAGTTACTGAGTTAAAACATAATCTGCTCAGCATAAGCCATTTAGCTGATCACGGTTATGGTATTAACTTCGTAAAAGACAAATGTACTATTATTGATAGTTCAACTGGTAATACTATATTTAAAGGTATTAGAGAAGACAATATATATGTTTTCTATTTGTTGGAAGATACTAACATTTCAGGTAGATGTTTAATGGCTAAAAGCGATAAAAGTCATCTGTGGCATATGAGACTCGGTCATGCAAATATGGATACTTTTTCCAGATTATCCACAAAGAAGCTAGTACGCGGTTTATCGGACATTACATTCAAGAAGGATGCGGTATGCAGTCAATATGAAAAGAACAAAGCTACTCGATCCTCTTTCAAGTCAGTAAACGATGTATGTACTACTTGACCTCTATAATTACTATATATGGACTTATTTGGTCCTAGCAGAGTTGCTAGCCTCGGAGGTAAGCTATATGCTTTTGTAATTGTAGATAATTATTCTAGATACACGTGGGTATATTTTCTGACACGCAAAAATGATGCATTATCGGAATTTGTCACCTTTTACAAGAAAGTACAGAATGAAAAAGGTTACATGATCACTCGTAATAGAAGCGATCATGGAGGCGAATTCGAGAATGCAGAGTTTACGCAATTTTGTGACACATACAGTTTTATATACGAATTCTCCTGCCCTAGGACTCCACAACAAAATGGAGTTGTGGAACGTAAGAACAGAACTCTATCCGAAATAGCCAGAGTAATGTTAAACCAGTTTAGTCTACCCAAGTATTTCTGGGCTGAAGCTGTCAATACAGCTTGTTTTGTTCTCAATAGAGTTCTAATTTGACCCAAATCGAAGAAGACTCCATTTGAGTTATGGTTTGATAGAATTCCATCAGTTTCATATTTTAGAATATTTGGTTGTAAATATTTTATTCTTAATACTAAAGATAATTTGGAAAAGTTTGACGAAAAGGCCGATAAAGGTATATTTTTAGGTTATACGGGCAAAAGCAAAGGATACAGAGTCTTCAACAAAAGAACTATGATCATCAAAGAATCGATCAATGTCACCTTTGATGAACTAAATCAAACGACAATCGATGACAATGACAAAGATCTCAATGTACCCAGCAAAGCACCAGCTGATCCTCCTAGAGAAGATCCAGGAACCAGCTACCTTCGGAGTCTGCCAAAAAGATTAAAGTTCATGGCTGATCATCCAAAGGATTTGGTAATTGGTGAGATTACCAAGGGTGTAAGTACTCGCTCCTCTTATAAAAATATAGCTTCTTGTGTTGCTTTTGTATCTCAGTTTGAACCCAAAAATATTGATGAAGCATGTAGTGATAATTTTTGGATAGATGCTATGCAAGAGGAATTAAACCAATTTGAACGGAATCAAGTTTGGAAACTTGTTCCTAAGCCTATTGATCATCCGGTCATTGGCATCCGATGGGTATTCCGAAATAAACTGAACGAGAATGGTTTAGTGACTCGTAAAAAGGCTCGACTCGTAGCTCAAGGATACAATTAGGAAGAAGGTATCGACTACGATGAGACTTATGCCCCAGTTGCGAGATTAGAATACATTCGCATGTTATGTGCATTTACATGTTTTCAAAATTTCAAATTATTTCAAATGGATGTCAAAAGCGCATTTTTAAATAGTTTTATAAAAGAAGAGATTTATGTAGCTCAACCACCCGGTTTTACTGATTTCAAATTTCCTGAATATGTTTTCAAGTTGAAGAAAGCTTTATACGGTTTGAAACAAGCCCCTCGTACTTGGTAAGATCGTCTAAGCTCTTTTCTAGTTGATAACGGTTTTTCAAAAGGAAAGGTTGACACTACTTTGTTTATAAAGTCTTTGAATAATAATATTCTTTTGATTCAAGTCTATGTAGATGATATTATCTTTGGATCTACTGATGAATCTTTTTGTCAAGAATTCTCAAAGTGTATGCAGAATGAGTTTGAGATGAGCATGATGGGAGAGCTGAAGTTCTTTCTCGGACTGCAAATCAAACAAACCAACAATGGGATGTTCATAAATCAAGCTAAGTACACAAAAGATCTACTAAAGAAGTTTGACATGGAAGCAGCAAAGCCACTTAGCACTCCAATGGCGACTTCAACCAAGCTTGATATTGATGAACAAGGCAAACCTGTCGACATACGTAAGTATCGAGGTATGATCGGTAGCTTACTTTATTTAACTGCCAGTCGACCAGACATTATGTTTAGTGTTTGCTTATGTGCTCGTTTTCAAGCCAATCCTAAGGAATCACATCTGTGCACAGTTAAGCGTATCTTTCGATACCTTAAAGGCACTTCTTCTGTCGCCTTATGGTATCCTAAAACTACATCGTTTAACCTAACCGGTTATTCCGATGCTGATTTTGCCGAATGCAAGGTTGATAGAAAAAGTACTAGCAGCACTTGTCATTTCCTAGGAAAAGCTCTAGTCTCTTGGTTTAGTAAAAAGCAAAATTCTGTTGCATTGTCAACAACAGAGGCTGAGTATATCGCCGCAGGACGTTGTTGTGCACAAATTTTGTGGATGAAACAAACCTTAGAAGACTATGGATTGCTTTTTACACATATACCCATTTTCTGTGATAATACTAGTTCTATTAATTTGACTAAGAATCCAATATGTCACTCTCGTACTAAGCATATCGAGATCCGACATCATTTTCTTAGAGATCATCATCAGAATGGAGATATTGACCTTGTATACATAGACACTGAGAATCAATTAGCTGACATCTTCACAAAACCTCTAGCAGAAGATCATTTTAATTATTTACGTCGAGAATTAAGAATTTTGGACATCAATAATGTTAATTAATTTTGTTTTATGATTATATTTCAATACGCAAAAACTGTGTTAGAGACAAGCCAATAAAGAGTCTGTCTGTCACCACAACTACGGTTGAAGCGAAGCGGTATGTAAGCGTTCCCCAGTGAACCTCCGCCAGCTGGGACAGTACTCCTACAGCTAATCTGAGACAGTCGCTGTGTAACGAAATTTAATCTATAAAATAATATTAATTATATTAATTGAAGGTTGAAATTACTAATCTTTGAATTAAATTTTTGAAATGAGTCAATGAAAAAGAAAGTGGCCCAAACCAACTAACAGAACCCCTAGGCGAATTCGGCCAGAGTTCGGACCGAATTCAGCCCGAGTTCGGTTAGTGGTATCTGGTTATATAACCAAAACCCGAGAACCTTTTCTTATTCATTGCTTCTAAAACCTCTTCCACAGCAACAGCAGCCGCACGAAGCTCTCCAAACCCTGGTTCTTCACCACTTCGTTTCTCCCAATCTACGTGGTAAAATCTATCCAAATTTTGGATTCGTGCGGAGATCGTTGTCCTCTACAGCATACTTGAATCTCGGGAGGTATAACTCCGTATTTCTCCTCCTTTCAAATTCGTGCATATTTACTTTATTTGTACAATGCCTAAGGGATTCAACCCCTTCAAGAGGAAGAAGATGATCAATCCTAGTGAGGAAGGATCATCTTCAAATCCACACACGGATTCCCTCTTTTCGCCAGTTCAATCGAGCGATGGCGCATTCGATGGGTTTTATTTTCAAACCCTAGATCAAGCCCTTCTGTGGTATAGAGACTTTTCTATGAGATCCATATGCACAGGCGCTCCTATCAAATGGACTGTGTTTCCAGATCACCGCCCTTATTTTGAGGCATTAGGGTTACAACACTTTGCTAAACTTTGTTTTTCGATAGCTACTAATACCATTAGACTTTTCTATTACAATATCGTACTAAACACGTTTGACGTAAGTACTCGTGTTGGCGGACTAGATATCGAGTTCAATGATGTCCTCTTAGCGGAAATCCTTGGTATTTCTAACGAAGGTGCACCGTTTGATGATATCACTGAATTTGATTTCCCCGACGGTACGACACTTGCTAGTTTTAAAGCTGAACTCTGTGCCCCTGATCGAGTCGTTCTGGAAAGTTCAAGGCCAATAACTTGAACTTGTTTAGTTATGAATTGCATCGCATCATCTACTTCACTCTCCTTCCGAAGTCTACTTCAAAGGATGATGTCACATCACTTGAGCTGTCTGCTATGTATCATATTCTTAAGGGGATTCCTTTTTCTGCCCCTAAGACTATTATCCAGATGATGGGACGTTGTCGTGCAAGAGATAGAAATCTCTTTTATGCGATGATTCTCCCACGCATCTTCTAGCGTTTTGATATTGATATGTCAACTTGTACTCAAGACCCTGAGCCCAAGTTTCTTAAGCTATCTCGTCGTAGTATGACTGCTGCTGCTCTTCCTACTGCTCCACCTCCTCCACCTACTCAGCAGTATGCCATGACCTTTGATGGCATACACCAGCATCTTTCTAATTTGCACGTCTCGATGACGGATATAGCCCGCGAACGTGAGTTCCGTGATGTCACTCGTTATCAGGCGATAGTAAATTCTCTAGCTGATCTCCGATTTGCTCAGACTGGACATTCTGCCGGTTCTATTCCTAGAGATCCAGCCTTTTCTGGTTACTGCTGTGAGGATGAGGCTGTTCATGCCTACTTTCAGCCCGGTAACGCTTATGATTGGTATCGCAGTTCTGGTGCTACTCCACACCCTTCTGGAGCTGGCACTTCTGGAGCTGGTCCTTCTGGACATAGTGGTGCTACAGCTGATGATGATGATGATGATGATGAGGAGATGTGATGATAATGTATTAGCTGATTTTGAGACTTAGTTATTGTCTACTATACACTTGGAAATGCTCCAACATTCTAAGTTTCTTTCTTTTTAGCTTTTATTATCAGTTTTTTTTGAGGACTTGTACTATATATTTCTTGATGTCTTTTGAACATCTTTTTATTTTTATGGGATGCGTAGTTTATCTTTTATATCAGTTTATTTATTCTTTATAGCATCTTTATCTACTTCTATATTATAAACTGCCTGTGAAATACTTCTCTGTTATGTCTTGTATATTCTCACTGCATGAGATATTATTTTTTTGTGTTTCTTCACTGTTGTAGCTTATGCATTAATTGCGGGGGAGCCTATTTCTTCGCAATTATTTTGCTAAGTGACAACGGGGAAGAAAAAGGATCTAACATTTTGTTTTGAGAATAATACAGGGATTGAACAATTTTGAACAATTTTTGTGGTATCTTATCTCAAAAGATGTTATATCATTAATAGTTTGTCAATTATCAAAATGGGGGAGATTGTTGGCCCATTGGTCATATGGTCAAACTGATTTTAATAATTGATCAAACTCTGTCTCGATATAAATACAAGTCAACTCAGATGTTACCTACGACATTTTGGACACTGCTCAACAATGGTTATCAACAATGTTCAAGACTGAAGCCGTTTGCCTCTCCGGATGTACTTTCTGCTAAGCATTGTATTTTTTATTTTATTTGAGTCTAGGAATACATTGTACACCGAGTCGTACTGGCAAATAGGCTATTCCAAAATGATTTCAAAACGTTTTTAAAATGTCCTTAGTTTTGAAAAACATTCGTATTTACAAAAGCTCCAAAAAGGTTTTCAAAATTTCCCAAAATCTATTTTGAAAAACCCTAACCAAACCCTGACAGAACTCGGCCAGAGTTCGGTTAGTGGCCGTTTTGATTTTTGAATTCCTTGGAACTTGGTCCTCCTGCAGTTGCAAATTTGAACGAGATTTGCTCATCGAGTTCTGCCCGAATTCTGCCAGAATTCTGTCTTTGGAACTCCTATAAATAGAGAACGATTTCGATCATTTTAACTCACTCATTCACTTTCAGTCTTCTCTCTATTTAAAGCCTACTGTCTTCCAAAAAGTTTTTCTCGAGCTTTAATTTTCAGATCCCAAGCCAGTTACAATCCTCTAGTCGATTTGCCAGTGCGGTACGGTCTAGAAGTTTCAGAGTGATTGTAATCAGAGGCTTGATAGAAGATTCAACTCTTCACAATTGAAGTTGGACGAGTTCTTCGTATCAAAGCTCATGTCTGTAGAAGTTGCAAGAACTTCGTATGAAAACTTGCGGGATTTTCCAATAGTGGATTCAACTGGAAGCTAGAGTTCTTCCGACTGGACTAGTCCTCACCAGAGGAAAACCAGTATAAATCTCGGTGTTTGCGTTTGCCTTCTGATCACTTTTAAATTCTGTCATTTACTTTTTGTGGTTATTATTATATCTGTGATCTAACTGCTAATAAGCTTTTAATTAGCAATATTCTGCTGCCTACTCTATTCACCCCCTCTAGAGTATTCTGCTTTACGATTTCGTTCCTACAGTATTTACATAGAGAGGGGGATAACATGTGATGTGTGTGTGTAGGAATACATGAAAGGAACTCAGAAAACTGTGTGAGTGTAAGAGTGTGTAGGAGATGTGTGTGTAAGAAGTATTCTCAGGAAATGTGTGAACTGAAACATGTATGTGTATGTGTTAGGAGGAGTCAATGTGTTCATGTGGGTGTGTGTTACACAGTGAAAGGAAACATAAAACAGTGTGCGTTACCAGTGAGAGTAGTGTACAGGTGACAGAAATATGTACACTAGCGTGTGTGTGCATAATGTGTGACAAGAGAAGGCATTGTGGGTGTCCTCAGGCACTTGTTAACAGTGTGCTATCAGTAAACATGTGTGGTTGTGTTAGGGACAAAAGTGTGTGTGTTAACAGGAATATGTGTGCTGTATGTGTAGGTAACCTGGTACAGGAATATCAGTGAAAGTAATCTGGAAATCACATGACAGGATATGTTCTCGGGTATAGGAAAGGAAATCAGATCACAGTTAAATGGGAAGGGAAACCAATTCAATTTTCGAATCCAACATTACACATTGAACTATCAGTTGACAAGAAATGGAAGAACTAATTAACAGTAAATGGAAACCCAGATTTCATTTTATGAAGAGAACAATATTCACATTCTAGTTCTCTAATTAGAACTGAAAAACCACATCAAAACAATGTATCAGTTAATACCCATTTGAAAGCCAATAAATTGCCAAAATCTTATTTCATGCCATAAGACCTATTCTAACATGTTAAATTGACTAATCATAAACTAGATAACATGTAGGATTATTGGATAGCTGATAACATCAATTAAAAACAGGTTAAATAGGAATAACAGTTTTTAGAAAAAACTGGAAACAATTGGTATCAGCCACATCGAACCCAACTCATGACTATATTTCATTTCTCATTAATCAAAGACCTATCCTAGCATGTACAATTAACTAACATAGATTTGTAAACATGTTAGGATATAATCTAGCATTTAATCATAATTTAACCATAATGAAATCTCTAAGTAACAGGATGTCACGACCCGCACCCACTGTGAGGGTACAAGTACATAACAGCGCCCAGCCTACGCCGCAGTCTAATACAAATGAATCCATAATCCAACACATAAGACGAATACCAGTCCAACCAGCATATGAAGATAAGAATAGGTGGTTCGAATAGTGGTTCGAATGGTGATTCGAATAATAGAGGTAAGACGAGTAAGTATGTGTATCGTATACATGGATTCAAAAATAACAATACGTGTTTGTAACAGAGAATCACATACAGCTAACTAGAACTGAAGTACAGTAATTGACAAGTAAATGAGAGAACTATCAGAGAATGTACTCGCCTGCTACTCTGAAAAGAGTAGTGTAATATCAGATGTCTGCAACAGAGTCACAATGTCCTAATCAGAGAAATGTAGGTTATAAAGTGTTTAAAATAAGGTAATAGAAGTTTATGATGCAATCTACATGATTCTAAGTCAATTCTAGGTCAAAGTCAACTCTAAGTCAAACCTGGTCAACTGTCTAGGTCAAACTAGGTCCAAGTCAAACTTGGTCAACTGTGGGTCAATTCAAGTCAAGACTAGGTCATTTTAACCTATATCAAGTCATAACTACCTAAAATACCCTAACCTAGATATTCACATGCCTATTATTACCTTATACTAGTACATACATATGTATATATGATATACCAATATATCCTAGGTAATGTACTATTCTAGTCCTTAGATAATACCCCATTACCTAGACTAATAGGCAGCCAATATCCTTAGGCCAAGGATAACCTAACACTGATACTTTCAAGTATCCCATCAAGATACTAGTCCACTGAACTAACATAGCCCAACACACTAACACATATATCCTATATTAGCCTTCCACTACCACTCTAGGATACCTCATGATACTCTCTCTAAACTCCCACACCCTCATACAACATCTCACAAAATCACATATGCAAATCCCCTATCATGCTAACACCCCTAGACTGATACTAACTAATCTACCAAAACCCATTAACTTAGTTAAAGTCATACTAGACTCATAACCTACCATCACTGCCACAGTACCCAATTTGCCAAAATCCCATCCATTTGCCCATGGAGAAGCTCTCATACACACTCTCATAGGCTAAAGGACATCTAATACAAACTGAACAAACCCCTATACTCTAACATAAACTAATTTATCAATTCCTGAGAACACCTCATTTAGGCTAGCCCCAAATATGACAATCCTAACTCTCAACTCAAAACTCAAGACTCATGATACTTCCCAAATCCTAACTGGACTAACCTTCTACTGAAACTAAAATCTAGACCCATATTCTCACACCTACTCAATGAGTGATACTAGGCTAAAGGCCTATAGCCTTGCCCAACACACTCCCTGGTTCAAACCCACACTCTATTACCTAGTATGGCACCAAGCCCACCTGGGCTATACAAGGCCAGGCCACACTTGGCCTGGCAGCCCCAAAGCCATGCTGCAATGCTACTGCTCTGCTACCTGCTGCAGCTGCAAATGCAACGCAAGTCAAGCCCAAGCCTGCTCTCTACTGCCCTGCAAAGCCAGGGCATGGCAAGCCAAGGCAACTGCTGCTGCAATGCAAAGCCCAGGCAGCTGCAAACATGCCTGCTGCTGCTCTGAAATACAAATGCAAAGCCAGGCCAAGCCAAAGCTGTTACTGCTAACGAAAGCCCAGTCGAAAGTGTCAATACAAGAGTGTGTGTGTGTATGCATATGAATGTGTGTGTGGCAATATGAGTGTAGTGAATTAAATCAGTGTCGTGTGTTGACAGTTCAAGGTGTCTGCACAGATGAAGTGAGTGAACATATTCAGATTTGCATCTCAGTTTGACAAGCCCCTGACCTAAACCAGTTTCAGGGAAACAATGACAGCTACACATCCAAAAATCAAATCGAAGTTCCATTCCTCAAACACAAAACTTAACTCATTATTTAGGTAATCTAATACACATGTAATGAGTTTAAACATGTAAATTTATATCAAGAAAACAGTTTAAAAACAGGGAATAACCAAATATTGGAACTGATACAAGGGGGATGCAGGAACAGTTCAATCCATGAAATCCCAAGCAATTTCGAAATCCAGTTTTACATAACCATGAATCCTAACAATTTAGACCCAACCCAACCCTCATGTATTCAACTTATAACATGTATATAAATCATATCTAATTATCAAATTTAAACATAAACCAAAACCCCATATTTCAGTAATCTAATATAGGAGTAACTGGATTAGTATGGAAATCAAAACATCCAATTCAGTAAAATTTAGAATCATTCTACATTTTGAGAAAAAACTCATGTTTCAGGAATTTAAATGTGTGTGTGGAGTATGTGGCTGGAAATTCAGTGAATAGTTTCCAGGAACATGCTAAGGGTTTTGATCTCAGTTTAAATATGTAAATCAAGGTCAAGTATTTACCAATCAAACCCATTCCTCAGCTCCAGGTTCAAGTAAATTGATTTCAACTTACCAATACTCGGCAATGAAATCAGTTTATGCAACCAAGATGTATCAGAATAGGAATTTGTCCCCAAGTATCTATAAAATTTCCAAATGTTGATTTTCGAAAACCCAAACCCCAATTAAACCATACCACAGTGCAACAGACATGTAAATCAATATCACAGTTACATCAACATACATATATACATATAAATTTACATTTTAAAGAAATTAAAATGAATTAGGATTTGAAAATATGCACTCAGTAAAACTGAGTATCAGAGAATATGAAACCTCAATTCCAATTTCGAAAATACATTAAAATACATACAAAATAGTTTAGTATAGAGTCGTACACGTGTCTAAGGTCCACACGAGTCCCCACGTGTCTCCACGACTGGACACGGCATGTCCAAGTCATGAAACACGCACAGACACATTGCGTGCACAGACTGTATCGTGCTGCGATGCAGTCGACTTGTGGACACGACTCGTGTCGCTTCGTACCACGTGGACATGTTCCTAGGTTCGCCAAGGATAGGGGAACATGTCTAGGGGTCTGTATCGTGTCTAACGTGTGTCGTGTCGTGTCAATCAGCGCGTATCAGAGCGCAAAAACGGGTTCGTACGTGTCAGTGTAAACCCAGTACAGCGACGATTTCTCCGTGCACACTAAACGAGGACCCACAAAATTTTGTGGGAGTCCTGTCAGTCATTAGTGCCACGTACACACCAATTTTGGTGTCACGAAGTGTCGTGTCCTAAGAGAAATCCGACACGGGCAGTAGGGCACCCGACCGAGCCCCCATGCTGCGTGTCCAGCACAAATTACGACACAAAATCGACACCAAACACGACTCAGTCTTCACAAAAGTTCATATACACATTTAGATCTACCAACTCATATAATTAGTTTAGCAAAATATGAAAATTCATTTCTAAGTGGCATTTAATCAAACACCTACACATGACATTGACACGTATCCGATACGGACACCAAACGGACACGAAATTCACGTAAATTCGAGGTACAGCTAGGGGACTCCTAGATCTAGCCCTAAATGCAAAGAAAACGAAATATTAATATAATTTAAAGGATTTTACCTATAGGTGCAATTAGCAAGAAAAGCCCCAAAATGAAGTGTTCCTCCTTGCTAGCTCAGATCTCCAAATTGCTCAAAATCTGTGATTACTCTCCACCAACAGTAAATAAATACTAATTAGGTTCTAATGCAAAATACTAGGGTTAAAAAGGAGTTGGAATGAAAAAGTTATGGAATGGCTATTTACCTCTTCTTCAAAACTTGAAAAAAATAATAAAAGAGGCAAGAACAAGGAAGAGATTATTTATAGGGAAGGGGAGCCCTAGTGGCTGGTCATAAAGTGGAAAATTAGGGTTAGGGTTTAGTCTAATGGCTATGGGCCAAGTTGCACTAGCTAACTAGCTCAAGTCCTTATCCTATGGTCCAATGCAAAAATCCTCCTACTTTCTTCATGAAACTTAGCCAACTTAAGTCAACCAAGCCCAATTTGAGTTAGATTAGGGTCCATACCATATTAACTAAGTCACCAAGGTCAAGGTCAAAATCTAGGACAGTCTCTTAAGTCACAGCTAGTCAGAAGTCAAAATCAATAATCACCAGTGCAATAAATCATGAAATAATTCAAAGAGGCCAATTGACCAAAATACCCTCATGCTTAAAAGTACTAATAATTATCCTAATGATATGGTCAGGCTCTAGGTTAGGCAGTCTCTCAGGTTGCACTAGCAAGGCATCAAAATCACAAGCCATGACTTAAAACAGTTTTGATTTGATTTTAAAAACAATTAAAAATCACCAAAAATCATAATGTAAAATAAATACAATTAAATAATATTTATAAATACAAAATTTCAAAAATACCCTCATTCCAGAAATTGGGTGTTACAAGTCTACCCCCCTGAGAAAAATTTCGTCCTCGAAATTTGATGATCGCACCCTTCCCAGGTCAACCCCAATCAATCAAAGTCGATAGATAACATGCAATATACTTCTACTGGTCGTGATTCTGCAGTCTCGAACAGGGTAGCTACACTATCTAGTAATCACAAGCAATATCCTGGCAGGTACTAAGCAAAATCATACATAAAAGTGGAGAGGAAGAACAAGAAGGTCAAACCTGCTAATCCATCACCTGCAACGTCAGTCTCCTCGGCTGCCATCACAAAAGCTCCACCCCTTTGGTGCTGAGCTACAGGTGGCCTAGCTCCCTCTCTCTGACCCGGTTCTCCGTCATATACGGGTGCAGTAGGACAATCCCTGACCTGATGAGCAGCGGATCCACAGAACAGACAAACCTTCCGCCTCCTATAACAAGTCTTCCAAACGTGCCCTGCCCTCTTGCAGTAAGCACAAGGCTGCACCTTGCGGTCCTGTCCTCTAGGCTGATGTTGTACCTGCTGTACTCTTATCGGTGCCTGCATCTGCTGAAACTATACGTGAGGCCTCTTGGCCTGGCCTCCGCTGCTGCTGGTACCGTGAGCGTCCCATCCCCTCTTGAGCCTCATCTCAAGATCATCCTCTGCTGCTAAGGCACCCACCGAGATCTCCTCATAAGTGGCGTTGCGGGCACTCTTGGTATAGGACTTCACCTCCTTGACCAGCCCTTTTCTGAACCTTCAGGCCTTCGTCGCCTCGGTCAACCCCTCTACAAATCTGCCCAGCCGGCAGAACTCTCCTGAATACTCCTCCACAGACTGGTTCCCCTGGACTAGGGCCTCGAACTGGGTCTCGAGGGCTCCTAGCGCTGCATCCGCGAAAAACTTCTCCTTGAACAGCTTCTTGAATGCTGCCCAAGTCTGCCCGGTAGTACCAACCCTCGGGTCGGTCTGGTACCATGTGCGGGCCAGATCCTGCATCATGCTGGCTGCCGCCTCTATCTGAAGTCTCGTCGGGATCTCAGTCAATCTGAATATCTCCTCCATGTGCTCTATCCACTCATCGGCGTACATGATGCCCTCTGTACCCCGAAAATCCTTCGAGTGCATCTTTTGAAAATCCTGGATGCCCTTCTCCTTCGGCTGGTGCAGCTGCTGAACTACTGGAGGCTGGGCTACTACCCTCTCAACCACTGTCATGGCCCGATCAATGCCCTGACTAATCTCCGCAGTCTGACTCTGCTGCTGCTGCTAGCCCTCCATGAACTGCCGAAAGAGCGTGAACAGCTGAACTGCGTCAACGGATCCTGAAGGCGGATGCTGCTGGAACATCTTCGAAATCACCGGGCTCTGTCTGTGCACTGGTGGAGGGGCTCCTCCAAAGGCAGCTGAAACACCTACCACTGCTGGTTGAACTGGTGCCACGGTATCGGGGGCTGGCTGTACAAGACGAGAGGTGGCAGACCCCTCAGTAGTGTCTCTCGGTCCAGAGCGATGGGATCAAGTCTCGACCATCCTAGAGACAGATCAAACAAGGAATCAATACTGAGATAGAAACGATAAATCAAGGGAGGACAGTTAATTTTTAAGGAAGACAAATCAGCAAGATGTATAGATGGCATGAATTGAAGCAGAGTTTTTTCCTAACTGTGATTGAGTATCTCTCCGTTTAAGCCTATCTCTCAATCCTATCGCAGGCTCGCAGTAGTACAACTAAGTCGCCGTACTACCACGATATCGCACTAATGCGACTCTCGACCTGCATGGGCCACCACTAAAAACGTGTCACGACCCGCACCTACTGTGAGGGTACGAGTACGTAACAGCGTCCAGCCTACGCCGCAGTCTAATACAAATGAATCCATAATCCAACACATAAGACGAATACCAGTCCAACCAGCATATGAAGATACGAATAGGTGGTTTGAATAGTGATTCGAATGGTGATTGGAATAATAGAGGTAAGACGAGTAAGTATGTGTGTCGTATACATGGATTCAAAAATAACAATACGTGTTTATAACAGAGAATCACATACAGCTAACTAGAACTGAAGTACAGTAATTGACAAGTAAATGAGAGAACTACAGAGAATGTACTCGCCTGCTACTCTGAAAAGAGTAGTGTAATGTCAGATGTCTGCAACAGAGTCACAATGTCCTAAACAGAGAAATGTAGGTTATAAAGTGTTTAAAATAAGGTAATTGAAGTTTATGATGCAATCTACATTATTCTAAGTCAATTCTAGGTCAAAGTCAACTCTAAGTCAAACCTGGTCAACTGTCTAGGTCAAACTAGGTCCAAGTCAAACTTGGTCAACTGTGGGTCAATTCAAGTCAAGACTAGGTCATTTTAACCTATATCAAGTCATAACTACCTAAAATACCCTAACCTAGATATTCACATGCCTATTATTATCTTATACTAATACATACATATGTATATATGATATACCAATATATTCTAGGTAATGTACTATTCTAGTCCTTAGATAATACCCCATTACCTAGACTAATAGGCAGCCAATATCCTTAGGCCAAGGATAACCTAACACTGATACTTTCAAGTATCCCATCAAGATACTAGTCCACTGAACTAACATAGCCCAACACACTAACACATATATCCTATATTAGCCTTCTACTACCACTCTAGGATACCTCATGATACTCTCTCTAAACTCCCACACCCTCATACAACATCTCACAAAATCACATATGCAAATCCCCTATCATGCTAACACCCCTAGACTGATACTAACTAATCTACCAAAACCCATTAACTTAGTTAAAGTCATACTAGACTCATAACCTACCATCACTGCCACAATACCCAATTTGCCAAAATCCCATCCATTTGCCCATGGAGAAGCTCTCATACACACTCTCATAGGCTAAAGGCCATCTAATACAAACTGAACAAACCCCTATACTCTAACATGAACTAATTTATCAATTTCTGAGAACACCTCATTTAGGCTAGCCCTAAATATGACAATCCTAACTCTCAACTCAAAACTCAAGACTCATGATACTTCCCAAATCCTAACTGGACTAACCTTCTACTGAAACTAAAATCTAGACCCATATTCTCACACCTACTCAATGAGTGATACTAGGCTAAAGGCCTATAGCCTTGCCTAACACACTCCCTGGTTCAAACCCACACTCTATTACCTAGTGTAGCACCAAGCCCACCTGGGCTATGCAAGGCCAGGCCACACTTGGCCTGGCAGCCCCAAAGCCATGCTGCAATGCTACTGCTCTGCTACCTGCTGCAGCTGCAAATGCAACGCAAGTCAAGCCCAAGCCTGCTCTCTACTGCCCTGCAAAGCCAGGGCATGGCAAGCCAAGGCAACTGCTGCTGCAATGCAAAGCCCAGGCAGCTGCAAACATGCCTGTTGCTGCTCTGAAATGCAAATGCAAAGCCAGGCCAATCCAAAGCTGCTACTGCTAACGAAAGCCCAGCCCAAAGTGTCAATACAAGAGAGTGTGTGTGTATGCATATGAATGTGTGTGTGGCAATGTGAGTGTAGTGAATTAAATCAGTGTCGTGTGTTAACAGTTCAAGGTGTCTGCACAGATGAAGTGAGTGAACATATTCAGATTTGTATCTCAGTTTGACAAGCCCCTGACCCAAACCAGTTTCAGGGAAACAATGACAGCTACACATCCAAAAATCAAATCGAAGTTCCATTCCTCAAACACAAAACTTAACCCATTATTCAGGTAATCTTACACACATTTAATGAGTTTAAACATGTAAATTCATATCAAGAAAACAGTTTAAAAATAGGGAATTACCAAATATTGGAACTGATACAAGGGGGATGCAGGAACAGTTCAATCCATAAAATCACAAGCAATTTCGAAATCCAGTTTTACATAACCATGAATCCTAGCAATTTAGACCCAACCCAACCCTCATGTATTCAACTTATAACATGTATATAAATCATATCTAATTATCAAATTTAAACATAAACCAAAACCCCATATTTCAGTAATCTAATATAGGAGTAACTGGATTAGTATGGAAATCAAAACATCCAATTCAGTAAAATTTAGAATCATTCTACATTTTGAGAAAGAACTCATGTATCAGGAATTTAAATGTGTGTGTGGAGTATGTGGCTGGATATTCAGAGAATAGTTTTCAGGAACATGCTAAGGGTGTTGATCTCAGTTTAAATATGTAAATCAAGGTCAAGTATTTACCAATCAAACCCATTCTTCACCTCCAGGTTCAAGTAAATTGATTTCAACTTACCAATACTCGGCAATGAAATCAGTTTATGCAACCAAGAAGTATCAGAATAGGAATTTGTCCCCAAGTATCTATAAAATTTCCAAATATTGATTTTTGAAAACCCAAACCCCAATTAAACCATACCACAGTACAACAGACATGTAAATCAATATCACAGTTACATCAACATACATATATACATATAAATTTATATTTTAAAGAAATTAAAATGAATTAGGATTTGAAAATATGCACTCAGTAAAACTGAGAATCAGAGAATATGAAACCTCAATTCCAATTTCGAAAATACATTGAAATACATACAAAATAGTTTAGTATAGAGTCGTACACGTGTCCAAGGTCCACACGAGTCCCCACGTGTCTCCATGATTGGACACGTCGTGTCCAAGTCATGAAACACGCACAGACACATTGCGTGCACAGACTGCATCGTGCTGTGATGCAGTCGACTCGTGGACATGACTCGTATCACTTCGTGCCACATGGACATGTCCCTAGGTTCGCCAAGGATAGGGGAACATGTCAAGGTGTCTGTATCGTGTCTAATGTGTGTCGTGTCATGTCAATCAGCACGTATCAGAGCGCAAAAACGGGTTTGCACGTGTCAGTGTAAACCCAGTGCAGCGACGATTTCTCCGTACACAATGAACGAGGACCCACAAAATTTTGTGGGAGTCCTGTCAGTCACTAGGGCCACGTACACACCAATTTTAGTGTCACGAAGTGTCGTGTCCTAAGAGAAATCCGACACGGGCAGCAGGGCACCCGACCGAGCCCCCGTGCTACGTGTCCAGCACAAATTATGACACGAAATCGACACCAAACATGACTCAGTCTTCACAAAAGTTCATATACACATTTAGATCTACCAACTTATATAATTAGTTTAGCAAAATATGAAAATTCATTCCTAAGTGGCATTTAATCAAACACCTACACATGACATTGACACGTGTCCGATACGGACACCAAATTCACCCAAATTTGAGGTACAGCTAGGGGACTCCTAGATATAGCCCTAAATGCAAAGAAAATGAAATATTAATGTAATTTAAAGGATTTTACCTATAGGTGCAATTAGCAAGAAAAGCCCCAAAATGAAGTGTTCCTCCTTGCTAGCTCAGATCCCCAAATTGCTCAAAATCTAGGATTACTCTCCACCAACATGAAATAAATACTAATTAGGTTCTAATGCAAATGACTAGGGTTAAAAAGGAGTTGGAATGAAAAAGTTATGGAATGGCTATTTACCTCTTCTTCAAAACTTGAAAAAAAAAAAGAGGCAAGAACAAGGAAGAGATTATTTATTGGGAAGGGGAGCCCTAGTGGCTGGTCATAAAGTAGAAAATTAGGGTTAAGGTTTAGTCTAATGGCTATGGGCCAAGTTGTACTAGCTAACTAGCTCAAGTCCTTAGCCTATGGTCCAATGCAAAAATCCTCCTACTCTCTTCATGAAACTTAGCCAACTTAAGTCAACCAAGCCCAACTTGAGTTAGATTAGGGTCCATACCATATTAACTAAGTCACCAAGGTCAAGGTCAAAATCTAGGACAGTCTCTTAAGTCACAGCTAGTCAGAAGTCAAAATCAACAATCACCAGTGCAATAAATCATGAAATAATTCAAAGAGGCCAATTGACAAAAATACCACCATGCTTAAAAGTACTAATAATTATCCTAATGATATGGTCAGGCTCTAGGTTAGGCAGTCTCTCAGGTTGCACTAGCAAGGCATCAAAATCACAAGCCATGACTTAAAACAGTTTTGATTTGATTTTAAAAATTTTTAAAATCACCAAAAATCATAATATGAAATAAATACAATTAAATAATATTTATAAATACAAAATTTCAAAAATACCCTCATTCCAAAAATTGGATGTTACACAGGAATTAAACAATGTACAGTCACTGATACTTTGAGTATCGGTCGACTGGAATTCAAATCCACATTCGATATTCAATTTAACAATTCATGAAGAATATAAGGTAGATAATTATTAGTGGTTAATAGTAGGTGTCACACTCACAAAATGATGTCCTAAAATAGGACACACGTGTCCAAAACCAACCTAAACTCACGCACGAGACTGGCACGAGTTCGTGTGACCAGTGCACGTGTCCAAACGCACCTGACACGCATCCGTAGGACACAAAACTTTGGGGATGACACTTCAGTCATTGCCTCCTCACTCCATGTCCAACCACGCGTGTCCACGTGCTCTGTGCACTGAGCACGAACACGCTGGTAGCAGGGGAATGCCACCCGCGCGCGCGCGTAGTTCACCCCGCGTGTACACGTGTCCAAAACGACACGACACGACACAAGTAACACCTCAGTCGAGCAAAAACACGTAAGCCACATCCAAACACAACTTCTTATTCAAACACATTTTAAAATCTCGATCGAAATGCCCACTGTGGTATTTTGTCGAACACCTACGCACGATCACTGGTACGTGTCCGATATGGACACATACAGAACACGAAATTGAGCAAACCCTATTCCAACAGTACAAGGACACCTAGGGCTTGGTGTTTATACAAGGAAACCCTAATTTTAATGGAGGAATAGGATTTTACCTATGTGTGTTCTTCAACACAAAAAGCCTCTTCAAATGGGATCTCCAAAAGCCACCCAACGTCTCCAAATTGTTTCAATCCTGTGATGTGACTCCACAAACAGTATGAGAACTATGATTATAGTGCTATGGAAGAAATATCAATAAAAATGGAGCTCTATTGATTAATCTATGAAGAAATACAAATGGAGGCTCACCTAGTTCTTAGGAAAAATAATAGAATAGTAAAAAAAGGCACAAATTTCTAAGGAGATACTTTATAGGCAAGGGGGGTCCTTGGCCGGCCACTTAGCTATGGTTAGGGTTTTTAGGATGCATCTAAGGCTAGCAATGAATCAAGTCTAATGAGTGGCCAAGAATCTAGGGCTCTTTCCTAGTCCATTTGTAAACCACTCTACTTAGCTAAACATGACTTAGAGCATTATCCAATACTAACTAATTCTCAATGTGGCTAACTAGACTAGCTATGACTAATCTAGGTTAGGTCCAATCTAGGTTAGACTAACCTAAACCACATGGCAATCAATTAACTAGTATTTAAATCACACCATTCTAATTAATCATTTTAAATTCCAAATAATATATATTAAATTCAAATAATTCAAAAATTACAAAAATACCCTCAAACTAAAAATGATAAATGAAATACTCTAATCACATGGCTAGGCTCTAGGTCACTATCTCTAGGATTACACTAGCAAAACACCAAATCACAAGTCATGATTTAAAATAGTTTTAAAATGATTAAAAATCATCAAAAATCATAATATGAAATAAATATAAATAAATAATAATTATAATTACAAAATTTCAAATTACCCTCATCTGGAAAACTGGGTGTTACATTTGGGGATTTTATCCCTCATAACCATCGACTTTATCTCGAAAAGAGAACCCAAATCCAAAATCGAATCAAGAGAATTAAATGCAGCAGTGACAGCTGGCAGGCTGATGGGGTCCCTCTGCGGCTCGAAGTCCCTTTGCAGCTCAAGATTTCCCTGCGGCTCAAGATTTCTCTGCGACTCGAAAAATCTCTGCGACTTGAAGACTCCCTGCGGCTTGACATATTTTCATGCTTCTTATTCAAAGTATTCCAAATTTGCAATTTAAAAACTTTGAAGGGGGTCTTGTAGAAGCATAGAAAATATGGGGTTCATGCGGATCACAATTTGCCGCATACGTACTTTAGGCCAAACTGGTCCGCATAAAGGAAAGCCGCATGACAGATTCACTGCCTTATGCGGCCCATCGACAACCAGCTGTAAAAGAAAGATATGCGGCCAAGAGGATCAATTCGTCTGATAAAGCTGACAAGTTCTGTCACAACTGACAAAAATGAGAGCTCTGACACTTTGACAAAAAGATAAGACGTGAGACGTCACCAACAGCAGGGTTCATACGCTTTCATGCGGCCAGAAGGAGTGTCACCTAAGCCGCATAAACTTTATATGGATCAAACATATGCGGCCCCAAAGTCTTCGAACTTCATGCGGCCAAGGGTAACTGTGACCCAAGCCGCATGAGCTTTATGTGGCCAAGATACTGAATCTATATGGCTTAAATCCTTAAGCTATATGTGGGCTAAGAAAGTTTACGACTTAGCCGCATGAGTCTCATGTGTCCCCACATGGTCGAAAACTGAGAGACTCATGCGGCTCAAAATGATTCCTGCGACAGGACACGTGGCAGGCTGACCAAGTATTAACTACTCAGATTTGCTACAGCAAAATCCCAACAAATCGACAGATGGCAGCCAAAGAGCGGGTCTTCATGTGCTAATTAGCCACGTGGCCACAGGCCATCTATGCGGCTCAACATACATACCACTATATATAGCAGGGTGCCACACCCCTGCGAAAGGATGGCAACCTTCGAAAAGTAATTTCTTCAAGAGCTAAGGACTGCGTCAGATAGTCCAAGGAGTAAGGCAGAGTTGATAGAACTTTCCCGAGCCTCTACCGTCACCCCCAGAATCAAAACTAAACAATTGTACTTAGATTGTTCCCTAGGATTCCTTTCTAGGTTTTTCTTTGTACAAGCGAGTTTGCAATCAATTTCAGTATTCCTATAATACCTGTCTTTGATTTTTTTATGGCAAACAAGTGCCACCTCTTTCAGAGTGTTGGCTAAAACATCTTGCACGCTCTTTGTTTATTCAAATTGTCCTATGCGCTAAAATCTTGCATGCGCAAAAGCAATAACTATCATAATACATGCACAATTTCTGAATATTTCCCTACTGTACGTACGATTTGGAGAATTATCATGCGCAAATCTGTCATAGGGCATTCACTTAACTAGGAGGCTGTCATGCGCCATTTAGAGACTACTACTCTGCATGCACAGTTTAGAGACTGTTACACTACATGCGCAATTTGGAGATTGTAGCACTGCATGCGTAATTTAGAGACTGTTGTACTACATGCGCAATTTAGAGACTCTTGTACTGCATGCGCAATTTAAAAATTATCATGTTTGTGAAGACTAAGATTTACGCAGAGTTAAAATTTCTTCAATAATAATCCTTCTTGGTTTTAATTTTTGTTTCTTCACTTGTAGTTGACCTCAGGGAAGATCCTCATGCAGAAATATTGGCCTCTACTTTCCGAGTATCAGAATATCAAGAAGATTTATCTCATGTCTCATTCCCGTAGTATGACCTTCTTGCTACTAGGAGAGCTCTGCTAGAGTCCTAAGATGGTAGGACTCTATTATGTCTGATGAATGGTGAACCCCTCATAAGTATGAATCAGGTTCCCCATAAGAAACCAGCCTTCTTGTTTGGCAAAGCCTTTGAAAAAGATTCTTAACCTAAGTCAAAGCGAGAAAAGCGAGTTTATCATAGTGGAGATACAAACAAATCTATTTAAAATAAATTTTATCAAATCAAATCCATTATAGATACATAAAAATCTATTTAAAATGATCCTAATAAAATCTTTTCTATATTACAATTTGATAAGATAGAAAGATTATACTGAAATATATTGCAAATTTCAAATGTAATTTATCATAATTAAATTTAAACCAAATTACTAATTTTAAATATATTTTTTTTTTTTGAATAATAAAATAGTAATATTAATTAATTTTGAAAATAGCATTGTATATATGTATGTAATAAATATTTGCATAAACATGGTTTTTCAAATTACTATATATAACCTTTTTATGATGTAACTAAGTTTTAGAAATTTCAAATGTGACGTATTTTACAACTTTATGTAATCGAAACTATTTATTATTTACTATTTGAAAAATCAAGCTTTTTTTAAATAAAAATGTTTTTTACAAAAATATGTACCTCGCACATATTCGCACTTGACGAGACATACGAAAATGCGAATTCATACGCGATGTCCCATACGACAAATTCGTTCGCGATGTATAATACGACTATGCGACGTACAAATACCAAGTAAAAATTTTAAATACTTAATTTATATAAAAAAAAATTAGTAGAAATTTAGGGGGTTTACATCCTACCCAACTTACAAGAATTTTGTCCTCGAAATTTAGGAATAGGTATGGTAGAAAATTTAGAAGTTAGGAAAAGTTCATCGATACCGAATATGATTTAGATTCTTGAATGAGGCGAAGAAGCGATGTTCAATACAAACATGCATTAGAAAGTTGTGAATTTGTTATATACGAAAGTACATCATGGTCAAGGGATTGCATAAGGTTTGCTAGTTACCCTAATAAAATGAGGAAGGTTATGGGTTAAAGTTAATCATGATAAGACATAAAATAGAGAGGTAAGGGATCGACTAGATTAATGGCAAGTAATTTAAGAGAACATAGTCGTCTAGGGTTAGATTTGAATCATTCTCAAGTAGGTCATGAAAATGAATCTAGGGTCGAAGAAAAGATCGAGTAACTCAAGGCGGGGATATAGTTCCATTGGTCGGTCAGTGGTTAATTATCCCCTAGTATATACAAATATAGGAGAATGGTTTGGTCTATCTATCAATCACAAGCTTTGTCTAGAATAGTTAAAAGGCAAAGCCGACAAGAGTCCAAAGGAGATATTTTCGAATGCCAATATGTGCTTCAAGGGCAGTTGTAAAATGCTAAGAGAATTGCCAAGGTAGTCGCAAAGGAGACTCTAGGGGGCAAATTTAGCTATGTCTCCATCCGCATAGAATGATTGATGTAAGCGAACCAAAATACACTCGGTTGATCAGACCATCATGCACTGGTTCTGATTAGACAATATGTTAGTGGGCGCGCCTAATAAAATATGTCATGAACAAGCTCGATAAAGGAATACGCTTGTAAAACTAAAGCTAAATTAGCAGTACAAGATAGAGAAATATGCAAGTAAGGGAGGAAGTGATAAAGGAAATCAATTATTCCAAGGTCCTCAAATTAGTAGTATAAATGAACTCATCTATATGGTTCACCAGAAAAATGTTTGTTAGGTAGTGAGGTATTCTACCCAACTTACAAGAATTGAACTAGTGGTGTATGTTGGCCCATTGGTCATATGGTCAACCTGATTTTAATAATTGATCAAACTCTGTCTGGATATATGAAGCTAGTCAGGATGTATCGGACTCTTGGACATAAACAAGAACAGCTATCTACACAGTTCAAGACCGAAGCTATGTTTGCCTGTTCGAGTCTGTATTTCCTTTAAGCAATGTATTTTTCATTTTATTGAGTCTAGGAATACATTGTACACCGAGTCGTACTGGCAAATAGGCTATTCCAAAATGTTTTCAAAATACTTTTAAAAATATCCTTTGGTTTGAAAAATATTCATTTAAACAAAAGCTTCAAAAAGGTTTTCAAAAAGGTTTTCAAAAATCATCAAAAACTAATTTTTAAAACCTGACCTAATCCTGACAGAACTCGGCCAGAGTTCGGTTGGTGGCCGTTTGATTTTTGAATTCTCTGGAACTTGGTCCTCCTGCAGTTGCGAATTTGACCGAGATTTTCTCAAAGAGTTCTGTCCGAATTCTGCCCGAATTCTGCCAGAATTCTGTCTTTAGAACTCCTATAAATAGAGAAGGATTCCGATCTTTTCAACTCACTCATTCACTTTCAATCTTCTCTCTATCTAAAGCTTTCAGTCTTCCAAAGAGTTTTTCTTGAGCTTTAAATTTCAGATCCCAAGCCAATTACAATCCTCTAGTCGATTTGCCAGTGTGGTACGGTCTAGAAGTTTCTGAAAGATTGTAATCAGAAGGCTTGATTGAAGAATACCTCTTCACATTTGAAGTTAGACGAGTTCTTCGTATCAAAGCTCGCATTGTAGAAGTTGCAAGGACTTCATAAGAAAACTTGCGGTTTGCCGATAGTGGATTCAACTGGTAGCAAGAGTTCTATCGACTGGATTAGTCCTCAACAGAGGAAAACCAGTATACATCGCTATCTTTGCGTTTGCATTCTTATCTCTGCCTTTACTTTACTTAGTTGTGATTATTATTCTGTGATCTTGCTGCTAACATTTTTTAATTAGCAATATTCCGCTGCCTACTCTATTCACCCCCCTCTAGAGTATTGTGCTTTACGATTTCGTTCCTACAATTGGTATCAGAGCGAGGTTACAGGTAAAGCAAAGGTAACAGTGCAATTATTTATTCATTTTAATTAATTATTATATAGATCACAGCACAACACATGGCAACTGTGAAATTCATAAGTGAAGGCCAGGCCACAAACAGACCTCCACTGTTTGATGGTACGAACTATACCTATTGGAAAACATGGATGTGTTTCTTTTTGAAATCTCTTGACTTTGATTTATGGTCTATTGTTATTGATGGCTATTAAAAGCCACCTCGTACAAATGTTGATGGAGTTTTAGTTGAAAAACCCCATAGCAGATATACAGAGGAGGAAAAGAAAAAGGCTAGTCTTGACGCACGTGCTATTAATGCTCTATTTTGTGCTTTAGACAGAACTGAATTTAACAGGGTGTCTATCTGCACAACGGCTAATGAAGTGTGGAAGCTACTTGAAGTCACACATGAATGCACGACTCAAGTCAAAGAATCAAAAGTCAGCAGACTTACTCAAGAGTATGAGGTGTTCAAGATGAAGCCCAACGAAACAGTTACTCAGATGTTCGAAAGATTCTTGGATATTGTAAATCTTTTTTCCTTCCTAGGCAAAGAGTACAGTAACCATGAAAAGATTCGCAAACTCCTGCGAGCACTTACCAAGAACTGGATTCCAAAGGCTACTGCAATCATTGAAGGGAACGACCTCACAACTATGTCCCTCGAAGTACTCATGGGTAAGCTACTCACTCATGAACTGGAGCTACAAGATTTTGAAGAGCCTGCACCAAAGGAGAAGACGATCGCTTTCAAGGCTCAGCACAGAAAAGCTGCTGAAGGTGACTCAGACAGCAGTGAATCTGATGCTGAAGATCAAGCACTCCTAGCAAGGAAATTCAAGAGATTCATGAGACATGAGAAGAGAGCCAAAGAAAACAACAGCAACAACTGGTATCAAGATGATGCTGTCTGCTATGGCTGCAAGAAGAAGGGACACATGAAGAAAGATTGTCCTACAAACTCATCATCAAGCAAGAAGAACAACAGGTATGAAAAAGGGAACCTGAAAAGATCAACATCACAGAAGTATACCAACACCAGCATATGGCATGAAAGTGAAGCCAGCGACTCAGAAGACGAACAATCAGAAGATGCTGCAAACGTATGCTTTATGGCATCCGATCAGGTACCTACTGAACCTGTAGTTGATACTTATGTTGACTTCACCTTTGAGCAATTAGGAGATGCCTTCAGTAAACTGATGACTGATTACAGGAAACTGCGTAGCAAGTATCAGACCTCTAAGAAGGTACTCAAAAAGTACAAAGGTGAAATAGGTAGACTTACCGACCTAATAGCTGAGGTTAGAAATAATATTAGTGAGTCTGGTGAGCTTTCTTCAATAAAGCTCTTATTACACGAGACTACCAAGTCATCTGAAGAGAAAGACAAAATTATTGACCAACTCAAGGAAGAACTTTCTATAGAGAAGAAAAGTCTTCGATGTGCACAAATCAGAATGGAAACACTTACTTCTGATTATACTAAATTGTATGACACTTCCAAAAGAATGGAAATTAGGTTAGGAAAACAGCCTGAGACTGCTGCTTCCTTCCCTAACACGTGTCACTTACCGAAAAATCGGAACATTCCCAAGCCAAACACTGTCAGACCTAACCCTATCAAACCTTTACCCCAAAAGGTTAAGCCAAAACAGGATTATAGGTATGCTTTCTTCTATACTAGAAAACCTAAACCTACCAACCATGCACACCACTCAGCTTTCAACACTCGACATGCAAAATGTCATTATTGTGGCCTCATTGGTCATATTTCATCTGCATGTAGAATCAGAAAGCTTGTTGATTTAAATATTTATGCTTGGATACCAAAAACTAACATTTTAGGACCCTACAAGAAATGGGTACCAAAAGTTTTATCTGCAAATTATTTTGTAGGTAGAACACCCTTCACATGCTAAAAGCAAATGGATCCTCGACAGCAGTTGTTCACGGCATATGACCGGTGACGCTACACTATTTGCAACACTGTCGAAGAAAAAGAAGGAAGGTTATATCTCCTTCGGTAATAATTTAAAAGGGTATATTATTGGTATCGGTGATGTTGGTAAGTCTTCCTATCCTGTTATTAAAGATGTCTGTCTGGTTACCGAGTTGAAACATAATCTACTCAGCATAAGTCATTTGGCTGATCATGGTTATGGCATCAACTCTAGCAAAGACAAATGTATTATAGTTGATAGCTTAACTGGTAATACTATCTTTGAAGGTATCAGGGAAGACAACATATATGTTTTCTATTTGTTGGAAGAGACTAACATTTCAGGTAGATGCTTAATGGCTAAAAGCGATGAGAGTCATCTGTGGCATATGAGACTCGGTCACGCAAATATGGACACAATATCAAGATTATCCACAAAGAAGTTAGTACGCGGTTTACCGGACATTACATTCAAGAAGGATTCGGTATGCAGTCAATGTGAAAATAACAAAGCTACCAGATCCATATTTAAATCAGTAAACGCAGTATGTACTACTAGACCTCTATAATTGCTTCATATGGACTTATTTGGTCCTAGCAGAGTTGCTAGCCTCGGAGGTAAACTTTATGCTTTTGTAATTGTAGATGATTTTTCTAGATACACGTGGGTATACTTTTTAACACGCAAGAATGATGCATTATCCGAATTTGTCGCCTTTTGCAAGAAAGTACAGAATGAAAAAGGTTATATGATCACTCGCATAAGAAGCGATCATGGTGGCAAATTTGAGAGTGCAGAGTTTGAGCAATTTTATGACACACACGGTTTTGTACACGAGTTCTCCTGCCCTAGGACTCCACAATAAAATGGAGTTGTGGAACGTAAGAACAGAACTCTATCCGAAATGGCCAGAGTAATGTTAAACCAGTTTAGTCTACCCAAATATTTCTAGGCTGAAGCTGTCAATACAGCTTGTTTTGTTCTAAATAGAGTTCTAATTCGACCCAAATCAAAGAAGACTCCATTTGAGTTATGGTTTGATAGAATTCTATCAGTTTCTTATTTTAGAATATTTGGCTGTAAATGTTTTTAATACAAAAGACAATTTGGGAAAGTTTGACGAAAAGGCCGATAAAGGTATATTTTTAGGTTATGCGGCCAAGAGCAAAGGATACAGAGTCTTCAACAAACGAACCATGATCATCGAAGAGTCAATCAACGTCACCTTTGATAAACTGAATCAAATGACTATCGATGACAATGACGAAGATCCAACTGCACCAAGCTCAACAACAGCTGATTCTCAACCAAGCTCGGCACTAACTGATCCTCCTAGAGAAGATCCAGGAACCAGCTACCTTCAGAGTCTGCCGAAAAGATTAAAATTCACGGCTGATTATCCAAAGAATTTGGTAATTGGTGACATTACCAAAGGTGTAAGTACTCGTACATCCAGTAGAGATATTATTTCTAGCGTTGCATTTATTTCACAGCTTAAACCAAAAACTATTGATGAAGCATGTAGTGATAATTTTTGGATAGATGCTATGCAAGAGGAATTAAACCAATTTGAACGGAATCAAGTTTGGGAACTTATTCCCAAGCCTATTGATCGTCCGGTCATTGGCACCCGTTGGGTATTCTGAAATAAACTAAATGAAAATGGTTTAGTGACTCGTAATAAGGCTCGACTCGTAGCTCAAGGATACAATCAAGAAGAAGGTATCGACTATGATGAGACTTATTCCCCAGTTGCGAGATTAGAATTTATTTGCATGTTATATGCATTTGCATGTTTTCATAATTTCAAACTATTTCAAATGGATGTCAAGAGTGCATTTTTAAATGGTTTTATTAAAGAAAAAGTTTTTGTAGCACAACCTCCAGGTTTCACAGATTTTAAAAACCCTGATCATGTTTTCAAGTTGAAGAAAGCTTTGTACGGTTTGAAACAAGCCCCTCGTGCTTGGTATGATCGTCTAAGCTCTTTCCTACTTGACAACGGTTTTTCAAAAGGCAAGGTTGACACTACACTTTTCATTAAGTCCTTTAATGGTAAGCTTCTTTTAATACAAGTCTATGTAGATAATATCATATTTGGATCTACTGATGAATCTCTGTGTCAAAAAATTTCTAAGTGTATGCAGAATGAGTTTGAGATGAGCATGATGGGAGAGCTGAAATACTTTCTCGGACTGCAAATCAAACAAACTGACAATAGGACATTCATAAATCAAGCCAAGTATACAAAAGATTTGCTAAAGAAGTTCGATCTGGACAATGTCAAACCTATTGGCACTCCGATAGCAACTTCAACAAAGCTTGATATTGATGAACAAGACAAGCCGGTCGACACACGTAAGTATCGAGGTATGATCGGTAGTTTACATCATTTAACTGCTAGTCATCCAGATATAATATTTAGTGTTTGTCTGTGTGCACGTTTTCAAGCTAATCCAAAGGAATCACACTTGTACGCAGTTAAGCGTATCTTTCGATACCTTAAGGGCACTTCTTCTGTTGGCTTGTGGTATCCCAAAACTAAGTCCTTTGACCTTACTGGTTATTCGGATACAGATTTTGCCGAATGCAAAGTTGATAGAAAAAGTACCAGTGGCACATGTCATTTCTTAGGCAAGGCTTTAGTCTCATGGTTTAGTAAAAAGCAAAATTCTGTAGCCCTATCAACAATAGAGGCTGAGTATATCGCTGCAGGACGTTGTTGTGCTCAGATTTTGTGGATGAAACAAACCTTGGAAGACTATGATCTATTTTATACACATATTCCCATTTTCTGTGATAACACGAGCACTATTAATTTGACTAAGAATCCTGTATGTCATTCTCGTACTAAATATATCGAGATCAGACATCATTTTCTTAGAGATCATCATCAAAATAGAGATATTGACCTTGTATACATAGATACTGAGAATCAATTAGCTGACATTTTTACAAAACCTCTAGCGGAAGATCGTTTCAATTATTTACATCGAGAATTAGGAATTTTGGACGTCAATAATGTTAATTAATTTTATTTTATGATTTTATATCAATACGCAAAAACTGTGTTAGAGACAAGCCAATAAAGAGTCTGTCTGTCACCACAACTACGGTTGAAGCGAAGCGGTACTTAAGAGTTCCCCGGTGAACCTCCGCCAGCTGGGACAGTACTCCTACAGCTAATCTGAAATAGTCGCTGTGTAATAATATTTAACCTATAAAATAATATTAATTATGTTAATTGAAGGTTGAAATTACTAATCTTTGAATTAAATATTTGAAATGAGCCAATGAAAAAGAAAGTGTTCCAAACCAAACCCAGTCGAATTCGGCCAGACTTCGGACCGAATTCGGCCCGAGTTCGGTTGAGGGTGTCAGGTTATATAACCAGAACCCGAGAGCCTTTCTTCCTCATTGCTTCCAAACCACATCACAGCAGCAAGCAGTCGCGCGAGGAGAACCCCAAACCCTAGTTCTTCACCATCCATTTTCTTCCAATCCAAGTGGTGAAATCAATCCAAACTTTGGATTCGTGCGGAGTTCTTCATTCTCTACAACATACTCCAATCTCGGGAGGTATAACTCCTTGTTTCCTCTCCGTTCAATTTCGTGCTATTTCTTTTTATTTCCACAAACGACACCCAAGGGATTCAACCCCTTTAAGAGGAAGAAGACAACCAACCCAAGTGAGGAAGGTTCATCTTCGGATCCACCCACTAATTCTCTATTTTTGTCAGTCCAATCTAGCGACGGCACGTTCGACAGGTTTTACTTTTAAACCCTAGACCAAGCCTTACTGTGGTATGGAGACTTCTCCATGAGATCCATATGCACAGGCGCACCCATCAAGTGGACTGTATTTCCTGATCATCGCCATTTCTTTGAGGCATTAGGGTTACAGCATTTTGTTAAACTCTGTTTTCCCGTAGCAACTAATGTCATTAGACTGTTTTACTGCAATATCATATTAAATACTTTTGATGTAAGCACACGTGTTGGAGGATTAGATATCAATTTCAATGATGTTCTCTTAGCGGAGATCCTTGGTATTCCCAACGAAGGTGAACCGCTTGTTGACATCACTGAGTTTGATTTCCCCGAAGGTACGACACTTACTAGTTTCAAAGCAGAACTCTGTACACCTGATAGAGTTCGCTCTGGAAAGTTTAAGGCAAACAACCTGAACTTGTTTAATTATGAATTGTACCATATCATTTATTCATCTCTCCTTCTGAAATCTACTTCGAAGGATGATGTCACGTCTCTTGAATTATCTGCTATGTATCACATTCTTAAGGGGATTCCATTTTCTGCCCCTAAGACCATTATTCATATGATGGGACGTTGTCGTGCAAGAGATAGAAATCTCTCTTATGCGATGATTCTCCCACGCATCTTTTAGCGTTTCGATATTGACTTATCTACTTGTGCTCAAGACCCTGAGCCCAAGGTTCTCAAGTTATCTCGTCGCAGTATGACTACATCTGCTCCTCCTACTGTTCCTGCTACTGCTCCACCTCCTCCACCTCCTCAGCAGTATGCTATAACTTTTGAGGGCATACACCAGCACCTTTTAGATTTGCACGTCTCTATGACGGACATGGCTCGCGAACGTGAGTTCCGCGATGTCACCCGTTATCAGGCGATTGCAAATTCCTTAGCTGATCTTCGTTTCGCCCAGACTGGACATTCAGCCGGTTCCATCCCTAGAGATCCATCTTTCTCTGGTTACCGCTATAAGGATGAGGCTGTTCATGCCTACTTCCAGCCCGGTAACGCATATGATTGGTACCGTTCTGACCGTGCTCCTCCTCGTGATTATGTCGGTGAGTTTTATACTGGCGCTCCTCCTCACCCTTCTGGTGCGGGTACCTCTGGAGCTGGTCCTTCTGGACATGCTGGTCGTCATGCTGATGATGACGATGATGATGATGATGAGGAGTTGTGATATGTTTCTTTTTGAGACTTAGACATTATCTACTGTACACTTGGAAATGCTCCTACATTCCAAGCTTTTCTATATCTTTTTAGACTTTATTATCAGTATTTTTTTAGGACTTGTACTGGATTTGTTTTATTTGATGTCATTTGAACATCTTTATCTGCATCTTTATTGGTTTATGATTCACATCAGCTTATTTACTTAGCATTTCTTTATCTGCTTCTCTAATATAAACTGCCTGTGATATAATTCTTTGTTTATTATAAACTGCCTGAATACAAATACATGCCTGTGATGTCATTCATATTTTCTTTACTATCATTTATCATGTTTATTTTCTTGTGTTTCTTCACTATTTGTTATTTATGCATTGATTGCGGGGGAGTTTTTACTCTTTTGCAATTATTTTGCTAAGTGACAACGGGGGAGAAAAATAAAGATCTAACATTCTTTTGAGAAAATGCAGAACCTGAACAATTTTTGATTTTATTTCAAGCTTAAATGTTATATCATTCATAGTTTGTCAATTATCAAAATGGGGGAGATTGTTAGCCCATTGGTCATATGGTCAACCTAATTTTAATAATTGATCAAACTCTGTCTGGATATATGAAGCTAGTCAGGATGTATCGGACTCTTGGACATGAACAAGAACAGCTATCTACATAATTCAAGACCGAAGCTATGTTTGCCTGTTCGAGTCTGTATTTCCTTTAAGCAATGTATTTTTTATTTTATTGAGTCTAGGAATACGTTGTACACCGAGTCGTACTGGCAAATAGGTTATTCTAAAATATTTTCAAAATACTTTTAGAAATATCCTTTGCTTTGAAAAATATTCATTTAAACAAAAGCTTCAAAAAGGTTTTCAAAAAGGTTTTCAAAAATTATCAAAAACTAATTTTTAAAACCTGACCTAACCCGGAAAAAACTCGGCCAGAGTTTGGCCAGAGTTCGGCCAGAGTTCGATTGGTGGCCGTTTGATTTTTAAATTCTCTGGAACTTGGTCCTCCTGTAGTTGCGGATTTGATCGAGATTTTCTCAAAGAGTTCTGTCCGAATTCTGCCCGAATTCTGCCAGAATTCTGTCTTTGGAACTCCTATAAATAGAGAAGGATTTTGATCTTTTCAACTCACTCATTCACTTTCAATCTTCTCTCTATCTAAAGCTTTCAGTCTTCCAAAGAGTTTTTCTTGAGCTTTAAATTTCAGATCCCAAGCCAATTACAATCCTCTAGTCGATTTGCCAGTGCGGTACGGTCTAGAAGTTTCTGAGAGATTGTATTCAGAAGGCTTGATTGAAGAATACCTCTTCACATTTGAAGTTGGACGAGTTCTTTGTATCAAAGCTCGCGTTGTAGAAGTTACAAGGACTTCGTAAGAAAACTTGCAGTTTGCCAATAGTGGATTCAACTGGTAGCAAGAGTTCTACCGACTGGATTAGTCCTCAACAGAGGGAAACCAGTATACATCGTTGTCTTTGCGTTTGCATTCTTATCTCTGCCTTTACTTTACTTAGTTGTGATTATTATTCTGTGATCTTGCTGCTAACATTTTTTTAATTAGCAATATTCCGCTGCCTACTCTATTTACCCCATCTAGAGTATTGTGCTTTACGATTTCGTTCCTACAGTGTAAAGGGGTCAATGGGTCAAGCAATCAAGGTAAAGCACAAGTCAAGCATTTTAAGGAGTCAGATAGAACATAATCACACATCGGGTAGAAAGAATTAGTCAAGGTTGAGTCTTATCCGCAGCTAGAAAATATATTAGTTTTAATGGTAAAGATTTGAGTTTAGTCCTTTCGACTCAAAAGTCGTATCAAGCAAATAGAGCACAAAGGGACGTGTTTTAGTGGGACATGATATACCTACATGAAGGTAGGCTCGTCTTGGTCTTACATATAAAATTTGTTGGACGAAAAATCTATTATTGTGCTCCAAATATCCAAGACACGGTAAAGGACACAAAAAGATTTAAAATAGAAAGTGGGAGCTCATGAGATAATGATTAACGAACAAAATAAATGACCAAGCTAAAGCATGAAACAATGATAATTCAGGTCTCTAGTAAATCAAGGCAAAATAAGTTAGGAACATGGGTTCTAGAGAAGGATACCCTTCTAGGTTGGGGTAAGATCAAGGAACTGTCTAAGTATTTCTCAAGTTTCAACTGGTTAGAAGGTGACAACAAATGGTCAAGATTTGAGTAAAGGTAGATTAAGTCAAGATTGTGATATAGTCACATGGGTTGGTAGATGACTAACTATACTTGGGTATACACAACTATAATGGCAACTAGTGGTGATATGACAACTAATGTGGACTACCTTTCTCTATCTTGGTTGCCTATCAATATAAGATCTTAAATCTATAACTTTGAGTTCCTCAAAATATCTCCATTTAGTTCTCAAAATAATCTACAAAATTATCTGCCAAACATACTCATAAATTTAAATTTTTTTAATCAACTCAAAGATGACCTTTATGATAACACTAATATATTTTTTTTCCTAAACATGTATCTTAAACTAGGCTTCCCTTTATCTAGTGGTAATAAAATCATAAATTAAAATTCCTCAAATTTTCTAACCAACCTTGAAGAAACTTTTATTGTGCCACAAATCAAATCTACATATTCTTCTCCTTCTTAAACTCAAAATTTAAATGGGTGTAACAACCGTAATTCATACAAGAGTTTAACATTTTAAAAATAATCCTCGATCGGTTCTATACCCTTCAAAATATTTAAACCAAAATTTGTGCTATCATTACGTCAAACTTAAAACTCAAAAATTTTCCAATTTATCAATAGCGAATCGTACAACTTAATTTAAAACCATAAAATTTACTAAGCCTTATCAATCTCCCTCACAAATCTTATGGCAGTATTTGAATTTAGAAATCCCTTTTTTTAAACTAAATTTTATACCTCTTCAAAGATGTATAGCTACAACCCAATAAATCATTAACATTTTTCAAAAGACCTTCAAAATTAAAACTCAAAAAATCAACCCAATTCCCTTTTTCAATTGTATATAAATTCTAAAATCCCTTTTTGTAGCATCAAGCTAAAATTCTAACAATCCTTGGAAGCTAGTATTGTTGCTTCTACCCAACTTGAAATAAACTAATCCTTAAGATCATACTTCTAAGAAAATATCTTTATAACTCAACTAGAGTCTCAATGCATTCCAATTGTTAATGTAACCCTTCTAGCCATATGGTTGACCTATGAGCATGCACTAGTGTAGTCATCTTTCAATCAAGTGTGGAAGTAAGGGTTACGATAGAAAAAGCTCAAGCAAGATGTAGATCAAGGGAGTTGAACAAGTGATTCGAAAAATTTAGTCAAGGAAGAGAGTCAAGCAGGTGGATGAGATCCTATACTCTAATCCTATATTGCAGGCCCGTTCGGTACAGTCATGAAACCAAAACGGCAAACTTGACCTGCATGGGCCACCACAAAAACATGTAATGCCCCAGTCCCAAAATACTTGAGACTAGATACGTATCATGTCAGCTGTATACATACGAAGTCTACTCCAATATATGAAAACTCATATGTATACATAAGCTGTAAAATGTAGAAAGCCATGCTCAAACTAAATCTCATCCACAAATATGAAGTTTTAATGATATAATCAAATAATTATTTGTACAAACGTTAGACGAAGACATATCCACTACCAACAAGTTTAAATAGAAAATAAATATACAAATAACTGATTTGGTCGAGCGAAGCAAATGACGAGTCTAAGAGCAATCATCACGGAGGAAGGAAGACATGGCCTTAGCTAGAGCACCTGCAAGAATCATGAAACACACACCTGGAGAGATCACCAGGTCCTCAGAGGGACGTAGCAAGGTACAGGAAGAACATGCTATTTATAACTGCAAATATAAATATTATAAACTACAACACAACTGGGTCCCTAACCATCTATGTGATATGCACTTTGAGGACAACATTCTACGCAGGAGCTATAGGATCAGCAGAGTAAATAAAGAGTGGCAGTAAGTAGCGCTCATCCGAGTCACTATCGGTCATGGGCAGAAAGTAGCGCTCATCAGAGTCGCTATCGACCCCGGGGAAGAAGGTAGTGCTCATAAGAGTCACTATCGGCCCACAAATATGCAAAAAGTAAATGTAGCCCCTACGCTAGTAGCTGTCCCCTCCCCCCAATGATACTATACATGCATCATAACCACGACACACCAACACGTGTCACTTCCATAATACTGTTTTATACTTAATAACTGTCAAGTCTTCTAACATGCATCTATTGACAGTTATTCCTACGCATGCACACGGGGAATCAGCCAACACGCAAGTGACCTCTACATGTTACTCACAGCTCACACACATATCGTGATAAAATAGTGACAAGTTAATGAGATACACTAAGTTGACGGTAGTCTCTTAACTCTAAGTACATATGCAAGAAAAAAAATAATAAACGAAAAATATAGATACAATAACTGAAATAAAATACAACTAAATGTAAGCAGTAAAGATGGCAAGGTATCTTGCCTGGTATGTCGCTTGATGTTGTACTGTGTTCTGCCAAGTTTCGATGTGTCTCATAGCCATAGTTGATACGTGGAGGTCCGAAACCACGAGAACATAGGAAAAATCATAATCAGTCATGATGAGTGACCATCTAACTAGGAGAAAATTTAATTTTGAAGGAGAAATTTCCTAATTAGAAAATATATAACTTATTAGAAAGTATTTATAACTTTTTAGCTTTATTTATATAATTGAAAATAAAAATAATCTAAGAAATCAATTAATCTATTTATTTAGTACAAAACTATTTAAGTTTTAATAGGCCCAAAATATATACTTTATTAATCCAAAGAAAACATCTATTTAAATAAATCGTAAAATATTTATAAGTAGCTATATATATACAAAAATTTAGTCCCACAATTATAATTAAGTTTGGAAATAATGTTTTCTAGTAAAAACATTTTTAGAATACCCAAAAATATTTTTGTACATAGTTTAGGCTAAGCAAAAATTCTATACACGTTTTAGAAATATCAATAATAATGATTTAAACTAATGATAATAAATACTAAAATACTGCTCAATAATATACAAATATTTATATATACAATATACTCCAATTAAATATATCTATTCTACTATATAATAGGAAAACTTGGTGGTGAAACTTTTGAATTCCTAAAATAACCTTGAGTATTTTATATTCATGATGTTATTATGTCAACTTGCATGTCATTTATGTTTTAGAGTCAAAGCAATAAAGTTTGTATGCAAGTTTCCTTTTTTCATACAACTTTTCATATTCCAATGGTAAAATTTTCTATCCTTAGGAAATATTATTATTCTCAATAGAAAATTAAAAAAGAACAAATTTTGTACTTTGAATCTCTTGGCATTATAAAAAGAAAACACACATCAATAATCACCTGGAAAAGATAAAAAATGACAACTGAGATTATAATATTCTAACTAAAATACGTGCAAAGTATGTACATATAGACTAGTATTATGTATACATGGGTTTTTGCCAAAATATCTATGCTACTCACAGATTAATATTGATAATAATAATAATAATAATAATAATAATAATAATAATAAAAGATGATGACACATTAAAAGAAAAGTTGCTGCTCTTTAATTAGTAAAGTGAGAGAGAGAGGAAATAAGAGGAAGAAGGGGCTCTCACAGGGTGTTCCTCGGCGGCGGAGGCGCCGCTCGTCGGCTGGCATCGGCGGCCGAGCGCGGGAAGCAAGGAGTGGAGAGATGGCGCGGCGAGAAGGTGGGATCGGGCGGCCGGCGCTGGCACAGGAGGGGAGCCGAGCGCGGCGGTACGAGCAAGGAGGAAGGGGGCGCGGGGGCCTACCCGTCGTCGTCGGTAGGGAAGCCCCGCGGTGGCGCGGGGATGTGGCTGCAGGAAACGTAGGGACGCGATGAGTGTTGAAGATGAGGCCGACGGTGGGACCGCCGTTCGGGAGCCGAGGGGCGCGGCAAGGCGCTGCTGTGAACGGCTTGGGCGGGGAGGAGCCGGAGAGAGGGATTGACATGGAGGCGGGAAGGAGACCATCTGAAGTCGGAGGCGACCCCCGAAGGGAACTGCAGGTCGAGGCCGAGCGTTCCGCGAGGGAGGCGGTGTTGCGGTGGCGCGGCAAAGCGGGACACTCGCCGGTGACTCGGTCGGGTTGCTTGGCTGTCGCGTTCGTCGGGTGCGGCTCCGACGACGATGAGAGGGCGGCGCTGTCGACGATAGATCCACGGGTGAGGGATCTGCATCGGAGGGATCGAGGCATGGTATGAGAGGGACTGGTGGTCGACGCCGGGGTGGCGGCGTCTCTCGACTGGCGGGGTCACGCGGGTCTAGGTGAGGTTTTCCCCTCCTTTTTTCTCCTTTGCTCCTGGTGTTTGGTAGATGATCGGGGGCTACGGCAAGGACGGGTGTGGTGGTCGGTGGTGTTGTGGTGCGGGTTCGCCGGTGATGGCCGTGGCGGGGCGGTTCCGGATAATGGTGGAGGTGATGGATTTGGTGGTAGCTTTGCTGTTGGTGGTTCTGGTGGATTTGGCCGGTAGCTGATGTCGGAGACGGGGGTGCCGGGAAAATAGAGTCGGGTTGACAGGGGTAGCAGTCGGAGAAGGCAGGGGCCTTCGGGGAAGTGGCCATAGAGGTGGTGACAGTGATGGCACGGACAGGGGCTGCTCTGGCGAGAATTAGGATTAGATTCGTGTCAGGGGTGTCCGACACGACAGGATGGAGGTCCGAAATTGTCGGACTCGGGTGGAGGAATATTGTATTTGTAATTAAACAATATAGTAGATGGGAAAAATGCACGGACACGATGCACCTACTATGCTTGGTTGGTTGAAAACTATGGAAGAGTACCTCTCCTTATATAGGTGGTGGGAATTCCCATTAGGATAAGGATTGGGATGTTTAAATTTCCCATTTAGATAGTATTAAATTTAAATTGATTAAATCCCATATAGGTATTAGTTTAAATAGTTTGAAAATAAATTTCATCAAATCCAATCCATTATATACATACAAATCTATTTAAAATGATTCCAATAAAATCTTTTCTATATTATAATTTGATAAGAGAGAAAGATTACACCGAAATATATTACAAATTTTAAATGTAATTTATCATAATTAAATTTAAACCAAATTACTAATTTTAAATATATTTTTTTGAATAATAAAATATTAATATTAATTAATTTCGAAAATAGCATTGTATATATGTATGTAATAAATATTTGCATAAATATGGTTTTCAAATTACTATATATAACCTTTTTATGATGTAACTAAGTTTTGGAAATTTCAAATGCGACGTATTTTACAACTTTATGTAATCGAAACTATTTATTATTTACTATTTGAAAAAATCAAGCTTTTTTTAAAATAAATTTTTTTTTACAAAAATATGTACCTCGCACATATTCGCACTTGACGAGACATACGAAAATGTGAATTCATACGCGACGTCACATACGACAAATTCGTACGCGACGTATAATACGACTATACGACATACAAATACCAAGTAAAAATTTTAAATACTCAATTTATATATAAAAAAATTTAGTAAAAATTTAGAGGGTTTACACCTCGAAACATGGCATGGGATCTGACTCATTTCCAACAGGCTAGGTTTGGAAAAATATGCCACAAAGTATGGCCCCAGAGAAGGGACATATTCTTCAGTTCATCATAGAGGCATAGCACACGTTTGAGATGACTGAAACCAAGTTGTGTGCCGGCTGAGGACTCATCCTTGATGATTCCAGTCAGAATACCTTTCTTTGCGAACATATTTTCAAAAGCCGGAGGAGTGTATCCGATCGTGAATATGAGGCTAACAAGTTTGATGAATCCAGATATCAAATGCTGAAACCGACTTTCAATCTGGGCTCTTAACTTTAAAGACAAGCTGCTTGATTTGGAGCTTTGTGAACCCATCTTGACCACTTCATGGCATTCGTACCAATTTTAATATGTTTTTAGCCTTGCTAGAAAGGTATAACAATAAGGCAAGTACTTTTATGACTCCTTGTGGACAAATAGGCTCCTCCCTTCACGAGATGCAATACATCTCACATCTGCCAATGGGTGAGAGCCTCTATGAAGAATACATGTCAACTAATGATGAACTGGATGCCTTGGCCAAGAAGAACCCGCAAATGTTGGCAGTCTTTGAAGCGTAATTATGCTATTTCATGATCTGCACTCTTTTGTATAAGAGCAAGGCGATGGGGACGTGCTACCTATCCAAATGGTTAGTGTATCTATTCTTGGGCCATGTCCCAGAAAGTAAACAGCAAGAACACTTAGATTGTGAACCCCGCTTCTTTGAACCACTCAGCAACGGTACTATCGATAGGCTGATAGAATAGTCAAGTCATGTTGACCAAGAGCTGGCAGAAGATTGGCGTTGTCGCTGGCACTCCTATTAAGACTTATATAAGACAAGCTGGTATAAAGATGTCTCGAGAAGCTACTTTGGCAGGCTTTTTCTCTCTGGATGCGACGGTTCGTGGTTCCCGGAGCAAGTGTCGTCAACCGAATCCATCGAAGTGTACTCTTCGCTGCTGTGCATTTAATATTTGGATACAAGATGGACATTCTTTCTACGATGACTTGCCAGTTGAATGCAGATCTTCGTTCATTTACCAACACCATGATAGAGAGGCCCGGCACTCGAGACAAGTTTCCTGTAACTGAGATAATATATACTTATTTATTTGGCTGGTTACTGTTGTATCATCCTACTTTAATGGATCTAGCTCTTGGTGCTACGGGAGGAGATTTTATTAGATATTATGCTACATCTCGATGGAAGGTAAACTCTCTTTTTGATTGTAGAAAGGCACTGAACATGGGTTCTGAGTGGAGGTTCTTCAGCGTTGCTTCTCCTCCCGGATATGAGAATCTGCTGCCTTTTCTCATAAAATTAGAGCCTATGGCTACTCGTCTACCTCCAGCAGCTTTCATATGGTTCAAGATGATCAGACCTTCTCACCTAGTATATCGGTTCGAGGGTGAGTGTTTTCTGGAACCATATCTGTCTAGCCGATTTGCTCGTCAATTTGGTTATGATCAAACGCATATTGGAAATGCAACCACCTGCCTAAAAGCTTCTGGATATTTGATCGATGGCGCTAGAGGATGGAGTTACTATAGTGCGAGGGGCATTAAAGCTATGTTCACCATGCCTTCTGCTACCTTCGAAGCAGGCCCGCGTATGTTACATACATACACAAATTTTTATACCTCAGCCAATACCTTTTTTGAGGGTTTTTCTTTATCTGATAGCTTCGTTAGTGTCAGAAGGTCACGGCAGGGACCAAGACCACTCTGGAATTTACAGAGGCTAAAGAGAATGTTTCTGCTGATGAGCCTCTAGAAGCTACGCTTGTCGGTTTCCCCGATGAAGTACATGATGCGCTGCATGTCACCTTAAGAAACGGAAAAAGAAATCTCCCGTAAAGGGGGCTAGTAAAAGACAGAAAATTGGAGACTCATCTACTCAATATGCCCCAGATGAACCTCATTCTTTTGCTAAAGTTCAAGGAAAGAAAAAATACACAGTTGTTGTTGAAAAGCATGTGGCAAGGACGAGACTTCAAATGCGACAACTAGAAGCAGGGCTTTCCTCTGGTAGAACGGGGGCAACCTCTTCTCTAATCCAGAAAGAAAGTAGAGTTTCCTTTGAAGAGACCAGTGGAGAACCGAATGTGCAGGAAGAACCTTCCGAAACCGAGGTATCACCTTTAATGCCGCTCAAGCGCAAAGCGATAAGAAAATTATTGGCAACCAAAGTTGTGCAGGAGAAAACTGTAGTCTCGTCTACTCCATCAGTACCGGAGTAGTCTCCTGATCATCCAGAACCATAATTGCCATCACAAGATCCACTATCTCCAAAAGGTGATACTCTTACTATTTCGGTCCAACAAGAGTTATTAGACGTTAATCCATTGGCCATTTGTATTGAAATTTCTTTATCTCCAAAGCCGCCTCCAACTAGTGCTCCAGCTGCTGCAGCGGACACTCCTTCGATTACTTTCTCAGAACCAGTAGTCGTCGGGTTCACCATTTCTCTGTCTACAACGACACTGACGGCGTTTGCTTCAGTAGGATTAATATCGTCACCGGCCACTGATGATGCTCCAGGGGTCATAATTTTTGAAGAAACGTCAACTTCAAAAGATGTTATCCCAGAAGTTCTAGTTCCCTCAGAAATTCAATCTCCCACAGTTTCGAGACCCACCACCCATCAGGAAGCGCTTCAATTTGGGACATTCTCAGCTCATGGTGAGAGGACAGTGCCTCCTAAAGTTCTGGCCTCTTCTGTACCCTAAACTTCTAAATTCTCTCGAGAAGATGAAAAGATGATAGAAGCGGTGGATGGCTGAGATTTTGACGTTGAGCTGATAGAGGAAGATCCTATTGATGCTGCTTCTGATCATGATCATACTGAAGATCATGATCAAGTAATGACCCAAGAGGGTCAAAGTTTAGTGGCCAAGGACGGCCAGGTTACTATTGAGGGTGAAGAGCACCCTACTACGAATGAAGGCAACCAGAACCCTAGTAATGCCAATCAGAGCCTCAATACGATGAGAACTCTGATGTTGATATTGAGGGCGACGAAAACTCAGATAATGTCAAGAAAGGAGATAAAAACCTTGTTGAAGGTCTCGAAGGCCTTAAGGGTGATGAAGACCCCAACATTGACGCCGAGGTCAAACCCCTATTGTGCAAGTTCTTGAACCGGAGATAGCAGAAGAGGCAGCCCCAGGAGGCCTAGTTGATTCGGGGGCTGGAAACAGCTATTTTATGTCAGGAGGCTCGAAAGCGGGAAGCAACCAAGCGGCTGTATCTGCCTCAATGATGGTTAGGCTCGTGACGAAACGGAATACTACACCTCTTGAGACTGCCTATATGCCACCTGGTCCAGGTAAATCTTCAACTCTATTTACCTTTACTTCCTTATTTGATGTCGTGTGATACAATGATTTTTGGCTTTGAATTGTAGTGGAGCATATAGGGACAATCACTGAAGTCCTATTGACTTCTACTGCGCTTAGTCTTAGTTCCACCATGGCTCCCTTGGATGTCGGAACTCATGTCATAGAAGAAAGCTCCTCGAGGACACTTGCACCAAGATCTCCATGTGCCAACTGTAATTACTTCTTTTTCTAAAAAAGGAGGAATTTCTGTTGAGGTAGTAACACCTGGTATTTCGACGGTGATGAACAACCCCATCTTCACCCACACGAATGCCTTCTTTACCACCTTGAAGTATTTGGTTCAATTGGCTTTGGATAAGAATTATCCTTATGATTCTATAAGGAAGTCTTCGTAATTTCCAATTGACTCCATACGTAACTTTGGAGACAATAAGATGGCGAATACCCTGGAGCGGATCTTGGCAGAACTCGAAGAACCCATCCAGTCTTACCAGGCCTTGACTAGATGGAATATAAATAGGCTGGTAAATGTTGAATGTGAGATATTGGCTTAGGAACATGAACAACAGCGAGCCATTCTTGAAAATGCCTTAGCAGCCTTTGTAATCCATTCTGGAGAGAAAGAATCTGGCATAGCTGAGGCTACTTCCTCTATTGTTGTTTACATTACTGAAAGAGTCGAGAAAGACAAAGAGATAACTGAAGGTCGGGCTCGCATCGAAGAGCTAGAAGCTGAGTTGGCACGGACTCGTGCATTAGTCACAGCGGCTGAGAAGCACAACGAGGAGATTATTCAACTGTATCAACTTGCCTCCAATCGTTTAGATGACTTAGAAGGACAAAGACCCTCCTCCAAGCTCAAAATGCAGAGATGGAGCGTCATATCACCCTGATGCAATCATTAAATCCATAATCAAGAAGAAACCTAGCTAGGGAAAGGGTGATTTCTACAAGAGTGGAGCGGCCGAAGCTTTGAAGAGACAAATTCTCGACCTTAGTACGCAACCTCCACAATAAAGTCATATTTAGATAAATGAGAACGAATGTAATAACTCTTTCGAACTATCATGTTTTTTTATAAATGTAATGGTTTTTGTGTTTGCATGAATCTTTTGTGGCTCTATTACTTATCATGTATCTGTTTAAGACACAAGCAATAGGAATAAGAAATATGTTCAGAGGTACTGGATAGGACAATTTTTTAAAAATAACAACATTCATTATATCTGTTCAGAGGTAATGTGGACATGATAGAATATAATTTTGACATGTTGTTACTTTTGGGATGACATTATCAGAGAAGATAAGTCGTTGATGCAGATAGTAGAATTCAGAGGTAATGTGGACTGAATTCATATATCTATTAATTCATCCTTGAACTAACTGGAGCTCAAGAATAAGAGATCTTTTAAAATGACTGGATTTTAAAAGATAATGTAATGATGTTGTGATAGATGTTTATGGATTAATCTTTTGATGATGCACCATAAAATTTGGTTAATACTCTGCTTGGGATTTTTGGGGACTTATTATCTGTGGGTTCATTCACAAAAAGAGTGAATAAAATATAATAATTTAGAGATTTGCGTATATACAATATTTATTAAAAAACATAATATACACTTTTAACATGATATTTCTTCAGAAATTTGTCGTTGATAAGCATCAAAGCGATTCGACCGTCCATCCCGGTCAGCTGGTAAGCTCCGTTAGAGAAAACTTTGCTTACAACATAGGGACCCTCCCACTTTGGCTCGAACTTGCCCTTGCTCATGTGCATCATAGTCATAGGACGTCTGACGCTAAGGACCAGCTCACCTTTTTGAAAGGTTCGTACTTTGACCTTGCGGTTGAAGGCTTTCGAGATATGGGCTTGATATAGCTCGATGTGTTGTTGAGCTAGTAGCCACTTATCATCAAGTGCTTCAAGCTCTTAAAGTCGAACATGGTCATTATTTTCCACAGTACAATGTCTTATGCAGACAGAGTAAGTATTATAAACGTACAAGGATGGCTACATGACCGTGGGTATGAATCACCAAAAAGGGTGAGAACACATATGTTTTACATTATGTTGCTATGAGAACAGTATGCTTTACTTCTTGTTGGATATAAACTGGAATTGACCCTAAGCTAACGAGAAATACCATATTAATAATGTTCCTATCACATGATTACTTAGTATTCTCTTCTTAGGTGAGTTGGGCCACCGCTTGCCAGTACATAGATGAATGTACTGACCCACGTTTGTGGGCATTACTACAGGTGCTTGTGCATAGAAAAATTAGTTTAATCAGTGCTTGGCATCGATGAATCGGATGGGTGTGCAAAAGCTCTTCTTACAAGATGATGTCTTCTGCTATACAAGACATAATATATGGAACAAAATTCAGTTGTACTAGTGAGATTGTAAGCCAAATCGGCATGTTCGGTTGTAAGCCTAAATGGCAAAAAATTGAGTCGGATGTTCAAGAGTCTTTGTAAACTATTATAAACTCTGTATTCAGCTGCAAGTCATGTAATCTATTGCAATTATCAGTAAAGAGACATATAACTTCATATCTTGATATGACTTTAATATATCTGCTTGGTTTGGTGCAATGTCATTGTTTTCTGAGAAATACCAGGAACTGTAATAGTTTTTCCTTGTATAAGTGCAATCTAGACTTGTACGGCATCACGCCCGGTGGATAATTCTTGATCCTCCGGGATCAGGACGTGACATATCATACTTGTCATTGTACTTTATGAAAATTTATATCCTAGTTGGTAGAGTTTCTATATAGAAATTGTACACAAAAATTACTCTCCAATGGTTCTCCATTTCTATACTACGTGACAACAAATGAAATAATCAATTTAACATTGCGGGGCCCAATATTAATTGATATGAGAGATGGTAAATTTTTGTAAGAATTTCTACATGTAGAAACCCTTGTAGAAACTCTACATCTTACATCACTGCCACATAGATATATATTGTTATAGAAATAATCTCCATTGGGAGGTTTTTTTTTCAAAAATGGGATACTACCATAGAAATAGGGGAGATAGAAACCCCCATGGGAGATGGCCTAAATGCTCAATGTGAAACCCATGTTTTCGTAATTAATTAATATTAGTGATTTAGTATTATTATTAGTATTTCTAATATTATTATTATTATTATTATATTTATATATTTTTGATTGTAAATGATTTCGAAAATTAAATAACAACAAGGATTTTTGAGTTCAGACCCAGACCCGAGTCCAAACCCAGACCCAGGCCTGAGCCGAACCCCTTTCTTATTTTCTAAAATCTGACTTGGTTAATGGATTTGTTTAAAAAAATATATATATATAAATCTTTAGCTGGTCCCGTAGGACCAGCACACCCACGTATGGCTCATTCTTCCCACTCCCTACTATTTCTCCCTACTCTTTCTCTGTACCACAAGACCAACCCCAACTCTCCTCTAATTACTCACCCACAACCCCTTTATTACTCTCACGACCTCCCCACTCCTCGCTTCACAGAGATCAAACTTTAACTCTTATCTCTCATTAATCCTCTCATTCTTCACAGAGCAACTCTTCCCTCTTCTCTCCACTCTCTTAACTCCAAACCCCTCTCTTCAAACCCTCTCCCCGCGCCAGTCCCTCTACCCGATGCCCCGCCGAGCTCCGCCGAGCCCCTCGGCCAACCGCCCTGTCGACGCCGCCTCTGGCCCGCACGACCCCCTCGCGGCCGAGCCCCCGACGCCGAGCTCCCCTGGGCGCCCCTGCCGACCGACGTTCGACGACCCCCTATCGAGCCGACCACGCCAGAGCGCCCGCGCCCGCTGTCCCGCCGGCGCCCCGCCGACGGCCGCCCGTCCCCCTCGCGCGCCCAAGTCCGGCGACCCCCTATGGCCGCTGCCCACTTGGCCGACCTTTCTCCCGCTGTCCCAGCACTCGATTCCCTGTGCACATGGCCGAGCCTTCGCTAGTGCTCTTCCCGACTCCCCGATCTGCTGATTTTGGCAGCGACGCTGCTGTTCCAGCGCTGTTTCGGGAATTATTCGCTGTTTCGGAGCTCTATATTCTTTCTATTTTCATCTGAGAGCTCTAGCCGAGCAATCCGAGGTATAACCCCTGTCCTGCTCATTTTTGTATTAGTCGATGATGAGAAATGGTCCCCGATTCCCTTTGGGAATTCGGTTTTAGCGACATCGTAATTTTTTGGGACTTTCGGAAAGGTCCTGTGGATTATTTTGGATTCCCAGAATATTTCGGGAATTGATTTTTGGTATGTTTTAGCTTTTCGGATTTTTTTCGGTAGCGTACTGTGATTTGTGGGATTGGAATCGGACTTCCGAAATTATTTCGGGTCGTTCCGATTATTCTGTGGATTGGTTGTGGATTTCATATATATATATATATTCGGGTTTTTCCCTGGTTTGGGACTTGTAGAAAATTATCGGCGCTATTTCCCAATTTTTGGGTTGACCAAAAACAGAGGAGATGCTGATGGATTTTTCCGTAAATCCTGGATTATTTTAAAAATAAATTTAAAATAAATTTTGGAACTTTATTTGATATTTGGTTTTGGGTGACGACCGTATCGGTCAATGGACCCGGCTAAGTGCAAACGAAACCGGTTTCGCCCGGACGTTGAGGCATTAGCCAAGTTGAGGATTGGACCATATCTGAGACTTTATTTTATCTTTAATTATACTATTAATTTCCGTTTATATTTTATTAATATTTCAGTTTAGGACTAACGGCAGTTTTGTCTTATTTTAATTTATGTAAATAAATTGTAATAGGCATAAGCCCAGCTGGCTGTGGTCTGTAACTGTGATTGATAGCTTAGGTTTCTGTTATTTCTGGTTTTTGCAAGTTTTTACTATTTAACGAATAAATTGAATAAAAGTATTTTCGTATAAAATTAATTAAGATTTTCTCACTTAAAATTGACAAGTTTATTATTAAATAAAAGTCACGCATTTCTCACTAAATAGGAAAAATTAGCTTTATATTTATATTTATAAAAATACCAAGTTTTCATAAAATAATCTGGCATCTACGATGTTTTTCGAATTCAAAAATATAAAACAATCTTTTTCCCTCGTATTAAATCAACGCACAATAATCGCATTTTCTGTGTTTGGTTAATTAAAAGAATTAAAATTGGATTAGGACGCCAATAGAGATTTCAACTAGCGTAGCTAGATTGGTAAACCTGAAATCTGAATCAATTTCTCGAATGTAGGAATTCGAGGACGATTCTGATTTCTGTCTCGAAGTCTTCTATCTCTCCAGTCAATTCCTTTGAGGCAAGTATAGTTTATGTTAGTTTACAGTTATTTATTTAATCGCTTTACTACAAGTCTAAACTACGATGCAAACAGGAAACTCTCTCTGAGAGCACTGTAACTACTGGGGACTGGGAAAATAGTGTAATGATTATGACCATACTATAACAAAAACCCCTATCCTTACTGTAACAAACCTAAGCCGGTCATATTTCATTGCCTGTTCAAATCACACTGTTTTACTGTTGCAAACTGTTTCATATTTAAAACTGTTTAGAACTGCATGGTTCTATTATTTAATTTAACTGTTAAAATTAGCATGAATTGTACTTTGCTCCCTCCTGACTGGAGATACATTTTTAGGGGACATTGAGGATGCTGAGCTGTTTACGACCCTGTCATGTACCCGGTTGTGTTACCAGAGTCCCCACATGAGGACGTTGGGACTGAGGCCGATGATCCGGCCGATAGATAGATTTCCTTTCCTGTATTTTTGTTATTTCCAAATTCTGTTATTTCATTTCAGAACAATTTCCATTTGTATTTAAATTTCAAAGTTTAATAAAGTTTCATTTTCCGATGTTGAGTTGTGACAAATATAGTGTTGTTGTATGGTTACCTGCTACTGAACAGCTTACTGCCGCCGTCTCAACAACGGTGCAGGCTGGGCATGATCCGGTTCGACCCAATTATTTGGGATCGGGTCGTAACATGTTTTTAGTGGTGGCCCATGCAGGTCAGCAACAACTTAGGAAAACATACCTAGAAACAATTAGAACACTAGAACATTGATTCGTCACGACATAGGACCGAATTATATAAATAAATATCTTTGTTTGATTATAGACTGGTAGGATACCTTGCTTATGTATGTACCCTAAACCTTCCAGATCATGGCCAAAGGAAAGACTACCCGATCCGGCCCTGCTGACGATGAGGTGTCATCAACTGATCACACCCCTTCTCAAGCACGTCGGGACCCACCTCCCTTGCAGCTAATAGACCGTCCTCATGCTGTACCAGCTCCCCGGCCCGTTTATGCTACTACAGTGCAAACGGTGGAACCTGCGCAATCTCAGGCTGAGCCACAGACCCCTGCGGTAGTGGCCGCACCAGCTGCCCCACCAGTACCCGTAGATCCCACTGACCTAGTAGGAATGCTACGAGGAGTCCTTGAAGCACAGAGAGCTCAAGCAGAAGCCCACAGAGAGCAGACTGCTGCCCAAGCTGAAGCCCATCGCGAGCAGACCGCGATTATGAGAGAAGGCATGGAGAATGCCCACAACGTGGCCATGGCTGTCCTCGAGAGAGGAAGAACCATTTCATCAGAGCCACGACCTGCCAAGGTAAGAATGATTCAGGAGTTAAGTTATATTTCTTTAAGGCCATTCTTTTGATTAGAGGCGTATTATTGCATGAAGGTTGGAGATATAGAAAGCTTTAAGAAGCAAGACCCTCAACCTTTCAAAGGAACCGAGGGTATCATCTACGCCGATGAATGGCTAGACCATATGGAGCGTCTCTTGAGCGTCGCTCGACTCCCGGAGGACCTCAAAGCTGAAGCTGTAGGACTCCAACTACAGGATGTGGCGAGCACCTGGTATCGGAATGAACCCCGACTCCAGGACAAGCAGCTTGACTGAGACACCTTCAAGAAGCTGTTTTGCAGAAAGTTCTTCCCAACATCGGAGATGCGGGAAATGGAGAGGCAATTCCAGAACTTGAAGCAGGGAAACATGACGGTCAGCGAATATGCGGCAGAGTTCGGCCGACTAAGCCGCTTTACCCAGAACCTGGTAGTTGACCCCAAGGATCGTGCTGAGCGATTCAGGTATGGCTTACGATAAGAGATTTGCACCCCTGTGATCGCAGGTGGCGCAAAGACTTATGAGAGGATCCTGATCCGAGCTCAAGATGTGGAGAAGAGCCAACCTTCTCGATCCAAGAGGGAGTATCCTGGAACTAGCAACTTCCAAGGTAGTCAGAAGAGGCCCAACAACAACAGCAACAGGCCCTCGTACCACCAGCAGCATCATCATCAGACGAGGACCAATGACAGAGCACACCAGAAGCAGATCCCTGTCTGCGACTATTGCAAGAGGCCAGGGCATCAGTCGAACATCTGCAGGAAGAGGCTAGGACACTTCCTAGTCTGTGGGTCTGCCACCCACCAAGTGAAAGACTGTCCCATGTCAGTCCATCGGCCCAGAACCAACCAGCAAAGAGCTCCCCTACCTACTCAGCAACAACAGTTTGGACAGCACCAGCCGAAGACTGGGCGAGCTTTTGCTCTAGCAGCTGACGAGCAGGAGCCAGAGCAGGAACCCATCGCAGATGTCATCACAGGTTCCATTTATGTGTTTTCACATCCTGCTCTAGCATTATTTGACTCGGGTGCATCACATAGTTTTATATCATCAAAGTTTATATCTGCACACCATATAGATTCGGGACTTAGCAAGGTGATTAGTAGAGTTATGACCGGTGGTGGACCTATACCCATCACTGAAGCTTGTAATTGTCCCATAACCATCTCTGGCCATCAGTTCTCAACACCTTCACTAGTGATGCCCCTGTCCAACTATGATGTAGTCCTAGGGATTGACTGGTTAAGTAAACAACATATGCTGATAGATTGTCACCGAGGATGTGTAATCTTTACCCCACCAGAAGAACCGGAGTTTGTAATATCTCGGGCTCTGGAAGATATGAAGAGTATTTCCTACTCCTCTATCACCGAAGAACCCGGGCCTCCTCATCCTATTATTGTGGAATTTATGGATGTCTTTCCAGATAGTCTTCCAGGATTGCCGCCAGATCGAGATGTGGAATTCAACATCGATCTAGTACCCGGCTCTTCTCCTATATCTCGGGGATACTATAGAGTCAACCCCAAGGAGGCTAAGGAGATGAAGGATCAGATCGACGAGCTGAAGTCGTAAGGATTTATCAGGGACGGAGCTTCACCCTGGGGAGCACCAGTTTTGTTCGTGCCCAAGAAAGATGGAACCGTGCGGATGTGCATCGACTACCGGGCGCTGAACAACATCACCATCAAGAACAAGTACCCCCTGCCCCGGATCGACGACCTGTTTGATCAACTGAGTGGAGCCAAGGTATTTTCAAAGATAGATCTCAGATCAGGCTACCATCAAATCAAGGTCATGAAGGAGGATATCCCCAAGACGGCGTTCAACACCAAGTATGGACAATTTGAATTCTTGGTCATGCCGTTTGGACTGACAAATGCTCCCGCGGTATTCATGAACCTCATAAACAAGGCTTTTCATGAATATCTGGATCAGTTTGTTGTTGTCTTCATCGATGACATACTGATCTACTCGAAGACGGAGGAAGAGCATAAAGAGCACTTGAGGAAAGTGCTGAGTACCTTGAGGAAGGAGAAGCTCTATGGTAAGCTATCCAAATGCGAATTCTTTTTAGACAAAGTGGAATTTTTGGGCCATGTTATCATAGGAAAAGGAATTTCGGTGGATCCAAAGAAGATAGCTGCTATTGAGAAGTGGACTGCACCAAGCTCGGTTGCAGAGATCAGGAGCTTTTTGGGACTAGCTGGCTACTACCGGAAGTTCGTGAAGGATTTCTCCAAGATTGCGGAGCCAATGACGAAGCTTACCAGGAAGAACGAGGAGTTCATATGGTCTGAAGCGTGCCAGTCAGCTTTTGAGGAACTGAAAAAGAGGCTTACAACCGATACTTGCGCTACCCGCAGGTACCGACGGTTTCTCAATCTATAGTGATGCTTCCGGAAAAGGACTGGGCTGCGTTCTTCAACAGCACGGGAAAGTAATTGCCTATGCATCTAGATAATTACGGACTCATGAGAAAAACTACCCCATACATGATTTGGAGCTTGCAGCGGTGATATTTGCTTTGAAGCTTTGGAAGCACTACCTATATGGAGAGAGAGTGGAAATATTTACGGACCACAAAAGTCTGAAATATGTTTTCACTCAGAAGGAGCTGAACATGAGACAAAGACGATGGCTGGAGCTAATGAAGGATTTTGATATCAACCTGCAGTATCATCCGGATAAGGCTAATGTTGTTGCAGATGCACTTAGTCGATACCCAATGGCGATGTTCTTGACCAAGGAGCGCCATTTACTGGAGGACATGGAGAAGCTTGGATTGGAAATTGTACTGCCCGAGGAAGAGATAAAGAAACTTGGAAGAGAAGCCGTCGTACCAGGAGCTGAATCATCATTGATGCAGTTGCAAGTGCGTTCGAGTCTTATGGACAGGATCAAGGAGACACAAATTCAAGACGAGACGTTTTGCAAACTCAGAGACCAAGTGCTAGCAGGAACACTTGAAGGATTCTCAATCGCCAGTGACGGAGCATTGAAGAATGGTACGAGGCTGTGCGTACCAACTGGCGAACTGAGGAACGAGCTGATGCAAGAAGCGCACCAGTCACAGTATTCCATACACCCTGGAGCCAACAAGATGTACCGAGATATGCGAACTATAGTATGGTGGTACGGAATGAAGAAGGACGTATCCAGGTATGTGGCTAGATGTTTAATTTGTCAGCAAGTTAAAGCTAGCAGACAGAGACCAGCAGGATTATTGCAGCCGTTTGACATTCCGGAGTGAAAAAGGGAGCACATAACGATGGATTTTGTATCGGGACTGCCTCGATCCCAAGAAGGAAAGGATGCCATTTGGGTTATAGTAGACCGACTGACGAAGTCAGCTCACTTTATCCCCTTCAAGGTTGGTTTATCCACCAAGAAGTTGGCAGCACTGTACATGTGGCACATCTACCGGATTCATGGAGTTCCGGTAAGTATCGTATCTGACAGAGATACTAGATTTACATCTCACTTTTGGAAGAGTTTGCATGACAGCTTGGAAACCCAACTGAAGTTCAGCACCGCCTACCACCCTCAGACTGACGGGCAATCGGAGAGAACAATCCAGACACTAGAAGATATGCTGAGATCCTGCGTCCTGGAATTTGGAGGGTCTTGGGAAGACCATTTGTACTTGGTAGAGTTCTCTTACAACAACAGCTACCAAGCTAGCATCGGGATGACACCGTTCGAGGCACTCTATAGACGTCGTTGTCGTACTCCACTTGCCTGGGACGACGTCGAAGAATGAGTGTTGCTTGGACCTGAGATGGTGACCGAAGCAGCAGAGAAGGTGAGAATGATCAGAGACAAGCTCCGGATAGCCCAAGACAGACAGAAGCATTGGGCCGATTGCAGCAGACGGCCTTTGGAGTTTGAGGAAGGCGACAGTGTATTTGTGAAGATCTCGCCTACCAGAAGAACAATCCATTTCGGCAGAGCAGGAAAGTTAAGCTCCAGGTACATTGGTCCATTTGAAGTACTTAGGAGGATTGGAGAAGTGGCTTATCGGGTAGCTCTACCCCCAAGTCTCGAAGGCATCCACAACGTCTTCCACGTCTCGCAGCTGAGACGCTACATCCCGGACCCGAGCCATATCTTGGACCATTCAGAGCTGGAGATTGGATCCAGCCTCACGGTGCCAGAGAAGCCAGTGGCGATTTTGGACAGAGACGAGAAGAGAACCAGGAACACCGTGACGCTAATAGTCAGAGAGATGTGGCGGCACAACTCACCAGACGAGTCGACCTGGGAGCGAGAAGACCAGATGCGGGAGCAATACCCGTACCTGTTTGAGACTTGAGGTAATCCCTAACCTTGCTTTAATTTCGAGGACAAAATTTTCTAAGGAGGGAAGATTGTGAAACCCATGTTTTCGTAATTAATTAATATTAGTGATTTAGTATTATTATTAGTATTTCTAATATTATTATTATTATATTTATATATTTTTGATTGTAAATGATTTCAAAAATTAAATAACAACAAGGATTTTTGAGTTCAGACCCAGACCCGAGTCCGAACCCAGACCCAGGCCTGAGCCGAACCCCTTTCTTATTTTCTAAAATCTGACTTGGTTAATGGATTTGTTTAAAAAAAATATAAATCTTTAGCTGGTCCCGTAGGACCAGCACACCCACGTATGGCTCATTCTTCCCACTCCCTACTATTTCTCCCTACTCTTTCTCTGTACCACAAGACCAACCCCAACTCTCCTCTAATTACTCACCCACAACCCCTTTATTACTCTCACGACCTCTCCACTCCTCTCTTCACAGAGATCAAACTTTAACTCTTATCTCTCTTTAATCCTCTCATTCTTCACAGAGCAACTCTTCTCTCTTCTCCCCACTCTCTCAACTCCAAACCCCTCTTTTCAAACCCTCCCCCTGCGCCAGTCCCTATACCCGACGCCCCGTCGAGCTCCGCCGAGCCCCTCGGCCAACCGCCCTGTCGACGCCGCCTCTGGCCCGCGCGACCCCCTCACGGCCGAGCCCCCGACGCCGAGCTCCCCTGGGTGCCCCTGCCGACCGACGTTCGGCGACCCCCTGCCGAGCCGACCACGCCAGAGCGCCCGTGCCCGCTGTCCCGCCGGCGTCCCGCCGACGGCCGCCCGTCCCCCTCGTGCGTCCAAGTCCGGTGACCCCCTGTGGCCGCTGCCCACTTGGCCGAGCTTTCCTCCGCTGTCCCAGCGCTCGATTCCCTGTGCACGTGGCCGAGCCTTCGCTAGCGCTCTTCTCGACTCCTCGATCTGCTGATTTTGGCAACGACGCTGCTGTTCCAGCGCTGTTTCGAGAATTATTCGCTGTTTCGGAGCTCTATATTCTTTCTATTTTCATCTGAGAGCTCTAGCCGAGCAATCCGAGGTATAACCCCTGTCCCGCTCATTTTTGTATTAGTCGATGATGAGAAATGGTCCCCGATTCCCTTTGGGAATTCGGTTTTAGCGACGTCGTAATTTTTTGGGACTTTCGGAAAGGTCCTGTGGATTATTTTGGATTTCCGAAATATTTCGGGAATTGATTTTTGGTATGTTTTAGCTTTCCGGATTTTTTTCCGGTAGCGTACTGTGATTTGTGGGATTGGAATCGGACTTCCGAAATTATTTCGGGTTGTTCCGATTATTCTGTGGATTGGTTGTGGATTTCATATATATATATATATATATATATATATATATATATATTCGGGTTTTTCCCTGGTTTGGGACTTGCAGAAAATTATCGGTACCATTTTCCAGTTTTTGGGTTGACCAAAAACAGAGGAGATGCTGCCGGATTTTTCCGTAAATCCTGGATTATTTTAAAAATAAATTTAAAATGAATTTCGGAATTTTATTTGATATTTGGTTTGGGGTGACGACCGTATCGATCAATGGACCCGGCTAAGTGCAAACGAAACCGGTTTCGCCCGGACGTTGAGGCATTAGCCAAGTTGAGGATTGGACCATATCTGAGACTTTATTTTATCTTTAATTATACTATTAATTTTGTTTATATTTTATTAATATTTCAGTTTAGGACTAACGACGGTTTTGTCTTATTTCAATTTATGTAAATAAATTGTAATGGACATAAGCCCAGCTGGCTGTGGCCTGTAACTGTGATTGATAGCTTAGGTTTCTGTTATTTCTGGTTTTTGCGAGTTTTTACTATTTAACGAATAAATTGAATAAAAGTATTTTCGTATAAAATTAATTAAGATTTTCTCACTTAAAATTGACAAGTTTATTATTAAATAAAAGTCACGCATTTCTCACTAAATAGGAAAAATTAGCTTTATATTTATATTTATAAAAATACCAAGTTTTTATAAAATAATCTGGCATCTACGATGTTTTCCGAATTCAAAAATATAAAACAATCTTTTTCCCTCGTATTAAATCAACGCACAATAATCGCATTTTCTGTGTTTGGTTAATTAAAAGAATTAAAATTGGATTAGGACGCCAATAGAGATTTCAACTAGCGTAGCTAGATTGGTAAACCTGAAATCTGAATCAATTTCTCGAATGTAGGAATTCGAGGACGATTCTGATTTCCGTCTCGAAGTCTTCTACCTCTCCAGTCAATTCCTTTGAGGCAAGTATAGTTTATGTTAGTTTACCGTTATTTATTTAATCGCTTTACTGCAAGTCTAAACCACGATGCAAACACGAAACTCTCTCTGAGAGCACTGTAACTACTGGGGACTGGGGGAATAGTGTAATGATTATGACCATACTGTAACAAAAAACCCTATCCTTACTGTAACAAACCTAAGCCGATCATATTTCATTGCCTGTTCAAATCATACTGTTTTACTGTTGCAAACTGTTTCATATTTAAAACTGTTTAGAACTGCATGATTCTATTATTTAATTTAACTGTTAAAATTAGCATGAATTGTACTTTGCTCCCTCCTGACTGGAGATACATTTTTAGGGGACATTGAGGATGCTGAGCTGTTAATCAGCAGCTACTACGACCCTGTCCTGTACCCGGTTGTGCTACCAGAGTCCCCACATGAGGACGTTGGGACTGAGGCCGATGATCCGGCCGATAGATAGATTTCCTTTTCTGCATTTTTGTTATTTCCAAATTCTGTTATTTCATTTCAGAACAATTTCCATTTGTATTTAAATTTCAAAGTTTAATAAAGTTTCATTTCCCGATGTTGAGTTGTGACAAATATAGTGTTGTTATATGGTTACCTGCTACTGAACAGCTTACTACCGCCGTCTCAACAACGGTGCAGACTGGGCATGCTCCGGTTCGACCCAATTATTTGGGATCGGGTCGTGACACTCAATCTTTCGTGCTTTTGTTACAATTAAACAATCTTCTTCGGATAATTCGTCCAACCCAATGATAGCTATAATGTCCTGAAGTTCTTTGTAACTTTGTGAAGTTTGCTTTACTCTTTGCTCGGTTTCATAATGTTCCTTGCCAACGGTCCAAGATTGTAACATAGTCGACGTTGAATCCATAGGATCCAATGCTGAATAAATACATTTGACAGCTAATTCTCTTAATAGTATGGTAGTAGCATCACTACCAAAATACACTCATTTAGCGACGGCTTTTTAGCGACAGAATTTTTTCGTCGGTATTAGCGATGGTTTCGTGGCCGCTCAGCGACTGATTTTTTACTACAAGCCTTTGCCATTTTTATTTTAATTTTAGGAGGAGGAACAGTCGTGCCGCCGTCGCTAGACTGACGGTAATATAGCGACGGATTTACCGTCGTCGCAACACAGTCGTATATTTGGCGGGAATTGTGTAGGAAATTGGCGGGACATATTTTCGACGACTTAGCGACGGGTAGTCAGTCGGTACATATCAAAAAGGACGACTACCGGGCGACGGATGTATACCAGTCGCTAGTCCGTCGCTATATATACGTTCCAGACTTTAAATGAAACAGCGGGGGGAACTTTTCGCATTCCCCCAAAATTCACTCTCTCTCATTTCTCTCTCTCTCTCTCTCTCTCTCTCTCTCTCTCTCGCCGATGTCGGCTTCGGTGATCGGCGTTGGTGTCGTCGTCGGCGTCGGCGTCCTCTCCTCTCTCTCAACCGAAGGTAACCCCTCTCTCTCTCTCTCTCGATCTCTCTTTCTCTCTCTCTCTCTCTCTCGCGGTGTCGTATAGGGGCTGGGCGGCACGCTTGGGGCTGGGCCGTCCGGGGCTTGGCGGCTGGCTTGGGTCGGGGGCTGGGCGGCGGGCTTGGGGCTGGGGCGTCGGTGGCTGGGCGGTGGGCTTGGGGCGGGGGCGTCTGGGTCTGGGAGACGGGCTTGGGGTTTTGGGGCGTCGGGGGCTGGGCGGCTTGCTTGGGTCGGGGTCTGGGCGGTGGGCTTGGGGCGGGGGCGTCGGGGTCTGGGAGGCGGGGTTGGGGCGTCGGAGGCTAGGCGGCTTGCTTGGGTCGGGGTCTGGGCGGCTGGCTTGGGGCGGGGGCGTCGGGGGCTGGGCGGCTGGCTTGGGTCGGGGACTGGGCGGTTGGCTTGGGGCGGCGGCGTCGGGGGCTGGACGGCTGGCTTGGGGCGGGGGCGTCGGGGGCTGGGCGGCTGGCTTGGGTCGGGGGCTGGGCGGTGGGCTTGGGGCGGCGGCGTCGGGGGCTGGGCGGCTGGCTTGGGTCGGGGGCTGGGCGGTGGGCTTGGGGCGGCGGCGTCGGGGGTTGGGCGGCTGGCTTGGGGCGGGGGCGTCGGGGGCTGGGCGGCTGGCTTGGGTCGGGGGCTGGGCGGTGGGCTTGGGGCGGCGGCGTCGGGGGCTGGGCGGCTGGCTTGGGGCGACGGGCTTTGGTCGGGGGCGGCGGGTGGCTTTGCTTCTCAAATTCATCTGAGTTTATATATTGGCTAAATAATGTGTTATCCATATTGGGTGTTTCATTAGTTTGGTGGTGTTTGGATTAGTAAATGTGAATATATATGGGGTTTGGATTCATGGTGTATATGTTCACTGTCTCAAGGACAGTGCGAGTTCTATCAGTTGTGTGCTTCTGTATAGATGTATATATCTATACATCTAGCTGTGATATACATATGTGTATGTGACAATCTCAGTTAGCGACGGACTAGTTACCGGTTAGCGACGGATATTTTCAGCTCCATTAATTGCATTAATCTACGGTACGACATGGTGACGGATATTTTCTGCAGCCATTCGACTGGCGAGGCAGAAACTATGTTGCCGTAGATAAAGTTGCCTGTCCTCCGACCCTCATCCCTCAGCAATGATGATACGACAACCCATCACTATATCTTATATAGTAGTAGATGATGTCTTAGTATATTACATTAGTGAGTTCATCTTGATTCTGTTACGTACGTCCTTCAGATACTAGATACGATAAGGTTAACATATCATACACGATATGTATACAGAATATAGATGATTCACACTAATGTATGCTAGAATGAATCTTGGGTTGTGTTCTGAGCCATCCGTTCTCACACTTAAAACACATAGGAATTAGTAGTGTGAGAGCGCCGGAGAGAGTGAGAGCGCCGGAAGGGGGGAGGAGAGAGAGAGTAAAATGGTACGACATGGTGAAGTAGTACTGTATTTTGGCTCCAGTTCCAGCTCCATTTGATCTACGGTACGACATGGTGATCAGGACATAGTCTCTGCAGCCATTTGACTGGCGAGGCAGAAACTATGTAGCCGTAGATAAAGTTGACTGTCTTTCGACCCTCATCCCTCGGCAATGATGATACGACAACCTATCACTATATCTTATATAGTAGTAGATGATGTCTTAGTATTACATTATGTGAGTTCATCTTGATTCTGTTACGTTCTTCAGATACTAGATACGATAAGAACATATACTACACCATATGTACAGAACATAGATGATTCACACTAATGTATGCTTGAATGAATCTTGGGTTGTCTTCTGAGCCATCCGTTCTCACACTTGGCAAAAAATCGAATTTTTTATACTTTATCGGCTTTCGAAAATGTACTCAAATTACATGATGGTTCCTTTAGTTAGCTTGTTTATGTTACAATTATATTATTTGTGACTATCGATCTTACCAGATGGCACCCATGACCCGAGGAGCGGCACGTCGTTTGAAGAAAATAGTGAATGCTGAGGTGGCTCCTCCTACAGTTGAGAAGGAAGTGGCACCGGTTGCTAGTGAGACCGGGAGTTCTATTCATCCAGCACCGGTAGCTAGTGAGACCGAGAGTTCTCTTCATGCGGTCCTTGCAAGGGACGACATCTCTCCTCGCGCCAAAAATCTCGCTTTTTCGAGGTGGATGCGTGAACGTATCACTGAGCGTTTGCGTGAGCAGCGTGGTTCTCATTAGCTATTAGTACTTATTTGTATTGGACTATTGGTATTGGGTTATTTTTGTATTAGACTATTTGTATTGGACTACTTATTGAGTTGTTTTTGTATTAGACTATTTGTACTGTCCTCCGACCCTCATCCCTCGGCAATGATGATACGACAACCAACAAGAGAGAATATTAGATCCATCTCAGTATGACGTATACTCTGAGAGATCACTATTACAAGAATGATATCAGTAGTGAGATTGAGTGCTGGAGGAGATATTATCAGAGTATACGTCATACTCAGATTGGTCTCCCACCGTTACTAATTTTTTCTGACAGCATGGTGGATGTGCTCCGTCAACAGAATCTTGCTCCGAACCAAAACTTTGCCCCGGAGCTCAAGTAGACATCCTTCGTGTAGAGCTCGAGTGAGAGGTTCCTGACAGCATGGTTGTCTCATTTGTCAAAGTATTCGTGCTCATCCCACATTGGTTGTGGGACGAGCACGGATACTTTGACAAAGGAGACCACCTTGCTGTCAGGAACCTCTCACTCGAGCTCTACACGAAGGATGTCCACTTGAGCTCCGGGGCAAAGTTTTGGCTCGGAGCCAGATTCTGTTGACGGAGCACATCCACCATGCTGTCAGAAAAAAATAGTAACGGTGAGAGACCCATCTGAGTAGGACGTATACTCTGATAGTATCCCCTCCAGCACTCAATTCCACTACTGATATCATTCTTGTAAAGGTGATCTCTCAGAGTATACGTCCTACTCAGATGGATCTCCAGAGTATCCTCTCCGGTTGGTTATGTTCTGAGCCATCCGTCCCAGGGATTTGATTCTGTATTTTGGTTTCTGTATTTTGGCTCCAGCTCCATTTGCATTTGATCTACGGTACGACATGGTGATCAGGACATAGTCCCTGCAGCCATTCGACTGGCGAGGCAGAAACTATGTAGCCGTAGATAAAGTTGCCTGTCCTCCGACCCTCATCCCTCGGCAATGATGATACGACAACCTATCACTATATCTTATATAGTAGTAGATGATGTCTTAGTATTACATTATGTGAGTTCATCTTGATTCTGTTATGTTCTTCAGGATAATTGATGTCTATTTTATATTAATTTGGTTTGGTCTATATGATTCTTGGATAATTGGCGTGCATTAAATTCGTATGTGCATATTTGGTCTATGTGATTCTTGGATAATTGGTGTGCATTATATATTGGTTTGGTTTATGCATATTTTTTCAGCTCCATTTGCATTAGTCTACGGTACGACATGGTGATCAGGACATAGTCCCTGCAGCCATTCGACTGGCGAGGCAGTAACTATGTAGCCGTAGATAAAGTTGCCTGTCCTCCGACCATCATCCCTCGGCAATGATGATACGACAACCTATCACTATATCTTATATAGTAGTAGATGATGTCTTAGTATTACATTAGTGAGTTCATCTTGATTCTGTTACGTCCTTCAGATACTATATACGATAAGAACATAGATGATTCACACTAATGTATGCTAGAATGAATCTTGACTTGTGTTCTGAGCCATCCGTTCTGATCAAGCATCTTCCTTCTCCTCTCCTCCACCATGGCTCTGAACCAATCTTGACTTGTGTTCTGAGCCATCGGGTCATGCCGCCGGCTGTGCTGCTTCTCCCTCATCTTCCTGCCCACTTCTTCTCCCCCAACTCTACACTTAAGCTGGATGTCATATGTTGCTGAGAGAGTCAAATAAAAAGAAGTGAAGTAGGGAGGAGCAGATTGGTTCAGAGCCATGGTGGAGGAGAGGAGAAGGAAGATGCTTGATCAGAACGGATGGCTCAGAACACAAGCCAAGATTCATTCTAGCATACATTAGTGTGAATCATCTATTTTCTTATTGTATATAGTATCTGAAGGACGTAACAGAATCAAGATGAACTCACTAATGTATGCTAGAATGAATCTTTGGTTGTGTTCTGAGCCATTCGTTCCGATACTTGGCAATTAAGTCATTCGACTGGTGAGGCAGCAACTATATATAAGGCTACTTACATGTTCTTCCAACTTTAAATTACAAGATTACTACATTTGGTTACATAAATCACTAACCTCATCGCGGCCAATGTTTACAGTCCTGGTCTCAACTGTCTTCGATTCTATGATCCCATGCTTTCTGCCGAGTAAATTGACGCTAGGATGCGTTGACATGCTCTACGAAAGCGTCCAGAATCTTGACACTAAGTATCTGGAGACCGAAGCTTGCAAGAAGATGCTGCTCGACCCTAGAAGTGAAGCAGAAAGGCTACGTGAGGGTTTAAAACTCAATGTCGATGATTTAAAACCTCGGCGAATTTACGGGTGCCCCACATTTGAGTGCTACACCAAGACTCACCGTGATGAGGTTAGTGATTTATTTAACCTAAGACATGGGATCATAGAATCGAAGACAGTTGAGACCAAGACTGTAAACATTATGTGAGTTCATCTAGAATAAATTTTGGGTTGTGTTCTGAGCTATTCGTTCCCATACTTGACAATTAAGCATGTAAAATAGAACTGATTATGTTTAGTTTGTCTTACGATACAGATTTTCACATCTAAATTGAAATGGATCGTTACTTCGTTGTTCGTACATGGATGTACTAGCGGATCAACCTCCTGGACCGTAGGTACTTATAAGTATTGACCGTGTCGGATTAGTATCGATCTATCATTTTGGTATGGACCGTATTGGTTGGTATTGGCCTTAGCGAATTGGTATCGTCCTATCCGATATGTATCGGCCGTATAGCCATTAAGTCATATTGGCCTTATCGATTTGGTATCGGTCATATCCGATAGGTATCGGCCGTGTTGGATTATTATATACCATTTCGGATTAGTATCGTTGAAGGTTTAGTAACAAGTGTACTTCTTTTTCAATCTCGCTTTTCCTGATGGAAAATGAAGTATGTATGTTACTGTAACTGGCCAATCACGATCTGGTGATTCTCTTGCAATAGTATTCTAGCTCGAGAAGAGAGAAATCCAAGTACAGTTGTTACTAAACCTTCCACGATACTAATCCGAAATAGTCTATACTAATCCAGCACGGCCGATACCTATCGGATATGACCGATACCAAATCGATAAGACCAATATGAATCCTAGCTATTCGGCCGATACATGTACATATCGGATATAGGATGATACCAATATGATACGTCCTATACTGAACCGATAGACCGATACTAATCTGATACACTAGATACTAAGTACATCTAGCATCTCTGTGGATCCACAAATTACTGTACGATAGTACCAACGACTCCAGTTACATCCGGTTATTGGTGAGTACATGATTACATAGTAATTCTGTTAGTCTTGTGATACAGATTTTTACTCTCTCATGCTACCAACGTCACAACTTTTCGAGTGCTGCTCCCTCTAATGATGATGAACGCAAAAAACCAACGTCACAACTTTTATAACTTGAGTAAATTTTTTTACCCTATATGAAAATTTCTGTTGTCAGAAAGATGGCTCCTAGGACTCGTCGAGGTGGTGCTGCTAGTCGAGGAAGGGGTCGAGGCAAGAAACCCTTGGAGGTCGACACGGAGGAAGTCTCCGTCGTCAAACAAGAGCCGGTGACTGTCAAGGAAGAACTGATGACCATCAGGGAAGAGATTGCTCCCAAGCTTGAAGCTAAGGAGGAGCCACCGTCAGAGAGTAGTAGCATCGGGACCGACCCTCCTATCCCTACAGAAGACCTCAACCAGATTGAGCCTTCGTATGCAAAGTGACTGATAGAATGGTACATGCCTCAACACAATTATCATCCCTGGCTGTGAGGATTCATCGTCTGACTTGTGGTCTTTGTTGAGGCCAAAGTCGATTTTCCTATGTGTTTTAGAATATTTGTGAAAATTTTGGAATATTTGTGCTATGATCGGTCGTCAGGATTGGATATTAGGTTACTGTAACTGGCCAACTCTTTCCTATGTGTTTTGGAATATTTGTGAAAAATTTGGAATATTTGTGCAATGATCGGATTATAACGATGGAAAATTTAGAAAATTTGGAATATTTGTGCAATTGGTGTGCATTAAATTCGTATGTGCATATTTTGGTCTATGTGATTCTTGGATAATTGGTGTGCATAATATATTTGGTCTATGTGATTGTTGGATAATTGGTGTGCATTATATATTGGTTTGGTTTATGCAAATTTTTGCGAACAGCTAAAAAGCAGTAATTTTTTTTCAAAATATTCTCAGTTAGCGACGGACTTGTGACCGTTTTGCGACGGATGTCTCCAGTTGCCGACTATTTTTCGACAGTTATTCCGTCGCTACCTGGATATTTGAAAATTATTCCCAGGTAGCGACGGATGGTCGACGGACAATCCGTCGACATGATTTATTGTTCGACGGAATAGCGACGACATATTCGTCGCCCATATTCTGGAAATAACAAGAATTTCCAGAACAAGGTCGACGGTTAATCCGTCGCTATGCGGTCGATATATTGCGACGGCATAGCGACGACTTATCCGTCGCCAAGTTGCTGGAAATGACATGAATTTCCAGAAGCTGGTCGACGGCTTTTCCGTCAGAAAACCGTCGCTAATCCGTCACTTGATATCGACGTTATCGACGGATTAGCGACGAAACGATACGATCTGATACGCTTTTGCGACGGGTTAGCGACGGAACTTTATGTCGGTATTGTCTACACAGTTAAGTACTTAAAAGCTGAAGTGGACGACAGTCCGTCGGAAATGCGTCGCTAATGCTTCGTATTGTGACGTCGACTATCCGTCGCTATTCCGTCATGTGACGACAACTTAGCGACGGATGGTTATTAGCGACGAGCTGATTGCCGACGGATTTTTTTGGCCAATATCCGTCGGCAATCGGTCGCTAATAGTTATTACCGTCGTCTTAGCGACGGATTCGGCCGTCGCTAAATCGATAAATTTTGGTAGTGCATCTAAATGTGCAAATGTAGTGGCAGGGGCGGGGTCAAGGCCATCTCTCATGGTTGGGGGGGTCTATCTCCTTTATTTCTATAGTAGAAACCTACTCTAGAAAAAAAAAACCTCCCAATGGAGATTATTTCAATAACAATTTATATCTATGCCACGGTGACGTAAGATGAAGAGTTTCTATGAGAATTTCTATATGTAGAAACTCTCACAAAAATTCTCCCTCTCATACCAATTAATATTGGGTATCATACTATTAAATTTATTCTTTCATTTGTTGTCACATATGATAGAAATGGAGAACAATTGGATAGTATTTTTTTGTTTGTACAATCTATATATAAAAACTTGACCAACTAGGATAGGAATTTTCAATGACATAGGATATAAATTCAATTTTAGAGATTTCCATCGATGGCCTTAGAGCATCTCCAACCCTATTGTGAGTTTAAAAAAATGGTTGCCACATAGGAATGACAAGCTTTCATTTCAAAAATCTTTCTCCAATGCAAATGTAAAATAAATCATGAAGTGACATGGCAATGACATGGCAAGGATAATGTGAAGTTGGTTGTCTAGATCTAGACAATGTACTTCACAATGATTTTATTTCCACGTCATTAATTATGAATACAAATATTTGTAAAAAAAAAGGTAGAAGTGGAGGAGTTGTCTTGGAAGTTGAAAAAAATAATTTTTATTGTCTTCTCAATACTTTTGCATTGGAGAAAACTTTTCTATTTTATTGGCTTACATTTGCATTGGAGAAGAATTTTTGAAATGAAAGCTTGTTATTCCTATGTGGCAACCATTTTTTTTCTAAACTCACAATAGGGTTGGAGATGCTCTAAGAGCATTAACAAGCTTTCATTTCAAAAATTCTTCTCCAATGCAAATGTAGAATAAATCATGAAGTTGACATGACAATGACATGGCAAAGACAATGTGAAGTTGGTTGTCTAGATCTAGACAATGCACTTCACAATGACTTCGTCTCCACATCATCAATTATTATTAATAGAAATATTTATAAAAAAATAAAAAAGTGGAGGAGTTGCCTTGAAAGTTGGAAAAAAATACTTTTTATTGTTTTCTCAATACTTTTGCATTGAAGAATACTTGTTTATCTCATTGTCTTGTGTGAATATCATCTTGCCACATAAGAAAGTCCCCGTACGCCGAATCGAATGACGCCACGGGTAGGCAAGATCCTAAGGAATACGTGTTCACCGATAGAAAACTCAAGAGGATGCCGATGAAAATCGGCCAATGACGCTGACGATCTTGCGCAACTCGAAGATAATCTCTAACTTGTCTGACCACCTCGATAGTCCGAGTAACCATTTCTGGACCAAGCATCAGCCTCTCACCTACATCGTCATAGAAATTACAACACAAAACAAGACAATAGGATTGGAGATACTTTAATTTTACCACCTAAGAAAGATATTATATTTTGTCTTATGTCATCTAAGACTCACCGCACATAACAAGACAATAAGAGCATCTCCAACCCTATTGTCTTGTTAAGTATTGTGAGTTTTAGGTGGCTCCTATGTGGCATGAGCCACAAGACAATGTCTTGTTTATGTGGCAAAATTATATCTCAAAAGACAATGAGATAGAAAAACTATCTCCAATGCAAAAGTATTGAGAAGACAATAAAAAATATTTTTTTTTCCAACTTCCAAGACAACTTTTAAGACAACTACTCATCTTCTTTCTTTTTTCTAATATTTTTTATTTCTAATTGATGACATGGAAGAGAAGACATTGTCAAGTGCATTGTCTAGAACAAGACAATCAACTTCACAATGTCTTCTTTAATTTTTGCCACATAAGCTTCACAATTGACTTGACAATTGCATTGGAGAAGAACTTTTGAATAAAATTTTGTCATTCCTATGTGGCATTAACTTTTTTTCAAAGTCACAATAGGGTTGGAGATGCTCTAAGAGCATCTCCAACCCTATTGTCTTGTTAAGTGTTGTGAGTCTTATGTGGCTCCTATGTGGCATGAGCCACAAGACAATGTCTTGTTTATGTGGCAAAATTATATCTCAAAAGACAATGAGATAGAAAAACTCTCTCCAATGCAAAAGTATTGAGGAGACAATAAAAAGTATTTTTTTTCCAACTTCCAATGCAACTTTTAAGACAACTACTCATCTTCTTTCTTTTTTCTAATATTTTTTTATTCATAATTGATGACATGGAAGAGAAGACATTGTCAAGTGCATTGTCTAGAACAAGACAATCAACTTCACAATGTCTTCTTTAATTTTTGTCACATAAGCTTCACAATTGACTTGATAATTGCATTGAAGAAGAACTTTTGAATAAAATTTTGTCATTCCTATGTGGCAACAACTTTTTTCTAAAGTCACAATAGGGCTGGAGATGCTCTAAGGTTGGAGATGCTCTTATGATATGGTCCACATCATTCGCAACATCCAACCAGCCAACCCACCTTTCATTCTGATAGCAAAGGATCTTTATAGAGAGAATCCAACGGCCATCAAACCTCACATGTCAGGATACACTTACTTGTCCCCATCTCCCCAACAAAACCAAAGTGGGGATCCAACTGAAGTAGAAAGCAGAAGAAAGCGACCAATTTCTAATTCTAGGGTTTCCTTCCTTCCGCTACTCAATTCTGAAGGTACCAATCCCTCTCTCGATCGATCGAATTTCCCAAATCCCTCGCGACCCATTTCCCCTAACCCCTTTCCAATCATGCCCATGTCGTCAAAATTCCATCGTTACTCTTATTCGATGCCCTATATGTTTTACATCCATGAAAGTTTTGATTTTGATTTATTCTGTTGGTGTTGTCAGAGAAATGATGTATGGAAGTTCCGGCAGCGGGCCGAGCTCGTCGGCAGCAGCATCAGGAGGAGGAGGAGGAGGAGGAGCGATGGACTTGAAGCCGCTGAGGACGTTGGCGCCGATGTTCCCGACGACGGTCGGTCTGAAAGCCTCCAGCCCTCCGGGCAGCTTCCCGGCGTTCGTCTGCGTCACGCCCTTCGGCTCCTTCGCTTCCGGCTCGGACGCCGACTTCCCCCCCAACTTCTGCCCGCTGTTCCCCACGTCCACCGACCCCCAGTCCTCCGGCGACGTGCCGCTCAATCCCACGCCGCTGAACGCCGCCCGCTTCGACCTCAACGGCTCGGTTTATAGGACCCCCTTGTCGTCTGTTGTCGAGCCCGCCGTCTGGGATGAACCTCTGCTCTCGACGCCTGGCCGCAAGGCCAAGCGCTCGTCCGAGGCCGCAGATGAGATGAAGGCGAGGCCCAAGAAGCCGAAGAGAGTCCATGGAGGCGGGACTATAGTGCTGCCCTCTTTCCACTCGCAGGACCCGAGGGAGTCCGTGGAGACGGTCCTCATGACGTTCGAGGCCCTCCGGAGGAGGGTCATGCAACTGGATGAGGCCAAGGGCAAGGACAAGGACACTACCAGGCGGCCCGACCTCAAGGTGGGGAACATCATGATGAGCAACGACCTGAGGGTCAATACAGCAAAGACTGTAGGGGCTGTTCCTGGGGTCGAGGTCGGAGATATGTTCTATTTCAGATTTGAGATGCTTTTGGTCGGACTGCATTCTCAGGTCATGGCCGGAATCGATCGGATGACTGCGAGGTTTGGAAATGAGGAGGATACCGTGGCGATCGGCATTGTGTCTGCCGGCGGGTACGAGAACGAGGAAGAAGATGTGGATGCACTGATTTACAGTGGCCAAGGTGGGAGTTCCGGCAGGAGTGACAAGAAGATCTTCGACGATCAGAAGCTCGAGAGGGGGAATCTCGCTTTGGAGAGAAGCTTGCACTGGGCCAATGGGATTAGAGTCATTCGGAGCGCAAAAGATCCCAGCAGTCTGACTAACAAGATCTACATTTACGATGGCATCTACAAGGTTCGCGAGTCATGGGTGGAGAAAGGGAAGTCAGGATTTAATATGTTCAAGTTTAAGTTGCTGAGAGAGCCCGGACAGCCTGATGGGATCGCGGTGTGGAAAATGACCCAGAAGTGGATAGAAAATCCATCACTACGGGGCAGTGTCATCCTTTCAGACATATCATCTGGTAGCGAGAATATACCGGTTTGCCTTGTCAATGATGTCGACGGTGAGAAAGGTCCGCGCTATTTTACATACGTCACTAACGTCAGATATCCCACCCCTGTAGGCTCCATGAAGCCTTTGCAGCGCTGTATGTGCCAGAGTGTCTGTCTGCCCGGTGATGCTAGTTGCTCTTGTGTACAGCAAAATGAAGGAAATCTCCCTTATAGCTCCAATGGCCTACTCGTGAGCCGCAAGCCTTTAATATACGAGTGCACCACGTCTTGCCTTTGCTCTGTTAACTGTCGGAACCGAGTTTCTCAGAAGGGTATCAGGCTCCGCTTTGAGGTTTTCAGGACAAGGGGCCGAGGCTGGGGGCTTCGATCTTGGGATCCTATCAGGGCTGGTACTTTCATCTGTGAATACACTGGCGAAGTCATTGACAAGTTTCAATTGGAAAATGATATTGAAGAAAATAATTATGTCTTTCAGAAGCTTGCTGAGGAGAAGCCTCTTAAATGGAACTATATACCGGAGTTATTGGAAGAACCTAGACCTGCTGAATCCAGTGAGAGTTCCAGACCTTTACCTATTATTATAAGTGCGAAAAATATGGGCAACGTAGCTAGGTTTATGAACCATAGCTGCTCGCCTAATGTCTTTTGGCAGCCGGTTTTGTATGATCATGGTGATGAAGCGTTTCCACACATCATGTTCTTTGCAATCAAGCACATTCCTCCCATGACAGAGCTGACTTATGATTATGGCCTGAGTAGAGCTGAAGGACAAGAAGGGTCAGGAATTGGCGCTGGATCTCATAGAACGAAGAGGTGCTTATGTGGATCATCAAATTGCAGGGGCCTTTTTGGCTAAATATTTATCAATAAGTTGGTGCTGTACGACCAAGCATTTTGCCAATTTAACAAGGTTTGCAATTTTAATCCATCTCAATTAGTTGCATGCTTCATTTTCTGGTAGAATCCTCTTCAACGTTCATTATATATATATATATATATATATATATATATATATATATATATATATATATATATATATGCCTCAAATCAATTTCTTTTACAGTAGTGCTACGTTAGTTGCTCGTCCTCAGTTCCTCTTTTGGGTTGTATGTTTCTTTAGGTGTTTCGATGGTGACATTTGCATATTTAAGTAGATGGAAAAATGAAATTAAAAAAACCTGATGATCGGCCTTAGTTTATAGATAATGATTTTTCCTGAATTACAGATTTGGAGCTGATATGCTTGTTGGTTCAAATTGGATAACCACTTGTCTCATTCTGATAATGGAATATTGCATCTGTGTACTTATAGTTATTATTACTAGTCAAACTGTGCCTGCACATAATGCAAGGAACTTTGCAACTTAGGGAGAAGGAAAGTACTACATTTAAATTATAAATAAAAGACATATAGAGTATTTCATGTATAGATCATGTAGAATGTCTTAATTAATTACAATGATGACACATGTAGAAATATATACAGCTGCCTACATCCATCTGTATTAACTGCAAATTGATACTGTAATACATTTTGTCATTTTCTTTGATGCTATAGAATTACTTGGGTTATATACTGTACTTAGCAAATATTTTAACTATTTGATAAAGTATCAATTACTTTTCTCAATTCAAGATTGTGCTATCACATACATTTTTTCTGGATCTTGTGCAAAATTTCCCAATATTAGAACTTGCGTCATTCTCAAACACTTAACTCGCAATAAATTTTCAGCTGTGTGTGTTGTGGGGAGAGAGGGATGGGGTGGTGTGGGGGGTGTTCTCAAGTGCATACAACTCTAGAAATGCTGTTCATTATGACCTTTCTCCATCAGTGCATGTTTCATTTTGAATAAGACCGTTCATAGGGTAAATTGATATATAAATTAGGCTAAATTGCAACTTGATATCCTCAACTATCATGGTTTTTCAACTTAATACCCTCAACTTTTATAGGTACCAACTTGATACCCTGAAATTTCTTGGGACCAAATTGCCCCTTCTCTTCTCCCCCCAACCCCCCCTTCTCCGGCTGCAGGTGGCCGGCGGGCAAGCGCGATCGGGCTGCGGGCGCGCTGGGCAGCATGGGGATGCGGGGCAGCGCTAGGCGGCGCAGGGCGGCGCGCGGTGGCGCGGGGGGTGCACGCGAGCAGGAGAGCAGGCTCGGGCTCAGGGGCAGGTAGGGGGGTTGTCGGGGCCGGGGCGGGTAGGGGGTCGTTGGGGCCGGGGGCGGGTAGGGGAGTGGTCAGTGCCGGGGGGAGGGGGGGGGGGGGGGGGGGGGGGGGTGGGGTGGTTGGGGCGGGGGTGGGGTGGGGTGGGGTTGGGGGATGGCCGCACGAGGGGAGAAGGGGGGGGGGGAAGTAGTTAAGATCGGGTATTAAGTTAGTACCTACATAGTTGAGGGTATCAAGTTGTAATTTAGCCTATAAATTAAAATAATCGCCGTTCAAATGTTTGTTACAAGCAAAACCGACCAGGTATAAGGTCAATAGCTGAATCTACTTCGTGGTAGTAATGATGCATTGCATCATAATCTTGTAAGGGTTCTCCTTTTATAATGGGTTCTGGTATGTAGCATGAGAAATCTCTAACAGGAATTGAATCTCTTATAGTTTTACCAAAAGTTAACATGATATCAACCCTCTTTACTTGGGGCTTGTTGCCAGGTCAGCAGACCTGCCTTTTCATGCAATTTGCTCATGCAAGAAGCATGATCCTCCCTTACAAGAAACAATTTTTTTTTCTTAGATGGTGGTGTAAGTCAGTTCTCAATTATCATCTATTCATCTCTCATTCTCTTATCTAAGCTGTATTTGATGCTTACTGAAAAAGACTAATCTCATAAATATACTAGCAATTTACATCTACTTATCCAAACAAGTGTTGAACTATTTTGATTCAATTCTTTTTACTTGGGATTAGGATCCGATGTACTCCAAGATTTGGCTTCATATCCTTTATTTGTTTATTTGTTTTACATGAGAGAGGAGATGTGTTGCTTAATGGAAAGGGTTTTGCTATCATTAGTGATAAAATAATCATTCTAGAAGTATACCTTATTTAATAAGTAATAAATGTTCATTGGACATAGAAGTGCCCTTCCCATAATTATGTCCTAAAGAGTTTTTGATGTCTGCATGTCTTGTTCTATCGTGCTTGTGTCAGAAAATATGCATCAATGGTTTTTGTTAGTTTATTTAATATACCCTTAATAGTATACCATTTCAGATTATCCAGACTTCAGATTTGTGCAAATGCTATAATTTATTTGTGCCGTATACATTGTAGGGGTGAGCATTATTCGGTTTTGGACCGAAAACCGAACCGAACCGAATAAGGAATTCGGTTCGGTTTTAAATAAATTCGGTTCGGTTTCGGTTTTGAAAATACTAAAATTTCTTATTCGGTTTTGGGATTCGGTTTCGGTCCAAAACCGAAAACCGAATAAGAAAATTATATATATATATATATATATATATATATTTTTAAGAAAATTATTATATATAAATATATATATATATATATATATGAAAATTATATATATATATATATATATATATATATATATATATATATATATATTTTTTTTTAAGAAAATTATTATATATATGAAAATTATATATATATAAATATATATAAATATATATATATATATATATATGTGTGTGTGTGTGTGTGTGTGTGTGTGTGTGTTAATTATAAGTATATACTAAAAATATATAGGTATATGTTATATGTATATACTGAATATATCTAGGTATATTTAGTTAGTATATATATTAACAAAAAAAACACACAAAAACCGCAAAAACCGAATAAACCGAAAATCGAACCGATTTAATTCGGTTCGGTTTCGGTTTTGCTTATTCGGTTTCGGTCCAATTCGGTTTTTGCTTATTCGGTTCGGTTAGAACCGAATGCTCACCCCTAATACATTGTAATGAATCAGCAAGTTGAGTTGCACTTATAGTCTTAGTCTGGATTGCTTTTATGAGATGGGCATTTGCTCAAATGCCCATTACCTGAATGCTGAGTGTTTCAGCATTCCGGAAACAACGGCTATTTGAGCCCCCAAATGAGTGGACATGTTTTGCCCATTGTTGGCCCATTGGTCATGGTCAAACCTGATTTTAATAATTGATCAAACTATGTCTCGATATACGGAGCTACTCAGATGTTTACTCAAAGACGTTTTGGACACTTGGACACTGATCAAGATCGGATATCTACTCAGTTCAAGATCGAAGCTATGTTTGCCACTCGAGACTGTATTTCTTTATGCAATATAATTTTTATTTTTATTGAGTCTAGGAATACATTGTACACCGAGTCGTACTGGCAAATAGGCTACCCAAAACCGTTTTTAAAAATGACCTATATTTTTGAAAAAATCCCTTATTTACAAAAGTTTCTGAAGGATTTTAAAAAAAGTCCAAAAATTATTTTTGAAAAATCCTGACCAACCCTGACAGAACTCGGCCTGAGTTCGGCCAGAGTTCGGTTAGTGACCGTTTGATTTTCGAACGTTTGAAAAACTTGGTCTCCCTTCAGTTGCGGATTGTTACATAGAGTTCTATCCGAATTCTATCCGAATTCTGCCAGAGTTCTGCCTTTGGAAAAACTATAAATAGAGAAGAATTCTGATCATTTCATATCACTCATTCACTTTCATCTCTTCTCTTCTAGGCTTACGTTTCTTTCCAAAGAGTTTTCTAAAAAGTTTTCATTTTCAAATCCCAAGCCAGTTACAATTCTCTAGTCAATTTGCCGGTACGATGCGGTCTAGAAGATTTCAGAGAAATTGTAATCAGAGGCTTGATTGAAGAAAGACACTTCAAAATTAAAGTTGGTTGAGTTCTTCGTATCAAAGCTCGCGTCTGTAGAAGTTGCAAGGACTTCGTATGAAAACTTGCAGGATTTTCCAATAGTTGATTCAACTGAAAGCTAGAGTTCTTCCGACTGGACTAGTCCTCACAAGAGGAAAACCAGTATACATCGATGTGTTTGCGTTTGCCTTCTGATCTCTTTTCTTTACAATTATTACTTTGTGATTATTGATATTATTTCTGTGATCTAACTGCTAACAAGTTTTTAATTAGCAATATTCCGCTGCCTACTCTATTCACCCCCCTCTAGAGTATTCTGCTTTACGACTTCGTTCATACAATTGGTATCAGAGCGAGTTATACAGGTAAAGCAAGGTAAAATTGCAGTTATATTTAATTGTTTTATAGATCACAACATTACACATGGCAACTGTAAAATTCACAAGTGAAGGCCAAGCCACAAACAGACCTCCACTGTTTGACGGCACAAACTACACTTATTGAAAAACACGAATGAGTTTCTTCTTAAAATCTCTTGATTTTGACTTATGGTCTATAGTTATTGATGGATACAAAAAGCCTCCTCGTATTACTGTTGAGGGAGTTTTAGTTGATAAACCCTATGATAAATATACTGAGGATGAAAAGAAAAATGTCAGTCTTGATGCACGTGCTATTAACGCTTTATTTTGTGCTTTAGACAGAACTAAGTTTAACAGGGTGTCGACTTGCACAACATCGAATGAAGTGTGAAAACTTTTCGAAGTAACCCACGAAGGAACAACGCAAGTCAAGGAGTCAACGATCAGCAGACTTAAGAGTACGAGGTGTTCAAGATGAAGCCAAATGAATCTGTCACTCAGATGTTTACGAGATTCCTGGATATTGTAAATCATTTGTCTTCATTAGGCAAGGAATACAGTAACCATGAGAAGATTCGCAAGCTTCTACGAGCTCTCACGAAGAACTGGATTCCAAAGGCTACAGCAATCATTGAAGGAAACGACCTCTCAATATTGTCTCTGGAAACACTTATGGGTAGGCTACTCACTCACGAGTTGAAACTTCAAGACTTTCAAGATGCTACACCAAAGGAGAGGTCAGAGAAGTCGATCGCTTTCAAAGCTCAACATAGAAGAACTGTCGAAGATGATTCTGACGACAGCGACTCTGACTCTGAAGATCAAGCTCTTCAGGTAAGAAAATTCAAGAAGTTCATGAGATTCAACAGAAGAACAAAAGACAGCAACAACAACAACGAGGAAGATCCTATTTGCTACGGATGTAAGAAGAAAGGACATATGAAGAAAGATTGTCCAACAGCATCATCATCACCAAGAAATAGCAGCAAATATGACAAAGGCTACCTGAAGAGATCTACATCAAGGAAGTACGCCAATACAAGCATATGGCATGAGAGCGAAGCCAGCGACTCAGAAGACGAACAATCGGATGACGCTGCAAATGTATGCTTGATGGCTTGCGATCAAGTAACCACTAATCCTCTGTTTGATCCTTATGATGATTTCACCTTTGAGCAACTAGAAGAGGCTTTCAGTGACCTGTTAAATAACTACAAGAAACTGCGTAGTAAATATGAAACCTCTAAGAAGGTACTTAAAGAGTACAAAGGTGAGATAGGAAGACTTACCGACCAACTAACTGATGTTAGAAATAATATTTCTTCTATCGAGTCTGGTGAGCTTTCTTCTATTAAGCTGTTGTTACACGAGACTACCAAGTTATCCGAAGAAAAAGACCAAACTATCATCCAGCTAAAGGAAAACTTATCTAAGGAGAGAAAGAGTCTCCAGTGTGCACAAGTCAGAATGGAAACACTTACATCTGACTATACTAAATTATATGACATCTCCAAAAAGTTGGATATAGTTTAGGTAAACGGCCTGAAGTTGCTGCTTCCTATTCTAACACGTGTTAATTACCGAATCATCGGAACACACCCAAATCAAACACTGTCAGACCAAACCATACCAAACTACTGCCCAAGAAGACTAATAGGCATGCATTTTTTTTATACTAGAAAACCAAAACCTACCAATCATGCACCTCACACAACTTTCAACACTCAACATGCAAAATGTCATTATTGTGGCCTCATTGGTCATATATCCTCTGCATGTAGAATCAGAAAGTTAGTAGATTTAAATGTTTATGCATGGATACCAAAGACTAACATGTCTTTGTAGGTGATGCATCATTATTCGCAATACTGTCGAAGAAGAATAAAGAAGGATACGTCTTCTTCGGTAATAATTTGAGAGGGTACATAATCGGTATCGGTGACATTGGAAAGACAACATATGTTTTCTATCTGTTAGAAGATGCTAACAAAGCAGGTAGATGCTTGATGGCCAAGAGCATTGAGAGTCAACTATGGCATATGAGACTCGGTCATGCAAACATGGACACAATTTCAAAACTATTCACAAAGAAGTTGGTACGCGGCTTACCGAACATATCTTTCAAGAAGGATATGGTATATAATGAATGTGAAAAGAACAAAGCTATCCGATCCGTCTTTAAGTCTAAGAACGCTGTATGTACCACTAGACCTCTACAATTATTGCATATGGATTTATTTGGACCTAGTAGAATTGGTAGTCTAGGTGGTAGGTGGTAGGTGGTAAGTTACATGAATTTGTCATTGCAAGAACGATGCTTTGTCAGAATTCGTCACCTTTTGCAAGAAAGTACAGAATGAAAAATGTTTCATGATTACTCGCATTCGTAGTGATCATGGCGGCGAATTTGGGAATGCAGGGTTCAAGCAATTCTGTGACACGGTTATCTGCATGAGTTTTCCTACCCTAGGACTCCACAACAAAATGGAGTTGTGGAACGTAAGAACATGACTATCTGAAATGGCTAGAGTAATGTTGAACCAGTTTAGTCTACCTAGATACTTTTGGGCTGAAGCTGTCAATACAGCGTGCTATATTCTCAATAGGGTTCTGATTCGACCTATATCGTAGAAGACTCCCTATGCGTTATGGTTTAATAGAACACCCACTGTGTCATATTTCAAGATATTTGGTTGTAAATGCTTTATTCTTAATACTAAAGACAACCTGAGTAAATTTGATGAAAAGGCCGATGAAGGTATCTTTTTATGTTATGCGGCAAAGAGCAAAGGGTACAAAGTCTTCAATAAGAGAACCATGATCATCGAAGAATCAATTAATGTAAAGTTTGATGAACTAAATCAACATTCAGTCGATGACGATAATGATGACGTAAGTACACCAAGTACAGCTACTGCAAAACCTTCACACAAAGATGCAGAACCTTCACACCAAGCACCAGCTGAATCTTCAAGCAAATCACATACAGAACCAGAAGCCGGAACCAGCAATCCTGAGGATATGCCAAAAGAGATGAGATTCTTGGCAAATCATCCAAAGGACTTGGTAATTTGTGAGATTACCAAGGGTGTAAGTACTCGTTCCTCTAATAAAGATATAGCTTCCTGTGTTGCTTTTATCTCACAGCTTGAACCCAAAAACATTGAAGAAGCATGTAGTGATAATTTTTTGTTAGATGCTATGCAAGAGAAATTAAACCAATTCAATCGGAATCAAGTTTGGGAACTTGTTCCCAAGCCCATTGATCATTCGGTCATTGGCACCCATTGGGTATTCCGAAACAAACTGAACGAGAATGGTTTAGTGACTCGTAATAAGGCTCGACTCGTAGCTCAAGGATACAATCAAGAAGAAGGTATTGACTACGATGAGACTTATGTCCTAGTTGCGAGATTAGAATCCATTCGTATGTTATGTGCATTTGCATGTTTTCATAATTTTAAATTATTTCAAATGGATGTTAAAAGTCCATTTTTAAATGGTTTTATAAAAGAAGAAGTTTATGTAGCTCAACCTCCAGGTTTTACTGATTTCAAAAATTCTGATTATGTTTTCAAGTTGAAGAAAGCCTTATACGGTTTGAAACAAGCCCCTCGTGCGTGGTACGATCGTCTAAGCTCTTTTCTACTTGACAACGGTTTTTCAAAGGAAAAGGTTGACACTACACTGATTATAAAATCTTTGAATAACAATCTTCTTTTGATTCAAATCTATGTAGATGATATTATTTTTGGATCCACTGATGAATCTTTTTGTCAAGAATTTTCAAAGTGTATGCAAAATGAGTTTGAGATGAGTATGATGGGAGAGCTGAAATTCTTTCTCGGACTGCAAATCAAACAAACCAATAATGGGACGTTCATAAATCAAGCAAAATACACAAAAGATTTATTAAAGAAGTTCGACCTGGAAGCAGTTAAACCACTTAGCACTCCAATGGCAACTTCAACCAAGTTTGATATTGATGAACAAGGCAAACCCGTCGACATACGTAAGTATCGAGGTATGATCGGTAGCTTACTGTACTTAACTGCTAGTTGACCTGATATTATGTTTAGTGTTTGTTTGTGTGCACGTTTTTAAGCCAATCCTAAGGAATCACATCTGTGCGCAGTTAAGCGTATCTTCCGATACCTTAATGGCACTTCTTCTGTCGGCTTATGGTATCCTAAAATCACGTTATTTGACCTAACCGGTTATTCTGATGCTGATTTTGCCGGATGTAAAGTAGATAGAAAAAGTACCAGCGGTACATATCATTTTCTAGGAAAAGCCCTAGTCTCTTGGTTTAGCAAGAAACAAAATTATGTTACATTATCAACAACTGAGGCCGAGTATATCGCCGCAGGACGTTGTGCACAAATTTTGTGGATGAAGCAAACTTTAGAAGACTTTGGATTACATTTTACACACATACCCATTTTCTGTGATAACACTAGTTCTATTAATTTGACTAAGAATCCAGTATGTCATTCTCGTACTAAGCATATCAAGATTCGATATCATTTTCTTAGAGATCATCAACAAAATGGAGATATAGACCTTGTATACATAGACACAGAATCAATTGGCTGATATTTTCACAAAACCTCTAGCAGAAGATCGTTTCAGTTATTTACGTCGAGAATTAGGAATTTTAGATGTCAATAATATTAATTAGTTTTGTTTTATTAATTAATATTTTCAATACTCAATAACTGTTTTCGAGACAAGCCTACAAAGAGTCTGTTTGTCACCACGACTACGATCGAAGCGAAACGGTACTTAATTGTTCCCCGGTGAACTCCCGTTAGCTGGGACAGTACTCCTACAGTTAATCTAAAACAGACGCTGAGTAACGAAAGTTAATTTATAAAATAATATTAATTATATTATTTGAAGTTTAAAATTACTAAACTTTGAATTAAATATTTGAAATGAGTTGATGAAAATGATGTGGCCCACAAATTTTATTTTTAAAAACCCAGGAGAACCCTAGGCGAATTCGGCTCGAGTTCGGTCCGAATTCGGCCATAGTTTTGTTGGTGCTGTAAGTTTTTAAGTCAGAATCTGAGGCCCCCTCTTCATCTCTTCTAAACTTCATCAACACAGCAGCAACAGCAGCTGAAGGTCCCCCCAAATCCTAGCTTTTCTCCACTCCTTTTCTTCCAATCTACGTTGAGAAATCAATCCAAAATTTGGATTCGTGCGGAGAATCGTGTCCTCTACAACATACTTGATTCTCGGAAGGTATAACTCATTTCCTCCACTTTCAAATTTTTAGGGTTATCTAGTTTTGGGAAAGAATGCCTAAGGGATTCAATCCTTTCAAGAGGAAGAAGAAAAATGCCAGTGAAGAGGCATCGTTTTCCGATCCGAACACGGATTCCCTCTTTTCTCCGGTCCAATCGGGTGACGGCGTGTCGGATGAGTTTTACTTCAAAACTCATGACCAAGCTTTGCTATGGTATGCCGACTTTGCCATGCGTACAATATGCACAGGCGCTCCGATCAATTGGACTGTATTTCCAGATCATCGTCCTTTGTTTGAGGCATTAGGGTTACACCGTCTCGTTACCCAACAATTTCCTATAGCTACTAATGCCCTTCGACTATTTTACTGTAACTTCGTGTTAGACACTTTTACCGCAATAACTCGTGTTGGCGGGTTCGATATCGAGTTCGATGATGTGTTGCTAGCGGAAATTCTTGGTATTTCAAACGAAGGTGCCCCACTCGATGACATCACCGACTTCGACTTTTTCGAGGGCACGACTCTTGATAGTTTCAAGAATGAGCTGTGCGCCAGCACGTACTCGTCCTGAAAAGTTCAAGGCTAATAATTTGAACTTGTTTAATTACGAGTTACATCGCATCATCTATTCCACTATTCTTCCGAAATCCACTTCGAAAGATAATGTCACTGCACTTGAACTATCTGTCCTCTATCACATTCTTACGGGGATTCCTTTTTCTGTCCCTAAAACTATCATCCAGATGATTGGAAGATGTCGGGAAGAGACCGAAATCTCTCTTATGCGATGCTTATCCTTCGAATCTTTCAGCGTTTTGATATCGATTTATCCACTTGCGCTCTGGACCCTGAGTCCAAGTATCTTCAGCTTTCTCGTCGCAGCATTGTCGTCGCTTTTGCAACTCCTACACCTGCTCCTACTGCCCTTGTTCCTCCTCAGACCTACCCTATGACTTTTGAATGTATCCATCAGCACCTTTCGGATATGCAAACTTTCTTTGTTGATACTTCCAGGGAACATGAGTTCCGTGAAGTGACTCGGTTCCAGGCTATTGCCAACTCGTTTGCTGATCTCCGATTTGCTCAGACGGGTTATTCTGCCGGTTCTCTTTCTAGAGACCCTGTTGTATCTGGTTACCACATTGAGGATGAGGCGGTCTATTCTCTGTTCCAGCCAGGGAACGCTTATGATTGGTACCGTGGTTCGGGTGCTACTCCACACACCTCTAGAGCTGGCACATCTGGAGCTGGTTCTTCTGGACATGGTGGTCATGCTAGGACTACTACTGATGATGATGATGATGATGAGGATGATTTGTGATCTAGACGTACTGTATTTGTCTAGATGATCACTTTTTGAGACTTTGATTTTGTCTTTGTTACTTGGAAATGCTCCGATATTCCAAGATATTATTAGTACTCTATCCTTTTAGTTTATTTTGCACTGAGATTGTGTTTGTCTGAGATGATATTCTGTGAACACGTTTTTAGCATATTTTCATTCAGTTCAGCATTTTTCATATTTCTCATAGCACTCTCTCTGTATGCTTCAATATTAACTGCATGTGAAATATAAACTGCCTATGAAATGTTGTTTTTCTATTTTTCTATTTCTTCAACGATTGTTCTTATGCATATAATGCGGGGGAGCTTCTCTCTTTGCAATTATTTTGCTAAGTGACAACGGGGGAGAAATAGGATCTAACATCTTATGCAGGATACATGAATATTTTTCAGGATATAATACAATTTTGATTCTCTTTCAAATCTTATTGATCGAAGATGTTATATCGGTCAAGGTTTGTCAATTATCAAAATGGGGGAGATTGTTGGCCCATTGGTCATGGTCAAATCTGATTTTAATAATTGATCAAACTCTGTCTCGATATACGGAGCTACTCAGATGTTTACTCAAAGACGTTTTGGACACTTGGACATTGATCAAGATCGGATATTTACTCAGTTCAAGACTGAAGCTATATTTGCCACTCGAGACTGTATTTCTTTATGCAATGTAATTTTTACTTTTATTGAATCTAGGAATACATTGTATACTGAGTCGTACGGACAAATAGGCTATCCAAAATCGTTTTTAAAAATGACCTATGTTTTTGAAAAACATCCCTTATTTACAAAAACTTCTGAAGGATTTTAAAAAAAAGTCCAAAAATTAATTTTGAAAAACCCTGACCAACCCTGACAGAACTCGGCCAGAGTTCGGTTAGTGACCGTTTGATTTTCGAATGTTTGAAAAACTTGCTCCCTTCAGTTGCGGATTGTTACATAGAGTTATGTCCGAATTCTGTCAGAGTTCTGCCTTTGAAAAAACTATAAATAGAAAAGAATTCTGATCATTTCATATCACTCATTCACTTTCATCTCCTCTTCTAAGCTTACGTTTCTTTCCAAAGAGTTTTCTAAAAAGCTTTCATTTTCAAATCTCAAGCCAGTTACAATTCTCTAGTCAATTTGCCGGTACGGTGCGGTCTAGAAGATTTCAGAGAAATTGTAATCAGAGGCTTGATTGAAGAAAGATTCTTCAAAATTAAAGTTGGTCGAGTTTTTCGTATCAAAGCTCGCGTCATCAGAAGTTGCAAGGATTTCGTATGGAAACTTGCGAGATTTTCCAATAGTGGATTCAACTGGAAGCTAGAGTTCTTCCGACTGGACTAGTCCTCACAAGAGGGAAACCAGTATACATCGATGTGTTTTCGTTTGCCTTCTGATATCTTTTCTTTACAATTATTACTCTGTGATTATTGATATTATTTCTGTGATCTAACTGCTAACAAGTTTTTAATTAGCAATATTTCGCTGCCTACTCTATTCAACCCTCCCCTCCCCCCCCCCCCCCCCCCTCCTCCCTCTAGAGTATTCTGCTTTACGACTTCATTCCTACACCTATATGGAACAAAGCGTTAGCCAAACGGCTATCCCATTGTGATTGGGCTAAAATGGAGAGTTTGGTGCACAAGTGCATTCTAATCTCGCCCATAAAACAGTAAATAACTCTAAACGTTCGTGATTTATGGTCTTTATTTATTATTTATTATTTTATGTCTGTGCCGGAATAGTAACATCTCCCTGCACCTAATAGTCCACAATATCACAATTATTGAAAGTCATGTATGGTTACAGCGTACAAAGCACCAATACTTCAAAATTAATCAGTGTCTATGTCATGTCTGTTGTATACATATCTGACACAACAGGAACACTCCAAAGTACACTAGGACAAACTAACTTTGGCATCGTCTGTGCCATAACCATATAGTGTCACGTTGTATTTGTGTCTGCAACATAGGTGATAGCCATAAACCCCAGCAGCCCCATCCCTTCTAGCCTTAGGCCTCCTAGGATTACCTTCATATGTTGGTGAGCAGAAACTTCCTAAGAAGAATCAGAGCAGCCCAAAGAAATAACACATGCCAACTAGCAAATCCAGAAAGCATCCAGCATCATCTGTGCACCACCTTTCTTGTCAGTCTTGTTCATAATAGACCTCCTTATCTTCACAGGTCCACGAACAGGAAATCAGTCTCCTGAATCTCTATCATTTCTGTAACTAATTCAGTATAAAAATATTCAGACACTGTAGATTCTCTGAAACACTATGCACAAGAATAGCCAAAACAGTTTTCTACCGGCAGTATAAATATATTAATTCTGACTCCCAAGTATCCTTGTGAATTGAAATCAACTGATGTGGTCAAGGCCCACCAGAAGGAAAATAACTCTGTTTGACTCGACAATGTGGAACGATTTTCTCATTCGGGCTATAGAAGAGATCCCGACATTTTCTGTAACAGTTATTTTTGTTTAACTGAGAGTTCCATTAAGGGCCTGTTTGGCAAATGGAAAGTTTTGGAAACTAGGAAACTTAGTTTCTTTTTGGTTTCTTGAAACCATAAGAAGGTTAAGAAAATTGAGTTTTCCATCACAAATGTTATTTTGTTTGCTAGAAAGTAGAAACTTGAAACTTGTCATTAATGATGACATAAAAGTAATTTATAATTACATGTAGGTTTAAAAGTAGGTGATTGATTTTTAAGAAGAAAATATTATTAAGTAATTGGGTCATAATTACTTGCAATGAGTTTCCATGACTTTCCATCCCTTTGGATGGAAACTAAAACGCAGACCAGTGTTCTAAAAATCGGCCTAGGCGGCGCCTAGGCGGCGCCTAGGCGCTAGGCTGCCGCTTGCCGCACCGAAAACTCCCAAATCGGCCACCTAGGCGCCAGTTCGGCCCTAGGTGGGCCTGTTCGGCGCCTAGGCCAAATCGGCCCTGTTCGACCAAAGCGGGAAATACAAATTTTGAATTTTGAAATTTCTGAATTTGAAATTTCAGTTTTTAAAATTCAAAAAAATTCAGATTCTAAAAAAAAAAAATCATTAAATTTAATAATAAATAAATAAATTTTCAAATTTCAAAAAAATTAAAAAAAATATCAAAAATTTTCATAAGTCAAAATCCAAAACTTCAAAAAAAAAAAAAAAAATCTGTGCGGCCGCCTAGGCGCTAGGCGCCCCTTTGCCGCACCGAATCTGCCTACCGAAAATTACAACACTGACGCAGACTAGTTTCGATTTTGGCAATGGATCCTACGAGTTTCTTACCATACTTTTCTTCTGCCAAACAACCAAGTAAATGGATACTAACAAGAGTTTTACTGACACACACACAGATTTTGAAATCAAGTTTTAGTCAACTAGGATTTCCAAATGGGATTTCTGAACCAATTAGTCAATAAGTCACAACCAACTATTCAAAGTCATATGTTGATTGGTATTCTAAATCACACGGGATTGTTTCCCATTCATTTTCTCAAATTATAACCACACCTGGAAGAGATGCAGCGATGTGGTTCTCAAATACCAAACTCCCCTCCATTATTGTTGATCTTGTGTTAGACTAAAATCGTGTTCCATCTCTCACAGAGTGATTTTGAAATCAAGTGTTAGTCAACTAGGATGTCCAAATGGGATTTCAGTACCAACTAGTCAGTAAGTCACAACCAACTGTTAGTCAATAAGTACTCAAAATCATATGTTGATTGGTGTTCTAAATCACATGGGATTGTTTCCCATTCATTTTCTCAAAGTATAACCACACCTGGAAGAGATGCAGTTCTCAAATACCAAACCTCTTCCATAGTTATTGACCTTGTACTTAAATCAGGTTCCATTTCCATCTCTACATACGCCTCTCCGTCCCCAACGAATGAGCATGTGTTCTCTGGTCCCTCGTCTTTCAAGGGAATCCTAATGGCACATCAATATGGTGTTCCCTCGTCTTTCAAGGGCCTCCCTGCCAACCACACTCGGCTCATTCTCGACGCCCTCTTATGTGTCCTTCCGCCGCCCAACTGTTATCCAATGTCCCACGACCATATCTTTCCCTGTACATCCTGCCCAGTAAGCAATGTTACCGTCGATCGATTGGCCGGGATCAATGAGGTGCCCGAAGGCGGGGAGTGAAGAATATGGGCCAGATGTGAAGTTCCAATATCTCGCAGATCCTTCCGTCTGGCCTGTTCTAGTCGTGTCAACTCGTGATCGGATAATGATATTTTGTTTAATATTTTTTACTTTGTCAAGTTTTGACGATCATATTTGATGAAGATCTTCTCTTGAAGTTGGAACTTTTTTCATGTCCTTGAATGAGATAAAATGGTGCTTGCTCTGTGTTTAGTGTTTTTTTTTTATGTTTACTTTTTCGTGATTTTTTTAAGAAAACAATTTGTTTTCATGCAATTGATAGATGGTGCTTATTGTGTGAAAGGAAAAGATTGAAAAGGTTAGTGATGGAGAAATCTTCATATTCACAAAAATGAAGATTGAATAAAAAGAAGAAAAAGTTTAAGACGAAAAAGGTTTGGGTAAAGTACAAAAAATTTCTCATTAAATATACGTCTTTTGCATAGAAAGACCTTTTAGAATTTTTTGGCAGTTTGCCCCTCCTTAGATTACAAATCCGCTCGATTAGGCCCCTCAAGTATTTTTTATACCTAAAATGATCCTGCCCCCTCTACCCCCCCCCCCCCCCCCCCACCCCCATCCTCCTCCCTCGCCGGCGATCCCCCATCGCCCCCCCCCCCCTCCCGACCCCCCACCCCCTCCTCCTCCCTCGCTGGCGATCCCCCAGCCCCCCCCGACCCCCCCCCCCCCCCCCCCGCTCCTCCTCGCCGGCGAGCCCCCACCGACCCCCCAACCCCCTCCTCACTCGCCGGCGATCCCCCAGCCCCCCTTCCTGCTCCTCCTCGCCGGCGAGCGCCCCCCCGACCCCCCTTGCCTGACCCCCCACCCCCCTCCTCCCTCGTCGGCGATCCCCCCCCCCCCCCCCCCCCCCCCGAGCCTCCCCTGCTTCTCCTCGCCGGCGAGCGCCCCCGCTTCCTCCTCCTCGTCGGCGATCGCAGCCCCAACAGCCGAGGAAGGAGAGAGGAGGGGAGGGGTAAAATTGTCATTTGGGGGCTAAATGAGCATATTTCATACTTTTTGGATTGTTAAGAGCATGGGGTCTTTTAGTGCAGAAAGCGAAAATCTAACGAGGGATTTTTTGCACTTTACCCAAAAGGTTTTGTTTAACTGTGTTTTTTAATTGTCAATCACATGCAATTCTAAAAAAATTCTGTGTTTTGTCTAAAATAAGTGTGGTTGTGATTTTGAATTCACAATCACACTGTTTTTGTAATCCACTATGACTAACCACCACTCCTACCCTCCACAAAAATGTTAAGTTTACAACCAAATGGGTTACAACCGCCTACATGGCGGTTGACAATTGGTTCCCCTCTCCCTCCCTACCCCACGTGGGGAGAGGGGACCCAATTGGCAACCGCCACCTAAGCGGTTGTAAATGGGTTGTAACCCATTTGATTGTAATCCTAAGCATTGCTCATGTAGTCCTGCAAAGTGATATTTTCTCTGCAGGTTTAGACACCCCTCAATAGTCTGCCCTAATAGATTGTCAGAACTTCAACATTGTACGCATATTTGCTGCCATATCCCATATTATGCAGAGTCTAATTAGTTAACTATATAATAATTATAATAAACAGACTTTTAGATATGAACAATCCAGAGAAACTAAATCTAATTGATTGGAACTGCTTTCTTTTGTAGGTAGTTTCATTGAAATCATAACTTTAGATGACTTACTTCAGAGTTCAGGGAATTTTCATTGGTTAAATTTCAACCAGAAATAAATCTGAGCTGCGATTTAAGTTGACATTCAAATTGTACATGGGGAAATTTTATATCTATTTTGCGAATATTTGAGTAACACTTTGCTGTATATTTGCACAAGTAGTGGAGCTGCTTTCTAATTGTAAACGCGAGAGGTAGGGAGCTAAACTTAAAGATCATGCCCTATAGTAGAGCATATCACATTAATTATCATTCTGTTTCTGGTACGATAACTTCTCTGTGCTTCAAGTCTCATATTGCCATCTACCTTATATCTTCTTGCCTGTTGGCTTTTTGCAGTTTCCCTTGGATTTACCTTTTGCTACTTATGAGAGATGACATCTGGACTGTAATGTGGCATCATCGCCTCGCCATGTTTGTGAAGCATTCTCCATCCCGAGTAGGATGTTGCAGGTATGCTTTTCCTAGAAAGTTCGAGTAATGACAGCGAAGAGGCAAATCTTCTAGTTCTGTTGGAAACTCTGGAGTTCCCTCCAAATATTCACAGCTTTAAAAGACGCAACCCTGTTGAGATCTTGCATATTGCTTCGTATGTTAACAATGTCTGTTTTTTTATTCTCGGAGGGGTCATGTTTTGAATCCATGCCAGATGTAATGGTTTTTGGTCATAAGCTGTTTTCTCAAGTATTCTGATGGTAACCCTTAAACTACAACTTAATGGATCGGCCCGTCCCAGCCAGCTAGGGGGATGTAATGGAAGTAATCTTGTATTATAATGTACTATTTCGTATCCTCCAATTTGATCTCTCTTCTTCTAGACTGTGTGATTGCATGAGCTTAAATCAAGTCTGAATGTTGTGGCAGAATACTGTGGCTGTGGACATTGATAACAACCATGGTGGCCATTATACTTAGCCCGTTTGTGTTGCCCGTGCACTATGACAACCAATTGTTGCGAAGTGCGGTTCTATTTTCATTGCTAACAGTACGGCCTTTAACACGACGAACACATTGAGGTAGCTACATTTGCGGCCATGTAGAATTTTGTAGGCTTGCATCGGTTGGTTGAGGTGTCCGGCCTGTTTTGATTCTCTTCCAGATTTTCGGTAAGTGAGGATTCTAGAGCTCAGTCTCCAGAGTCTTCGGGAGATGTGAATGTGGTACTTCGGTCGGGCTCCTCTCGGCCTATAAATGTAATGTTCCGTTCCGCATAGTACACTGGTTTGTTGGTTCGAAGGATCTGGTTGGACTTGGATTTATGCAGAAGGATCATTATTGAGTCTTTGCGGACTAAGTTGATTCATCAAATGGTGGGTGGTTTTCATGATTCTCTCATTTACCTTCACACCTAATAAAAAGAATGTTACTCGTCTTTGTTGATATATTTTATCATGAGATTGTTTTTTTTTTTTTTTTGAGATGTCCGGCGAGATACGCACGGGACTTTGTGCGCGCTGCATTGCATGCCGGTTGGGCCACTGCCTTCAACTTCCACCAAATAGATAAAAAGAATAATACGTCCACATAGCTCGATCCACTAATCTTCCGCCACCCAGGCAGTCTTATACCTCTCTTCGGTAACCACAAGGGCCACTTGAGTTCGGTTCATGAGATTGTTAATGCTAAGTAAAAGAATCAAGACAAAAGAGAGTAATGTTATTGTTGTTAACATGGTGTACAGATACATGTCACTTGGATTATTGTATTGTTGTTATAAAAACATGGAATATTATGTTCTTGTTATGGAATAATCGAATATTGTAATGCTGTTATTGACATGGAATATTATATTGTTATTATAGACATAAAATATTGTATTGTTGCAGCTGAAAAAAAAAGGTTTGGAACCATTGAGTGGTCAAGGTAGAAATTTTTGGATTGAAAAATAGACGAGTATAATAATCCCTATATTGGGAAGAAGTGTGAAATCCATGGGTTGGAAAGAAAGAAGTACGAGCGATGGCTCGAGGTATGGGGTAATGCAAGTGAAATTTTGTTGCATAGTTTTCATTAAGTTTTTGTTATCATGCATGTTATGTTTTAATAGCTAAGTTGTATACGCATTAGGGGTTGAGCCAAATCGAACAAATTGAACCGAACCAAATCGAGCCGATCGGTTTTTAACCGAACCGATGGTCCGGTCGGATTGGTTTGGCTGGACTTTTTAAATAACCGAGTGGTTTGGTTCGGCTACGGTTTGGCCATTCCAAAAATTGTTTAAATTGAACCAAACTAAACCCACTATTAACTGTTTAAAAAAGAAGACCCATGTTTTTTTTCTCCTATATAAAAATGTTTGAAGGAAGGTATCATGCTCATCTCATACATGTTATGCTCAACAATTAAAAGATATTGCAGTAGTAGTCTGTTATTATGGGACTTATTTATTTAGAATTTGTTGGTGGTGGTTGTATTGTCGTACTGCTTTCTCACTAAAGGTGTCAATTCCGTTTAAAAAGAAAATTTTGTTTAGCAAACGATGGGTCAGTAGCTGACCTGCCTTTCGGTGGTTTGGGCTGACCGTGGCTGGCGAGAGCAAGGTGTATGCCGAGGTTGTTTTGTTTGCACTTGCTGTTGAAGTGGAGGGAGTTGTTGATGCTCTGCACATTGCTATGATCAAAACCGACCAGTCAAACCGAGCCAAACGGAACCAAGTCGGTTGGCTTCAAAATCGAACCGGCCAGTTGGTTGGTTTGGTTCGGTTGCGATTATTTCCAAACTGATTAACTCTGGTTCAGTTGCGATTGTGACCAAATAGGCCGGCCACCGACCGATGATCACCCCTAATATGCATGCATGATCATGGGTAACTTGTGCACAAGATTTTAGTTTCTTGAACGATATTCGGGGCACCACACAGATTCAGCCTAAGGGAAGAGGGATAGCTGTGCTGACGTATTAGCATAGGTAATTCGAAAACTTTTAGTTGGGCTCGCTACCTCCGCTGAAAGGATCATTATCTTACTAGGACTAGTCCAAGATGGTGTCACCAGTGACTATCATATAGTTATGCTACATGCTAATAATAATATGTTTGCAGGCCTATCAAGTTGTTTCTAAGGTGAACTCTCAACACATATATGTTTTTATGAAGTCTAACAATTGATGCAGGGACACATTAATGATACATTTATATACTATGAATGATAACATTGTTTGTAGGAAAGGATGGTAGCCTTGGGTAAGATTCACTGTATCGAGCGACACATTTATGTTTCATATATACATATTTATGAATTGTTAAGTGATTCTAAGTCAAGAAGGGAAATACTATATAATAATATTGTATGTTCTCACATGTATTGTTGGGAATCGAACACGTCCTATAAGCACTACGATACCGTGTTTGAGACGTTGCCACATAAAAAACTTAGGCCAACCCACCTGAAATAACCAACCCCTTCTAATGAACACAAAGCACAAATAAAGACAAGTATATGCAGTAACTACATCACCTGGACAAATTTCAATCTATATAACTCAGATAAAATTAAAAGATTGACAAAAAAAATATCAATGTTGAACCCTTTGCTATAATAGGTTCAACCCCTCACCACACTCAAGAAGAAACGAGAGAGATTACAATAAAATCACTCACCAGCCCGTAGCAATCTTCCTAACCGAATTTGACGTTTCCTCGATCAGATCTCTTCCTTTCTTCTGTCTTGTATGTGTAGGAACGAAATCGTAAAGCAGAATACTCTAGAGGGGGAGTGAATAGAGTAGGCAGCAGAATATTGCTAATTAAAAACTTGTTAGCAGTTAGATCACATATATAATAATAATCACAAAAGTAAATGACAGAAATTAAAAGTGATCAGAAGGCAAACGCAAACACCAAGATTTATACTGGTTTTCCTCTTGTGAGGACTAGTCCAGTCGGAAGAACTCTAGCTTCCAGTTGAATCCACTATCGGAAAATCCCGTAAGTTTTCATACGAAGTCCTTGCAACTTCTATAGACGCGAGCTTTGATACGAAGAACACGACCAACTTCAATTGTGAAGAGTTGAATCTTCTATCAAGCCTCTGATTACAATCGCTCTGAAACTTCTAGACCGTACCGCACTGGCAAATCGACTAGAGGATTGTAACTGGCTTGGGATTTGAAAATAAAAGCTTTTTAGAACTCTTTGGAAGAATGTAAGCTCAGAAAGAGAAGAGATTGAAAGTGAATTGGTGATTTGAAATGATCGAAATACTTCTCTATTTATAGTTTTTCCAAAGACAGAACTCTGACAGAATTCGGCCAGAATTCGGACAGAACTCTTTGTAACAAACCGCAACTGAAGGATGACCAAGTTCAAAAACTCAACAACTCTGGCCGAACTCTGGCCGAGTTCTGCTGGGGTTCTGCCAGTTCATTTGAGAAAATAAATTTTGGCTTTTTGAAAAATCCTTCAGAAACTTTTTGTAAAAAGAATATTTTTCAAAAACGTAGGTCATTTGTAAAAGAATATGATGGTTTTGAAAAACGTTTTCGGATAGCCTATTTGCCAGTACGACTCGGTGTACAATATATTCCTAGACTCAATAAAATAAAAAATTACATTGCGTAACAGGAAGTACATTCTGAATGGCAAACAGCTTCGAAACAGCTTCGGTCTTGAACATAGTAAATATCCATTGTTGAGCAGTGTCCAAAACGTCGTAGGTAAACATCTGAGTTGACTTGCATTTATATCGAGACAGAGTTTGATCAATTATTAAAATCAGGTTTGACCATGACCAATGGGCCAACAATCTCTCCCATTTTGATAATTGACAAACCTTGCCGATATAACATCTAAGCTGGAAGCAATTCAAAATAGTAATCAAAAGAAATTGTTCATAACCTATATTCACGAAAATATTAGATCCTTATTTCTCCCCCGTTGTCACTTAGCAAAATAATTGCAAAAGAGAAAGCTCCCCCGCAATCAATGCATAAGTAACAAACAGTGAAAAAATACAATAAAAATAGATAATCATGACAGGCATGGTATAAACAGTAAATATAGTAAGAAAAACAGATAGACTATAGAACAACACAGGCATGTATTTGTCACAGGCAGTATTTAATAAAGTGCGAGAATAATACTGAAACAAATAAAGTGCTGAAAAATAGTCTAAGATGCCAAAACTGAGGCATAATCAAAACCATGTCTATGAATAGTCACATAATAAAGAAAAGTGCTGATAATAAAAATAAGAGTACTGATAAAATCTTGGAATGTCGGAGCATTTCCAAGTAAACATAAGACAAAAGTAACAGTCTCAATATCTAACATCTCAAAAATCATCATCATCCTCATCATCAACGTCAGCTGCAACTCCAGCATGTCTAGAAGGACCAGCTCTAGAAGTATCAGCGCCAGAAGTGTGAGGAGTGGCACCAGCGTTACTATACCAATCATAAGCGTTCCATGGCTGGAACAGAGAGTGGACCGCCTCGTCGTCAATACGGTAGCCAGAAACAGAAGGGTCTTGAGGTAGAGAGCTAGCAGAATGACCCGTCTGCGCAAACCTCAGATCGGCGAATGAGTTGGCAATCGCCTGGAACCGAGTCACATCACAGAACTCGTGTTCCCTAGAGGTCTCAACATAAAAAGACTGCAGATATGATAAGTGCTGATATATACCTTCAAATGTCATAGGGTAAGAATGAGGAGAAACAGGTGTTGTGGGAGCTGTGGGAGTAGGTGCAGGAGGAGTAGGTACAGTAGGTGGAGGAACAGTGGCAATGCTGTGACGAGAGAGTTTGAGAAACTTGGGCTCGGGGTCGACAACACAAGTAGATAGGTCAATATCAAATCTCTGAAATATGCATGGAATAAGCATCGCATAAGATAGATTGCGGTCTCTCCCGCGACATCTACCCATCATCTGGATGATAGTCTTAGGGGCAGAAAAAGGAATCCCCTTAAGAATATGATAAAGAGCAGAAAGCTCAAGTGCAGTGACATCATCTTTAGAAGTGAATTTCGGAAGTAAGGTGGAATAGATGATGCGATGTAATTCGTAGTTAAACAAGTTCAAGTTATTAGCCTTGAACTTTCCAGGACGAGCGCGTGCGGGCGCACAAAGCTCATTCTTGAAACTAACGAGTGTCGTGCCATCGGAGAAATTAAAATCAGTGATGTCATCGAGCGGGGCACCTTCATTTGGGATACCAAGGATTTCCGCTAACGTTTCATCAGTGAATTCGATATCAATTCCTCCGACACGTGTCCTCGCGGTAAAAGTATCTAACACAAAATTACAATAGAATAATCTAATGGCATTAGTGGCAATGGGGAATTGTAAGGTGATAAAATATTGTAACCCTAATGCCTCAAAGTAAGGGCAGTGATCCGGAAAGACAGTCCATTTAATCGGCGATCCGGTGCAAATAGTACGCATGATAAAATCGGCGTACCACAATAAAGCTTGATCGGAAGTTTTAAAGTAAAACTCGTCCGACGCACCATCGTCTGATTGGACCGGAGAAAAGAGGCAATCCGTATGCGGATCTGAAGACGATGCCTCTTCACTGGCATTAGTCCTCTTCCTCTTGAAGGGATTGAACTTAGGCAATCTTTTCCAAAATTTTCTAGAAACCCTAAGTATTGAAAAGTGGTGGAGAGAAGGGATTATACCTTCCAAGAATTGGATATGTTGTAGAGGATGACGTTCTCCGCACGAATCCAAAGTTTGGACGAGAAACTCCGCACGGATTTGAAGAACAAGGATGGAGAAAAGCTAGGGTTTGGAGACGCGGAGGCTACTGTTATGAGGATGTGGGAAAGAATGAAGAAGAAGGAAGCCTAGGGTTCGTGCTAGTACATATATATACCCAGCCGAACTCTGGCCGAAGTTGGACCGAACTCGGGCCGAATTCGCCAAGGGTTGCCTGGCTATATATATATATAAAAATTCAAATGAGGCCACATTCTTTTTCATTAATTCGTTTCAAATGTTTAATTCAAAGTTTAGTAATTTTAAATCTCAAAATAATATAATTAATATTATTTTATAAATTAATATTCTTTACTCAGTATCTGTCTCAGATTAGCTATAGAAGTACTGTCCCAGCTAACGGAGGTTCACCGGAGAACTCTTAAGTACCGCTTCGCTTCGACCGTAGTCGGGTGACAGACAGACTCTTTTTGGGCTTGTCTCGAAAACAGTTTTTGAGTATCGAATAAATTAATTAATAAAACAAAATTAATTAATATTATTGACATCTAAAATGCCTAATTCTCGACGTAAATAATTGAAACGATCTTCCTCTAGAGGCTTTGTGAGTATGTCAGCTAATTGATTCTGTGTGTCTATGTATACAAGATCTATATCTCCATTTTGTTGATGATCTCTAAGAAAGTGATGTCGAATCTCGATATATTTAGTACGAGAATGACATACTGGATTCTTAGTCAAATTAATAGAATTAGTGTTGTCACAGAAAATGGGTATGTGTGAAAAATATAATCCATAGTCTTCTAAGCTTTGTTTCATCCACAAAATTTAAGCACAACAACGTCCTGCGGCGATATACTCAGCCTCGGTTGTTGATAATGCAACAGAATTTTGCTTTTTACTAAACCAATAGACTAGAGCATTTTCTAGGAAATGACATGTGTCGCTAGTGCTTTTTCTATCTACTTTGTATCCGGTAAAATCAGCATCGGAATAACCGGTTAGGTCAAACGATATGGTTTTGGGATACCATAAGCCGACAGAAGAAATGCCTTTAAGGTATCGGAAGATACGCTTAACTGCGCACAAATGTGATTCCTTAGGATTAGCTTGAAAACGTGCACATAAGCAAACACTAAACATTATGTCTGGTCGACTAGCAGTTAAATACAGTAAGCTACCGATCATACCTCGATACTTACGTATGTCGACGGGTTTGCCTTGTTCATCAATATCAGGCTTGGTTGAAGTCGCCATTGGAGTGCTAAGTGGTTTTGCTGCTTCCATGTCGAACTTCTTTAATAGATCCTTTGTGTACTTTGCTTGATTTATGAACATCCCATTGTTGGTTTGTTTGATTTGCAGTCCGAGAAAGAATTTTAGCTCTCCCATCATGCTCATCTCAAACTCATTCTGCATACACTTAGAAATTTTTTGACAAAGAGATTCACCAGTAGATCCAAAGATAATATCATCTATATAGACTTGAATCAAAAGAACATTATTATTCAAAGATTTTATAAACAAAGTAGTGTTAACATTTCCCTTTGAAAAACCGTTATCAAGTAGAAAAGTGCTTAGACGATCGTACCATGCACGAGGGACTTGTTTCAAACCGTATAAAGCTTTCTTCAACTTGAAAACATATTCAGGAAATTTGAAATCAGTAAAACCGGGTGGTTGAGCTACATAAACCTCTTCTTTTATAAAACTATTTAAAAATGCGCTTTTGACATCCATTTGAAATAACTTAAAATTATGAAAACATGCAAATACACATAACCTGCGAATGGATTCTAATCTCGCAATTGGGGCATAAGTCTCATCGTAGTCGATACCTTCTTCCTGATTGTATCCTTGAGCTACGAGTCGAGCCTTATTACGAGTCACTAAACCATTCTCGTTCAGTTTATTTCGGAATACCCATCGGGTGCCAATGACCGGATGATCAATAGGCTTGGGAACAAGTTTCCAAACTTGATTCCGTTCGAATTGGTTTAATTCCTTTTGCATAGCATCTAACCAAAAATTATCACTACATGCTTCATCAATATTTTTTGGTTCAAACTGCGAGACAAAAGCAACACAAGAAGCTATATCTTTATTAGAGGAACGAGTACTTACACCCTTGGTAATCTCACCAATTACCAAGTCCTTTGGATGACTAGCCAAGAATCTCATCTCTTTTGGTGCAGTCTCAAGATTGCTAGTTTCGGCTTCTTTGCTTGGAGGTTCATCTGATGCCTGATGTGATGGTTCTGTATCTTTGTGTGAAGGTTTTGCAGTAGCTGTACTTGGTGCGATTATGTCTTCATTTTCATCATCGTCTAAGTGTTGATTTAGCTCATCAAACTTGACGTTGATAGATTCTTCAATGATCATAGTTCTTTTGTTGAAGACTCTATATCCTTTGCTCTTTGCTGCATAACCTAAAAATATACCTTCATCGGCCTTTTCATCAAATTTACTTAAATTATCTTTAGTATTAAGAATAAAGCATTTACAACCAAAGATTTTGAAATAAGAAACATTTGGTGTTCTATCAAACCATAATTCATAGGGAGTCTTCTTCGATATAGGTCGAATTAGAACCCTATTGAGAATATAGCATGCTGTATTTACAGCTTCAGCCCATAAATATCTAGATAGACTAAACTGGTTTAACATAACTCTAGCCATTTCAGATAGAGTTCTGTTCTTACGTTCCACAACTCCATTTTGTTGTGGAGTCCTAGGGCAAGAGAATTCATGCAGATAACCGTGTGTGTCACAAAATTGCTTGAATTCTGCATTCTTAAATTCGCCGCCATGATCACTACGAATGCGAGTAATCATGAACCCTTTTTCATTCTGTACTTTCTTGCAAAAGGTGACGAATTCTGATAATACATCATTCTTGTGTGCAAGAAAATAAACCCATGTATATCTAGAAAAATTATCTATAATGACAAATGCATATAACTTACCATCTAGACTAGCAATTCTGCCGGGTCCAAATAAGTCCATATGCAATAATTGTAAAGGTCTAGTGGTACTTACAGCGTTCTTGGATTTGAATGCAGATTTGGTAGCTTTGTTCTTTTCACATTCACTACATACCGTATCCTTCTTGAAAGAAATATCCGTAAGCCGCGTACTAACTTCTTCGTAGATAATCTTGAAATTGTATTCATGTTTGCATGACCGAGTCTCATATGTCATAGTTGACTCTCAATACTTTTGGCCATCAAACATCTACCTGTATTGTTAGCATCTTCCAACAAATAGAATACATATATATTGTCTTCCCTAATACCTTCAAATATAGTACTGCCAGTTGAACTATCAATAATAGTATATTTATCTTTTACGAAGTTAGTGCCATAACCATAATCAGCTAAATGGCTTATGCTGAGCAGATTATGTTTTAACTCAGTAACAAGACAAACATCTTTAATCACTGGATAGGGAGGCTTACCAATGTTACCGATACCGATTATGTACCCTCTCAAATTATTACCGAAGGAGACGTATCCTTCTTTATTCCTCTTCGACAATGTTGTAAATAATGAAGCATCACCGGTCATGTGCCGTGAGCAACCGCTGTCGAGGATCCATTTTCTCCTAGCATGTGAAGGGCATCCCACCTACAAAACAATTTGCAGATGAAACTTTTGGTACCCATTTCTTGTAGGGTCCTGACTGGTTAGTTTTCGGTATCCATGCATAAATATTTAAATCTACTAGCTTTCTGATTCTACATGAAGAAGATATATGACCAATGAGGCCACAATAATGACATTTAGCATGTTGAGTGTTGAAAGTAGTGTGAGGTGCATGATTGGTAGGTTTTGATTTTCTAGTATAGAAGAATGCATGCCTATTAGTCTTCTTGGGCATAGTCTTGGTATGGTTTGGTCTGACAGTGTTGGGCGTGTTCCGATGATTCGGTAATTGACACGTGTTAGAATAGGAAGCAGCAACTTCAGGCCGTTTTTCTAAACTAATTTCCAACTTTTTGGAAGTGTCATATAATCTAGTATAGTCAGATGTGAGTAATTCTAATCTGACCTGTACACACTGGAGACTCTTTCTCTCCTTAGATAGGTCTTCCTTTAACAGGACAATAGTTTGGTCTTTTTCTTCGGATAGCTTAACAGTCTCGTGTAACAACAATTTGATAGAAGAAAGCTCTCCAGACTCATTTGAAGAGTCACTATCTCTAACATGATCTAGTAGGTCGGTAAGTCTTCATATTTCACCTTTGTACTCTTTGAGTACCTTCTTAGAGGTTTCATATTTGCTACGCAGTTTCCTGTAATCATCTAACAGTTCACTGAAAGCCTCTCCTAGTTGCTCAAAGGTAAAATCCCCCTAATGGTCAAATAGAGGATTAGTGATTACCTGATCGCAAGCCATCAAGCACACATTTGTAGCGTCATCTGATTGTTCACCTTCTGAGTCACTGGCTTCACTTTTATGCCATATGCTTGTATTGGCGTACTTTTTTGATGTCGATTTCTTCAGGTACCCTTTGTCATATTTGCTATTTTTCTTTGATGATGATGCTGTTGGACAGTCTTTCTTCATGTGTCCTTTCTTCTTGCATCCGTAGGAAATAGGATCTTCTTCGTTGTTGTTGTTGTTGTTGCTGTCTTTTGTTCTCCTGTTAAATCTCATGAACTTCATGAACTTTCTTACCAGAAGAGCTTGATCTTCAGAGTCGGATTCGCTGTCGTCGGAATCATCTTCGATGGTTCTTCTATGTTGAGCCTTGAGAGCGATCGTCTTCTCTGACTTCTCCTTTGGTGTAGCATCTTCAAAGTCTTGAAGTTCTAACTCGTGAGTGAGTAGCTTACCCATGAGTGTTTCTAGAGACATTGTTGAGAGGTCGTTCCCTTCAATAATTGCTGTAGCCTTTGGAATCCAGTTCTTTGTAAGGGCTCGTAGAAGTTTGCGAATCTTCTCATGGTTACTGTAATCCTTGCCTAATGAGGACAAAGGATTTACAATATCCAAGAATCTTGTAAACATCTGAGTGACTGATTCACTTGGCTTCATTTTGAACGCCTCATACTCCTGAGTAAGTCTGCTAATCTTTGACTCCTTGACTTGTGTTGTTCTTTCTTGGGTTACTTCGAGAAGTTTCCACACTTCGTTTGATGTTGTGCAAGTAGACACCCTGTTGAATTCAGTTCTTTCTAAAGCACAAAATAAAGCGTTAATAACACGTGCGTCAAGACTGGCCTTTTTTTCTTCCTCTGTATATTTGTCATAGGATTTTTCAACTAAAACACCATCAACATTAATACGAGGTGGCTTTTTATAGCCATCAATAACTACAGACCATAAGTCAAAATCAGGAGATTTCAGAAAGAAACTCATACGTGTTTTCCAATAAGTATAGTTTGTGTCGTCAAACAGTGGAGGTCTGTTTGTGGCTTAGCCTTCACTTGTGAATTTCACAGTTGCCATGTGTAATACTGTGATCTATATAACAATTGAATATAACTGCAATTTTACCTTGCTTTACCTGTATAACCCGCTTTAATACCAATTGTAGGAACAATTGGGATCAGAATATAATACCTCTAGATGGAGAGCCTGCTCTGATACCAATTGTAGGAACAAAATCGTAAAGCAGAATACTCTAGAGGGGGTAAATAGTGTAGGCAGCGGAATATTCCTAATTAAAAACTTGTTAGCAGTTAGATCACCGATATAATAAAAATCACAAAAGTAAATGACAGAAATTAAAAGTGATCAGAAGGCAAACGCAAACACCGAGATTTATACTGGTTTTCCTCTTGTGAGGACTAGTCCAGTCGGAAGAACTCTAGCTTCCAGTTGAATCCACTATTGGAAAATCCTGCAAGTTTTCATACGAAGTCCTTGCAACTTCTACAGACGCGAGCTTTGATACGAAGAACTCGACCAACTTTAATTGTGAAGAGTTGAATCTTCTATCAAGCCTCTGATTACAATCGCTTTGAAACTTCTAGACCGTACCACACTGGCAAATCGACTAGAGGATTGTAACTGGCTTGGAATTTAAAAATGAAAGCTTTTTAGAACTCTTTAGAAAAATGTAAGCTCAGGAAAAGAAGAGATTGAAAGTGAATTGGTGATTTGAAATGATCGAAATAATTCTCTATTTATAGTTTTTCCAAAAACAGAACTCTGGTAGAATTCGGGCAGAATTCGGACAGAACTCTTTATAACAAACCGCAACTGAAGGATGACCAAGTTCAAAAACCCAACATTCACTAACGTTCCAAATGGCCGAACTCTGGCCGAACTCTGGCCGAGTTCTGCTGGGGTTCTGCCAGTTCATTTGAGAAAATAAATTTTGGCTTTTTGAAAAATCCTTCAGAAGCTTTTTGTAAAAAGAATGTTTTTCAAAACGGTAGGTCATTTGTAAAAGAATAGGATGGTTTTGAAAAACATTTTCGGATAGCCTATTTGCCAGTACGACTCGGTGTACAATGTATTCCTAGACTCAATAAAATAAAAAATTATATAGCGTAACAGGAAGTACATTTTGAATGGCAAACAGCTTCGAAACAGCTTCGGTCTTGAACATAGTAAATATCCATTGTTGAGCAGTGTCCAAAATGTCGTAGGTAAATATTTGAGTTGACTTGCATTTATATCGAGACAGAGTTTGATCAATTATTAAAATCAGGTTTGACCATGACCAATGGGCCAACAGTATGGCGAACCCCTAAGAGCAAAGTGCAAAATTTCTCTTAAATCTCCTATGGACGAGTACCCTGAATCTCAACTTTCTACTATACTTTGTGCCTCCACCCTCACACCATATATATAGGATGAAAAAATCATAGTCTAGGTCATAGTAGAATTTTCTAAATAGGAAAATCTAAAATAAGAATCATATTATATCTAAAATAGCCCAACGCCAATCATGAACGTCCAAATCTAATCAAAACAAATATTTAATCAGATTTGGAGTCTACAAATATGCTGCTACCAAATCCAAATTGGACTCCAACAATCTCTCCCTCCAGTCTGATGAGAGGTGTTGATCCCATAGCTCCTCAACTAGACTCCATGTCTGTCGCCTTACGACATAGTTTCTGCTCTTCCATGTCACTTATCTCTGATCTCCCGACCTGCTTTGCATCTTCCTTCTTTTCTAGCTCGTCGACCATCACGTCGACGTTAGCTGTCATGCGTAGCACCTCCTGCATCACTAGGATCTTGTCAACATTAATAACACGGCCAAAACCGAAGTTCCTGACAATCAACCTCACTATAAGTCTCGACTGTATGTCCCCGACTTACATCTTCCAACGGAACGTACGACCGATCCGTCGAGCTTCTTTACCCTTGGCTGGCCCAACCAAGCGAATGGTGTGGTCCTCCTAAGATTCGAACTCCTGAATCTGTCCACATTCATGTCTAGTATTGAATCTGTCTCATACACATGCATCCTTGAGAAGAATATCATACATGGTGCACGCCGTCGATGACCCACAACTCCCCTTGAACTGTATGAATAGTAATGCTCCCGTCTCTGATTGAGTTTGTTCCAAACCTATATCTTCTCCCTACACTACAACAAAATGACCTATTAATGACGCTTGATAAGTGAATTTCATGACGGCTGATAAAGAAGCGTCATCAAAGTTCAGCAAGACTATAATCTATGACGGTTTTCTATATAAGCATTATTGATTGTCTCTCAGTGATACGAGCGTTATGAAAAAATACCAAATTTTAAGTCAAAAATTCGACTCTCCCGCACTTACTCCCGCACTTAAGTCGAAAAGTCTAAACCCTTCCCTTCTCCTGCATTTACTCTCTTTCTCCTTCTCTCTTTCTCCTCCCGCTCCCCAACTCCCTTCAGCCCGCTTCGGCGCTCCCGAACTCCCCTCAGCCCGCTCCCCGCTCCCCAAGGTTTGTCCTAAATTATTTCTTATTTTGTGCCCTAATTTTTGCCTCGACATGATTTTAGTAAAATGCCCTAATTTTTGACCTATTTTATATTTTCTAGTTTTCGAAAGATGGCTGAAATCTTTGAATGCATGTTTGAAAATCTTCGAAAGATGGCTGAAATATTTTGTGCCCTAATTTTTACCACCACTACCACCGCTAACATCAGTTATGCTTGCGAAATGCTCAGTTGGAAAAGTTATGTGTATATTTATCGATGAATACTAAAAGCTATAAGATCTGAGGGCAGATAGTTTGAATTGACAGGTATGATGTGGTATTATAATTCTTGTTTTTTTATATAAGTTTCTGACCATTTTCTTGCAAAATTGAGACAGACATTTTATTCATTACTATACGAGTTATTGATTGTATATTTTACTTTACTTCATGCTTTTTGGTAGGGTTCAGACATCTAACATGCTCGCCTCTAAAATCAGAATATATTTTTCTAAACGTGCAATGCAAAATTTAATTCAAGCTCTAGTATTTTTTAACCTTCTTTTAAAGAGACATTTTCACTTTAAAATGTGATTACAGTCAAGCTTTTGCTAATCCTCAAAGTGTGTTAAACTTAAGCAGCTTTATGCATATAGAAGAACAGAGACTGTACAAGCATGCATTATCCTTAATATTGTTGCTGTTGTACTGATAACTAGCTGGAGCAGTTGGTTTATGATTTCTTTTAAGGCCTTAAACTGCTGTAGTGCTGATTTTTTTTATGTTAAAGCATCAGACTGTTTAATGGAATGGCTTAATGATTATGCATAAGGATTGTATGCAAGTATTAAAAGTTAAGAAATGCATATGAACCTCAGTATGAATGCAAGTATTAAAAGTTAAGTACATATGAACCTCTGTATGACTGTTTAAATTATGCTTTGTGCAATTTTGAATAGTGACCACAGGCTTCTAATGTATACATATTAATGTTAATTTTGGGATTGTGGTAAAATTAACTACTAGTTTAGTTTCTGATGGTGAGAGTATTGCTTATAAGAGTTCTTCCAAATCCAAAGGAAAAGTGAAAATTATGAATACTTCGGTATTTATTAACTCGTGCTGCCATTTGGAGCAGGAAATTTGTTTTTATCGATCCATGCATCACTCTTCTATTAGATTCAATTGCCTTTGTCTTACATGGTCTATGATAGTAATGGTTACAAAACTATCAGTTTCTTAATCATGTCATCAGTCCCACTCCTGGCGACATGAACTATCTCCAGGCATTATGATTTCCTACGCGTTGCTTTCTGCCTTTTGGACTCGGGAGTGTTAAACAATGAGAACAATGGACTTTTGAACTGATTGAATGCTTCTTAAGATATTGTTTTTAAAAAGCATGTCATACCAATTACGTGGTTTTTAAAATTAATATTTTCTCTAATTTTCTTATATGCCACTTAACTCTATAATGCAAAGCCACTTAGCTTCGGTTTTAAGTTTTTATATTTTAAATCATAGTAAATATCCAAAAATTTGCATACTTATTCATTTTCTTTCCTAAAATCAAATTACATATAAGGGTGTCCAATGATGGAAAACTTATTATCTTGGAAAGGCAATCATGGTTTTTCCATTGAACATTGATGCCTGTGCTCAACACATCCTCTGTTTCCACCACCACCACCTTGGAGAGGCAAACATGGTTTTCAAACTCATCACTGTTTCCATCACCATTGTTACTATAACTGGTGTGTACTTGTGAAAATGCTCACCAGGAGAAGCCATACTTATAAGCCTACTATGACTGCCAAAAGCTATGAGATCTGAGGGCTCAGTAAGAAAGTTAACTGTGTTCATCTTTTATTTATTTTTATATTTTATATGCTTGTTGTACTGAGTTCTTTCTTATACTTCATCCTTTCTGATTGATTGTACCAGTGCTGTAACTTTGAGGGTTATGTAATTTTTCATATCTTTTGCCTTCATGATTTTTCTCCTTGAATTTTGTTTGTTATTACTGCTATGTCTTGATCATTACATTTATCGTTTATATTTGTAGGCTTCTCCAGTGTTACTTTGGTAATATCCTAATTCTTTACTACTTAATAGTTAATTAGTTGAGGTGATGTATATGGATTCTTACATATGCATCTGAGGGGTACATCCACAACAACCGACCATGATCACCCCATTATCACCAGCCCGGGGACCCTAAATTTTAGTAAGCTTGTTGTCTACAACTTGGTCTGTAGGATGAAAGTGGTTTGTGCTTTCGTATGTTATCAACATTAATTCAATATTTATAAACTTGTACCTAGCCATGCATATATTTCAAAGTTCTGCTATGTTGATGAGTTTAAGTTGTTAGAGTTGCATTAACTGTTCACTTTCCTTGTGAAGACTGGTTCATGTAAATGGTTAGGAAACCTAGCGTACAGAGCTTTAAGTCAGTGTTCAAGTCTCTGCTTAAACAGGTTGCGTTTGCTCTAGCTTTTTTTGCAAGAGGTTTCTGCTTTTTAATTATGTGACTGTTAATCATTGCTAACAAGGTAATATTTATTTTTGTTATTTTCTTATAGACCTTTTTTTTAATAGTTTGTTTATGTCCCTTGATGGAAAACATATTACTTTTGAATGGTTTTTATTGTTTTTTTCCCTGTTGACCATTATTGCTTACGGTGGCAATAATGGTGGTTGTGGTGGTTGAGGCAGTGGCAGAGGCTAGGACAGTGAACATTTCCCTCACCATTGGCACTACGTCCACCATCTCCATCATTTGCATGACACCAGAAGGCTTGGTATCTGAAATTTGACAGATGTATTACTTTTATTGTTTGATTAACAACTATTGGGATCTTTATAATTTTTTCTCATTCTAAAGCAAATTCAAACATTGAACTTCAAATCTTGGATTTCACTTGGATTCATTTATGACATGATATTAACCATGTTATTGTTTAATTTTTTATTCTACTTTATAATAATTGTTATACAAACTTTTCAGTCTAGTCCAGGAGTTTAAGTTTTACACTGTTCTACAGGGTTTTCCACAATTGCTGATATAGTAAGCATGCTTGATTTTTATAAATAATCTCTTGATTCTTGTACATGAAAGTTGACATTTATTTACTGAGTGGTGTGGCCTTGTAAAATTTGGATATAGTTGGGGAGGTCCTTCGATAGATCGAGTATCATGAAGATTTTGGCGTAATTCCCTTTGGAGAGGTTTCTTGTCTCGTATGGCTACGAAAGTTCCGAAAGAGTTGGCAATCCTTCTCAGAGCCGTAGGGGTGAAACATACGAGGGGGAGGTTCAGTAGGGTGACCCACACAGAGACGATCTCAGAGTCAACCTTAGGGTTGAAATCCAGTGTCCATTTGACGATTTTTATGATGTGCAAGTCAATTTTGGTGGTGCCTCTGCTCCATACGATCATGTGATCGCAGTCAGAGGAAAGGTAGAGGAACATGTGCTTGGGGTCCATGGGTGCCACCTTGTACCCTGAGGTGAGGCCCCAATCGGCAATGAATTCCTGTACCCGCGTTTGCTTTGGGCAGCCAGTCGAGAATTTAAGGACAAAAGAGTACGAGAATGGGGCAGACAGGGATAGGATTTCGGCGGGGTAAAAGGGAAATTAATCTCTTGGATATCTGTAGGACAGGGGTAGTCAATGTCTTGTAGACCGATTTTTGCTGAAGGATAAAAGTGGTTGGCTGAATGATTCGGCCTGAGCTTATCTGCGTAAGACAAGGCGTTGGGGATGGTAGACAAGTGTGCTGCTGGGGCGGGGTTGGAGACTTTCTGAGGTGCCACGGACGTCGTTAGAGATGCTGTGGAGGACTGTGCCACTGCCAGCTTAGGAGGATGCTTGGAAGAGGGTACATTGTTCAGAGCCTGAGGGGAGGGGGTAGGTGGAGGGTCCAGAGATCCCACTCCAGTGAAATCTATAAATAAAATCAATGGCGCAAGCGCCAGAAGGTCATCGGGGAGGTTCATATGGGCCGTGGGGCATGCAGTCGATGAGGAAGGAGGATGCGTCGGCTTCCGTGGCATGGTCACCCGTCGGAAGCGTATTGCACCGCACCACGAGGGGCGGCTGAGCGGCCTGCACAACCAGAAGATTCGGATGTACGCTAGTAAATAAAGAGTTCGGGTGCGCACCATGCACGGGATGCGCGGGAGCGGGGAGGTGGTCCCCCTGAATGGTGCCACCTGGGGTAGAAAAGAAGGGTACGCAGGAAAGTAAGTGCCAGAGGCACCACCTGGAGGATATAGCACGTCACCCACTGGGTACGCGGGGAGATGGGCTCCAGATAAGGACCTAACACCCTGATCGGCGCCACCCAGCAGGTTAGGGGGCCTGTGCTCCATTCGGGACAGGGAGGTCCCACCAGCGAATGCATCTCAAGTGCGCGGGGATTCAAAAAATGAAACTAGAGAAGGTGGGACATCAGTCCTCCTCGAAGATCGTGCGTGGAGGGAACCCAAGGCATCAGGTTCGCTCCCCGAGGGGGGAGGTCTACAGCCTGGGGACTAGCGCCTACACCCCATGGAAGCTTCTCGGAGAAGGAGGGGGACAGAGGGAAGGGCGGCCGAACCAAAGACGGCGCAGGGCAAAGCGGTGGCTGAGAGGTCGGGACGAGCGACGGTGGGGAGGTCAGGACAGGGCTGACCGGAAGCCAAAATAGAGGAGGAGCCGGATAGAGGGGGATCGGGCGGCAGCCCCAGCAATGCCAGGATGTCTGGTAGCCAGGGCGTCGGCCACTAAGAACCAAGAGGAGGATGACCCATGACAGGAAAGGGAGGGGGAAAGAAGAGCGAGGAGGGCCGAAGGAGGAGAGCGCTGGGGCGGGTCTGCTGAGATGGCAGGCGACCCCGCGGGAGGCAGGCGGAGAGGGACTACGAAGGGATTCCGGTCGAGACCATGGAGCCCTCAGGGGAGGGGAGAGACAGAAGCCATCTTATATATATATATATATATATATATATATATATAATATCTCTTCATGGACGTATTTGGACGCACTACATGTAGGGTTTGGATTTGATTCGGGGTCAAGTTTTGGCTAATTTGGTGCAAGTGGGCCTCATAAAAGGTCAAATACCTTTATAATTATTAATTATGCCAAAAGTATGATTTAAGCCACAACTTGACTTATTACCATACAATGGACATATATATGGCTAGGTCGTTCCTACCATGACTAATATGCTAGTCATGGCATACGACTACACTAGACATGCCATAATTCCTAAACAACATGCATCTTAAAAGTTAACCATCACTAAGGCTATATATAAATAATATACATTTGTTTTAAAAATACACAAAATCCAAAAATGACTATTTAGGCCAAATAAATAATAAAAAATTTAAAAAAAATTGGGGTTTACAAGGAGGGCTGCTATTACTGTGGAAAAAATGGACGTACCTAGAGGAACTGCATGAAGCTTAAAGCTGAGAGGCCAAAAGCAGGGATAATCAAGAGGATCTCACAGCTATAAGAGATATCAGCATCGCAGCGATCGACATAGATAAACCTTGGGGGCATCGTATCATGCCACTCCACATATGAGGATATTTATGTCATACTGCGACTGCAGGTTTGGATGTGTGAAGATGGGCAATAAGTGTCACGACCCGCACCCGCTTTTCGGATACGAGACGTGTCCAAGCCAGCCTACGCCGCAGAGTCGGCGGTAGAACGCTGTCATGGCCAATATGCTCAAAATCACAAAATATTCATTTATTGCTCATTCACATTATTAAATCAAGTTTACAAATTACAAGGTTTCACAACTTCATATTTGCTAGAAAATACAATGTCTCCAAAATAAAAAAGATAGCTAATTCAACTATCTAGGTTGACCTCAACATACCTGTAGTGTCCCGTCCCGCAAAGTCAATCAGAGGAATCGAAACGCCGATGGCGTTGGGACTTAGCCTTGCAATGGCTTATCGAAGACTCGCTCGGTCGAGGCGACTCCTCGCTCAGGTGGGGTAGTTTCGATGAACTTGCCTCATCTTAGCCTTCACATAATAACTCGTATGTTTTCAACTCGCACACGTTAGGCTTAATAATAAAAGAGATGCATCTACATAGCTAAGGGAATAATCCCGACGGATCGAAATGTGTTAGAACATGGAAAGCCTATTCGATGGTCCTTTCTCCAAAACTCATTAAATCAACCGTGGTTCATGTCTTAAACACTAAGCCTGTGCATCGTGCCTCAAACCGACTTCCATTCTAACCATTTTTTAATTTCCAAGCACGTTCATCTATATCGTACCGACGTTATCGTCGCTCGATAGCACCCCTATCGATAGTCATCTCACTTTACTCAATCGATTTCAACTCATTCTTGCTCGACACAATTCAATTCCCGCACTCGATTTTTCTAAGGTCGACGCAACTTTGGTGTATATGCCCAGCCCGACTTAGCCAATCGTGCTTACGCGAACCATCTTTTTGTTTTATCAAAAACTGTTCTCCTACGTTTTGCAAAACAGATAGACTTATTGTATGTACATTCGTAGGATATTTGAGAGAGAGCGCACCAATGATATCAACTTGCGAAAGCAACACTTCAGAGTTTGCGAAAACAACGGAGTTAAAGAATTCAATTGAAAGTCCAAGGACGTAAAGCCGTGCTCTGATACCATTATGTCACGCCCCGCTCCCGTAGGAGCGATCGTCCTCGCTAAGGCGTGATGCCGCACGAGCCTAGGTTGCGCTCGTGCAAGGCGGGTTCCATAACGGCCGATTTCAGCGGCTGCGACGGGGTCGTCGCACAGAAGTCCCAAGCAGAGACATTGAATAATAGCAGCAAAATTTGAAGCAAAACACTAGTCATTGTAAAACACTTTTTTATTGATATTGAAACAAAGGTTACCATGGGGCGCAAGGCCAAGATTACAAGTCTCTCAAGCTCACTCAAGCTCACATTATAAGTCACTCAGCTCTCTCTCATCTCTCAATACATGTCTTGAGCCAGCGGATGCTTTGGAAGGCGACGTCCATACATTATGTCCTGTATAAGTCTTGAATACATGCGACCACACGCTTCGAATCGCCAAGAAACTCCATGCCTCGACGCATCCAAGCGAGCTCCGCGCCACGAGCTTCTACATGTGCCTGCACATGAAAGCTATGTGGGTGTCAGTACTCAATTGTACTGGTGGAATGAGCTCCTCGCCCACCCATACAAAACTAACACGTTTGATTTACGGAGCAAAGGCGTCGGTCATAAAACTGATCCTAAGATAAGACTAGAAAGACAATTGATAAGAAGGGACTATGTTGCACGAATTAAATCAAACGTGTTGGTTTTGTATGGGTGGACGAGGAGCTCATTCCACCAGTACAGTTAAGTACTGACACCCACATAGCTTTCATGTGCAGGCACAGGTAGAGCGCGGAGCTCGCTTGGATGCATCGAGGCACGGAGTTTCTTGGCGATTCGAAGCGTGCGACCGCATGTATTTAAGACCTATACAGGACATAATGTATGGACGTCGCCTTCCAAAGCATCTGCTGGCTCAAGACATGTATTGAGAGATGAGAAAGAGCCGAGTGACTTATAATGTGAGCTTGAGTGAGCTTGAGAGACTTGTAATCTTGGCTTTGCGCCCCATTGTAACCTTTGTTTCAATACAATAAAAGAGTATTTTGCAATGACTTGTGTTTTGCTTCAAATTCCGCTGCTATTATTCAATGTCTCTGCTTGGGAATTCTGTGCGATGACCCCGTCGCAGCCGCTGAAATCGGCCGTTATGGAACCCGTCTTGCACGAGCGCAACCTAGGCTCGTACGGCATCATGCCTTAGCGAGGACGATATTGTTGAAAAATAATTTAAATATTTAAATATATTAAAATTTGTTATATTTATATTTTAAGTAAATTTGTCATAGATTTGTTTATATTTTTATTATAACTTGTTATTGATATTATGTGAATAAAAGAAGCTTTCTGGTTATGCAGAAGAAAATTGAGAGTTTTAGAATTATTATCTTACATATTGTTTTTTAATAATTGATGAGGATTTACAAACAGACTTTTATCCATTTTCAAACCACTTTATAATTATAAAGACTAGAGATTATTGTGTTATATATAATACTATGGTGTAAACCTAACAATATATAGAATATTCTCGATATTATTATCAAAAATAACAATCCACAAAGATTAAATTAAATTGTTCGTTATATAATTGAATAAAGGCAAGAGTGATGGTGATGGGCTCCCATGTGAATGTGTAACATATTTGAAAAAGTAAATTAATTTCATTCGTCCTAGAGGCTAAGCTAGGTGCACGAATACAAACACAAATCTAGATAAGAACACTGTAGGAACACCATCACAAATTTTTATGTAGGTAAATATGTACTATCTATGTTGTATGAATATGAACACAACATATACCATCTTTTAAGCGTCCGTACAACATAGATATTAAAAATTAATTAATTATTTCGTACGCATATGAAATCTATTTTTTGATGGTCATTCTTTTTCTTCGGTTGGAGGATAAAGTCCATGTCATGTAGCAGATTTACGATTTTATCCTTACTCTTAATTTAGAGAAGTGATGATATACCTTATTTGAAGAAGGGTATAGCACACACTTTCACCCGAAAAAACTGAAGGGAAAATCGTAACAACATGTTGAGCCAAGCGTTGACACATCTTATATTACTTAGTAATGTGCATTGCATGTGCATTGCACGTGCATAAATTAAACTACTAAAAATATCTTTCAAACCAATCATTAGAACCAAAAAAAATCATAAAGTTTAACAAGTATGATAAGTAGAAACAATTTTAAAATAAAAATTAAAACTAAACTAGTAAAATACTCTCCACAGTTAACTTTATCATATCTTGAAGCAACTCCGTTACTGAACTTGAAAATGTATCATAAATACTCTAGTGGCTGTTTGTTTAAATAAAATTTCTCCCACTGTCGAAAGATCTTTCTTTTCTTGAAAGCTTTGGTAGAGCCATGTTAATAGTTAAAAATCTAACGAATAGACATTTCCTGAAAGCATATGAATGATATAATATACCATCGACAGAAGCTTCAAATGCCAAATGTTTTAGAAAAGGAGCTGCATCGAATGCCATCGTGGTTGTTCAAGAAGAAATGTCAGAATAACCGCAGTAGGAAAGGAAATGATGGCACTCATCTCATATTCATGCCCACAAGCGACTAGAGAGCAAGGCTTATTAATGTATTTTCTAAAGGATGCGGGTTCAAGTTACAAAAATAACCTTGAACATCCTCGGGACGCTCGTGGCACTGGGACTAGTTTGGTCGGATATTATTTGACGAATCAAAGGAGATCACTGATGCAATTAAAGTAGTCTATTTCCCTTCACCTTGAAGAAGTCCCTCCAGATGAAACAACCTAACTCAATAAGCTCTTCTTGGTGAGCAATTCAGATCCTACTTTGGGTTTAAGCAGGCAACACCACTCTCTTGGTCACAATCAAGCAAAAGAATGGCTAAGTCCGTCTGCAATTAAAACGAGTTCAATTGCAGTATTCACATTACTAATTTAACGATGAATACCATGGCAACCTAAATTACTCTAACTGGCACCCAACTATAGCGTTCGAACGTTTTTGGCACCTAACTCCCTAAATTGCTCTTTTGAAGCACATTTTGTCAATTTCGACCGCTTCAAAAGCACATCATGTAATACAAAAGCACAATTTAAATACTTGTATTGTCGCATGTCCTTTTGAAGTGGTACGACTTCAAAATTGACAAAAGTGTTTCAAAAGAAACATTTATAAAATTGAGGGTGCCAAAATCAAACAGTAAAAAGTTAATGGGGCCAAAAATACCCAAAAGCTATAGTTGGGATGACATTAGGTTAATTTAGCCTATTTAACAATACAATCAAGGAGTCTCATTGATCTGGCAATCACCGTTGACATAAGAGAGGATCAGTAAAATTATTATGGTAGCCCAAACATAGGGATAAAAATAAAATCTATACTTTAGATATTGGCGTAAGACGAGTACCTCTTTTGCCTTAACGCCACAGGATCTCTCCGCAAGCTCCATGGTCCGCCAATCAGTAGATACCTACACCACCAAGAGAGTTCAATGCAAAACCGAATTTAACAAAGTTACCTAATTTTGCAGCCCATCCAACTACAGTTCACAGTACAACTCCAGTTCGGCATCAATTGGAACAAATATAATGAGTCCCACAGAGCTACTGACCTATGTGCATTGAAACTCGTAAAGCTTTTGATGAAGAGATCCCCAATGAACAAAAAAAATAACACAGCATTTGTTAAGACAACCCAAAATGTGACATAATAGCTAAAAGATCAAATGTCAATAGAAGCTGATGGCCAAAATACATCCACAATGGTCAAGGCCATATAATTTGAATATGATGATACCAAATTGCTTCCAACAAAGATCTGGAAAATAGATTGCAACATTATATCAGTCTTCGTCCTTTGTATTAACAGGTAGAAGAACAAAGAGAAGGAATAAAAATAGTGACTAGTATCTGCCAAATGAGCTAAAATAAGCTACAGATGTTTCATTCCAAAGTTTTTAGGAGCCTGAACAAGCCAGCAGCTTCTCTTATCCGCGAAAACTCGATACAGAAAGACTGGACTTCGATGAATAGATCTTGCACTGCATTTCACCACAACAAAATGTGAACACATTATTACTTTCATTTCTCCTTGGAGGAAAAACATGAACATATAAATCATACAGTTCAAAGATTTGCATATCAGAAATCATACATTCAGAGGCTACACTCATATTTATCTCTATTGTCACAACATAAACTCCTCACGTTCTATTGCCTTATGGAGTCCTAGCATGGGAAGATCAAAAGGTAAGTTAACCAACTGTATTCCATTGGTACATGTCTCAGGGGATGAAATTATACCTCGCCCCGCGCTTCTGTTCTTGGTAGTGATCCCCACTTATTCCTCATGTAACATCAGATATGGTTGAATCATTATACATATACATAACCATGATACATCTTATGTTTTAAAAATTAACCCCTTATGCATTTTTAACCTCAAAAAGATCATTTTGTGTATGTATTTTTTTTTCCTTTCATGTATTTTCTACAGCACACATGGGCGTATTATGTCCATTCAGAAAAGAGTTTCATTGAGCTCGTTACAGTCAGTCATTATATATATATATATATATATATATAGAGAGAGAGAGAGAGAGAGAGAGAGAGAGACAATGACCCCTAGCCTAGTGGTAGTGTGAGGCATGCGGCCCAAGTGGTCAGGAGATCGATTCCCGATGGGAGCGTTGGACATAATTACCATTTCCTATATATATATATATATATATATAGAGAGAGAGAGAGAGAGAGTCTATCCAATGAATGCATCTAAATGACCAAATCAGCACAAACAACTTATACCGTCGAATGGAACTTAACTTTTAGAGAAAGGTCTAGATTAATTCAGTTTTGTGGGTTAACTACGAACCACTGGATTCAAGCCAAAGGATAAAATAAAATTAATCATTAAACTTCCTTAAATTCCAAATGTTTATTCTCTGAACCTAAAAACATGAAATTAGATTTTCACCATAAGATCTTAACCAGACTGAGATTTAATTAAAAAAAGATATGAGACCGTATGCATAATTCTTTTGTAGGCTTCTTCTTCTTCGAAGTATGTTTCTTCTGCAATCCAATACTCCATATACTTCATCTTCTTCGATAACTTCTTCGATGACTATTTCCTCTGCAATCCAATACTCATCTACTTCATCTTCTTCAATAACTTCTTTCTAAATACAGGCAGTTCTGGACACTTCTCCTATGCTAACATCAATCTCTTCTGGGACATCGAAAAACGTTGTCCTTCTCCCGGCTGGATCCCAGCAGCATGCCTTCCACACTGTCGATCCCAGCAACATCACTACCTTACAGTTCCACATCGACAATTGGATATGGCTAAGTAAGATAGGTAGACGAGTGGCAATCATTGAAACCTGGCTGCAAACTCCACGGATGGTGCAAAAATTGTAATTCAAGAAACAATACATTCAAGTTTCTAGTAGACAGGTAAAGAAAAATTATAGCAATCTCTTGGAAGAAGAATGGTTTTATACTTAAAGCTCTCATGTTATGTTGAAGGCAATCTCAAAAAAGTATTAAAGCAGACAAACAAGTAAGATGGCGTCCATGCTCCTACTGTTTGAGATGGATTACAAAGGTGCCTAACTCAAATACTCACCATAGAGTTATCCCATATCAGCACCTTCATTCGAATATTGCATCACTTTCTTAATCAATGGCCTCTCTGCCAATATAAGTTCGGTTGTTTTGGATGCATGGAGAAGTGTCCAAGACCACCTTTAATGAATATTAAGCTGTTGCCCCAAAGTAGTTCTCGACGTTGGGGAGATGGAGTGTTGTCGGATCCAACAGCAGCATCAACGAAGAAGACTGGGAGATGTACACGTCGGTAGAGGACATTGACAATCTACTTTTCTGTTTTTTTAAGTCCATAGAATAAGCATCTGAAAATTAAAGAGGTTTTATGATGATTTTTAATTTATCCGTGGTTCATAGTTAACCCACAAAGTTGAATGAATCCAGACATTTTCCTAAAAGTTAAGTTTCATCCAACGATCTTCATTTACGGACTGCTTTCCATTGTCGAGTCCAACAGCACATCGGATGAGATTTTTAATTTTTACAATTTCTCTAAACTATCTATGCAATAAACGATTGATTAGGATAATGTAATTCATTTTATTATATTCTTGCGCCTCAAGCGTTACGTGTACCTTGCGCCTCGCTATGCGCCTTGCGTCGTGACAACACTGGGTGCAAGTGTGTAGATATGAAATTTTATCAACACATTGCAGCATGTTGATCTTCGACACAATTACACACGATGAATCATCGTGTCATCATTATTTTTCACCATATGTTTAATTTTTCTTTGTTGAAATGACTATAAAGAGGACCCCTATTTTGGTTTGGTATCGGCCAGTATCAATGTGGGCTTACTATCAGATCAAGCATGTTAACATATCTGGCATGCCATAACAGATATTATAAGGTTGATACATATCGCCTAGGAACCACGGACACTCCAAAAATCTGGCCGCATCCTGTTGTAGAGGTATCGACGACGTATGGGACACACCACAGACACCCCAAAATTCAGTAAGATACACCAAAATATGTGTTGTGTCCGTGACCCCATGCCCTTATAGTGTCGTGCCGTAACACCCATGTCCTTACTCTGATATATCTATCGTGTCATATCTGGTTTTGTGCAACATAGTGTATCGCTATCAGCCTATACTACAAACCTTGGTTTTAATATGTGAATAAACTACTACAAAATGGAAAACAGCTCCAATAACAGAACAAAATCTAGTCATCATTTTTTTTCTGGGTTGGGCCATTTTAGTTCAGGGATCACTAAGGTACAAGGTTCTTACTGAAGTCCTCTGTCCAACAAAAATTACAATCATACATACCATTTATAATCTTGTTCCGGATGAGGCTTTGTAGAAAGACGCAAACCAATCTCACCAGTCTGTTCTGCATATACTTGTCCTGAAAGAGCACATAAGCACTAACTTAAAAACTTTGTTAATCCAATGAGTTATTTCATGAGTAAATACCGAAATCAGCGCACATTTGCCAAATACTCCTTCCCCATAATAAGTAATGAGAATAGAACACCTCATATGGAAATCTACAATACCAGTTGATATCCTTATTGATCTTTTGACAAGAAGTCATTGATGAAATACGGGACCATGCATAGACCCGAATCCGAGTCCGATTCATGATCAGATTGATATTATTTTCTTAGATTTTTCAGGTTACATTTTTGTTTCTTAGGATTAACCTAAAAAGGGGGAGAATTTTAACAATTTGAGTTGGTTAGGAACTTTAATTATCTTAGGAATAAGCCTTTGGAGATTGGCTTTATCTTCTGCTGATTTCTTGAGAGTATAAAATAGTATGCAAGTTTAGAAAATGTCCATTGAAAATTTGATAGACGAATTTCGTGAAAACTACTTTTGAGATTGTATTGTGCGATGCAGAAATTCTAGAATGGATCTCGTCTTTTTCTCAGCATCCAATGATGATGTCGTACAGTTGGGTCTCGAGAACAAAAGTCTAGCATCGAGAACAGACGCCATCCACACGTCATTCCAAAATCGAATAATTCCATTAATTACAACCGATTGTATCACAGTTTGTAATTGTCGACTGAGTGGTGCTCATTTATAGGGATCATTATCTCTTGTTTTGTACAACCAATCCTTGATATTCAGTCTTGTAACATTCTTATAGCTTTTTATATAATGCTAGCAACATATCCAGTCTAGAATTACTTGCTCATATTCATTAATGGTTAGGGTTAGGGGTTAGGGTTGGGGTTGGGGTTGGGGTTGGGTTCCGGGTTCCGGGTTCCGGGTTCCGGGTTCCGGGTTCCGGGTTCCGGGTTCGGGTTCGGGTTCGGGTTCGGGTTCGGGTTCGGGTTCGGGTTAGTTTTAGATCCTGTATACCAATAGCTAGTAATGTCTAACATATTTTTATTTTGATCCTCTGGATCACAGCCATATATGGCTAAGAATGAAAGTTCAATCTTTTAACCAGTGTTCGACACTATAAGTTATTGAGCCTCGCCATATGTGAGGCTACTAACCAAGGCTTCGCCTCGCCAGCGGTGTCAGTTTCGCCTGAAGCGAAACAAGAATAGGCAACAGACAGCCCAGCCTCGCCCTGAGCGAGGCCAACTGCTAGCACAATCTCACCGTAAGGCCAGCAATTGCCATGCAAGCTTTCAGCCGAAGCAAATCTAAGTGTTCGAAATAACAAACTTTTGCCAGAAGCGTAGGTAAGTGTTCAAAAAAAAATGAAGCTAATATCATGCTTGGGTTTAGACCCGCCACACCAGAAGCAAGCTAAACAACAAGCATATCTTCGTCAGAAGCAAAGCTCTTTGTAAACCAGGTTAAAAACTAGACAAAAATTAGCAGCAAAGTGTAGCTTACCCACATCAGTTTCACTAGAAACTTAAAATTCTAAGGCATTAGCCTATTGGAGGGAGATTCACTGAAATCTTGCCCGAAGTAGAAATTGGAAGAGAGGCCTAGCCTCGCGAAGCTTAGACTCGTTGTAATTTGTCAGCAACAAATATTAGTCGAGGCCGAGCCTCGTTATACCATAAGAAACCCTTCCTTTTTCTAACTTAGCCTTTGGGCACAGGAAGACTAGCTCTTCCTAATTGATTCTTGAACCTGCAGTTCTTCAATTCATTAGAACATGAAGTAATTCATCAGAACCTGAAGTTCACCATAACCTAAAGTCCGTAATATACCAATATAAATTGACAACTAAATTTATATCTATATATTGTTCCACATGATTAATCCAATTTTTAGAACCCGGAGTTATAATATCTAGTTTTTCCAACAGATGCAGCGTTGAACATGAACAATCTCGATTTCACCGCACTAGAAGTTTCCGGAAGAACTACTTAAAGTGGATAAAGGATGTCAAGCTCCAACTTACTACGAAGAAGCTGAGAGCAACCACTGAGCCCAATAATAAAGCGGATAAAGTTGTGAAGGAAACCATCATGATCTTCATCCACAAGCATATATAACACGGTGCAGACGGAATACCTAGTTGAAGAGGATCTGAGGACACTCTGGGTGGCTCTCAAAGCGCATTTTAACCATCAGCAGCCCATCTACTTGCCATAAGCAAAGGCATGACTGGAAAACTCACGCTTCTGGGATTTCAAGTCCATGAACGAGTACAATTTAGAAGTTTGTTGCATCTGATCCCTCCTAAATTATGCGAGGACTTGAGTGAGGAGGATTTTCTGGAGACCTCAACTTTCCACATCTCCAACATATTGCTCATGTAGCAATATAGAGAGTGAAAGTTCACTAAATTTTCATAGTCGATTACTCTCATGTTGCTCGTTGAAAAGAACAACTCATTCTTGATGAAGAACTATCATATCCACTCCACTAGTGTGAATCACATCCATTTGCCTGAAGTCAATGCAGAGTATTTTGAATGCCAAAACCTATGTAATAGGATCATGGGTCACAATAGAAAGGAAAAACTTGACCACGCAAAAAGGGGGGAAATCATGGCCTCTTAAAGGGAAACCACGGACACAAAAATGTCTTGTTGGCCCCTAGGCTTGACAACTTCAATAAGAAGAAGGTTGCTCTTGCTTCTACTACTCTCAACATTGCAACTCTTGCGGCGGGACAGACCATTGGTCTCTCACTTGTCATATCCCTGCCTATGTTGTAAATGAGTATCATTCACATCTACAGCAGAGAAAGACCAATGTAGTCCAAGTAGATGATCTGTTGGACACTACCTTTGAGTTGGGAGACTTCCGCCATCACAAATAAACAAATAAAAATTTTGAGTTAATACATAATGAGTTGAAGTTTCTTTTTTATTTGGATATTATTTTTTATTAAAAAAATAATCTCGGTTATAAATTGAATTGCATATCTTTCTATACATGTGACCAAATTCAATTAACTTTGCTCAAGTATAACAAGTGAGGAAGTTAGACGTATAGTATACATTGCGACCACACAATATTCTCCGTGCACGGAAGTATTTTTCTAACTTTGTTCGTCAGCAAAACTCTTTGACAATCCTATCGGGTCCATCAAACCTCATAGAGGGGCACGAAATAGCTCACTTCAAGTTGTATAATGTGACCGAATTTACCATTCAAGAGGTCTTATATTTTTTCCGTTCTGGAAGAACGATGTTGAGTTTTATGAATATCAGGCAAAACAATTATCTTGTTGAGACTGCTGTAGAAAATAGAATGAAGTAACTTTGCATAACTTCAAATACATACATTAAAACATATATATAGAAGAAGATGGCTCGCCTCCCGAATGATTTGTATTTTACAACCATTCGAAGGATTGATAAAGACTCATCACGTGATCGATGCTTCTTCCGACAAGATGAACATGTTTTTGTTGGTGACATGACTATCTGAGACACTCGGGTCGAGACTTGATGCAATGTATCCCTAAAGTGGAACATATGCATGAACTTACCAGCAGTAAGGATTCGCATATTATAGCGCGCTTTGACAAATATGTTCTCTAGTGAAATTGAATACTAGATCGTCTCCCATAAACATACACTTTGATCCTTCTTTTTACAGCAGATTCAAGGGAATATATGTGGACCGATCACCGATCCAACCAACAGGTGGATCATTTAAATATTTCATAGTATTGGTTGATGCATCGACTCGTTAGCGGTTAGCCACATGTATGCTTATTGTCTGCAAGAAATACTACATTTGCGGAACTCCTTGCATAGCTAATTATATCGCGGGCTCACTATCTATATTATTAATGAAATCCACAAGACTTCCTAAATATCAAGTTCCCTATATTCACATCGAAAACAATCTATTATTAAGTGTATCCAGTCAATCACTAGGACTTCGGTGATACACACCAAACATCATGTTTCTTCGGTGGGCTACACAATATTGCATGCAGGCATGTTGGACTGTGTGAAATCTATTTCCACCCAACCTTATTTGAGGTTACAGTTGGTTACTAGATACGAACCTGACGTTTCGTATTTACACATTTTTAGTGTGCAATCTTTGTGCCATTTGCGTCGCAACAACATACAAAAATCTGTCAACGTGAAAACATGAGAATCTATGTTGATTATGATTCGTCATCAATAATTCACTATTTAAAGCCCTTAATAGGTTATAATTATTTATCACAAAATTTGTGGATTGCCACTTTGATGAGACAGCATTCCCGTCATTATAGGAAGATAAGAACGACAATGTTCTTGAAAACCGACCCAAATTAACGTGGTTTGTGCCAACTTTGTATCATCTCGATCCCAGTACCGTTCAACATGATAATAAAATACGGAAGATCCTAAATCTTAATATGGTAACGCAAAATATGACAAACGTATTCTCTGATCTAGCAAAAGTGACACAATCATATATACCCGCTGCAAGTATGCATGTAAGGATAAACATCCCATGCAGTCGCAAAATTTTTCTTGAAGGAAAGGCCATCCCTAAAGGATGACTCGGCGTTGTCCTTGAAGGATAGCGGGCCGCACCCGAAGCATGACATAGTACACCGGCAGCTAGCCTATCATCTACCCTCAGCATGAAGTGCGGCAGGCACCTCGGTTCAAAAGATTTCCTTCACCTGAAGAGAAGTTTGTCACCCCCGAATCATGTTACTATCCCGAACTATCCAACTTATGAAATTGTTCCGGATTATATAAGTGTCCTGGAAGAAATGAGTGCACAAAATCCTATATCTGAGAGTCAGAAAACCTTCATTTAGTATGCTAGCTTAGACGAGTTGTGAAACAAAAACATCGATGATATCTTTGCATATTTAGTGACTACTAAAATTATAAAATGCAAAGACATTGAACTACATTCAGTTGAAGAATGTCAACATTGAACTAATCTATTCTATATATAATGTGAAAAGTAAGTTTCACCATGAAAATTCCATTTCCAAAAATACCCTTCATATATATATATATATATATATATATATATATATATATATATTCCACTGACAACCATTTAAAAGATGTATTCTGGATGAATTAATGTATTACTAAAATCGAAGGGTTCATTCTACTTGTTAAGTCTTCTAAGTTGTTACCACGGAATTTGAAGTGTTAAAACCATAACCTATATAATTAAAAGTAGTAGAGTTAAACCAAATCATCAACATCATCCACTCCAAGTATCTTTTAATCTTCCTAATTATAATCTATTAATAATAAATACGTGCAACGCACGTGCATATATACTTGTTGACCATAATAGAACAACATTCCAGACAATGTTCTAAAAGGCGGCACTAGGCGCCCGGTGTCCGCCTAGGCACCCGCCTAGAATCCCCGACATCCGACTATGCATGTTTTGGGGGTTTATAGACTTTTTCTGTAACTTTCACTAGGCTTTTTGGATTTTTTTATTTATTTTTGAATAACCTAGATCTAGGTGGCCGCTTAGGCAGGTTAGACGCTAAGGCGGCGAGTGACGGCCCGACTAGCGCCTGACGCTTTTCACAACCTTGATTCCAAATCAAGTTAGATTCCTTACCGAAGACAATACTTTGTGCATTTAGTTCCAAGTTCCAACGCCACCCAATGTAAAACTTGTCAAATACAAGTAGGTCTTCGTAAGGAACTGCGGAGATCATGCACCACTTTCACCTTCGTCGAGGGATACATGAGTAATCTGGTGGGCTCCCTTAGGGGTCTTCCCCTACATCAATATAAATAGTGTGTGGTGGCTATTTGAGGAGGCTTTTTTGGAGCATATAATTTGCAGACTTCATAGAGAAAAGAGAGCACTTGAGAGCATCCGAAGAGCTTATTCCAAGAGCATCCCATTTGCGGTTCAGATCGGATTGTTAACGAAACACATTGATTGCGCACTTGTCAAATTTCCCTAAATACACTTCCCCAAAATATATGTAATTGTGTAGTGACTACGTTGTAAAGCTTGATAAAGAGAGTAAATACAAATTCATCTACATCTACTACAAATCAAATTTTTGTGTTAATACATGTATATATGGATCTTCATGGTGAAAACGTTGGTGACTGCTGGGCTGACAATATGTGTACCTACTTTCTTCATACCACTCGGCAAGTTCTAAGCATTACCTTTACCACGGAGGATATGCTTTTGAAGGACAGGCGACGAGATATTTCCTTATACTATATGGGGTACATCGGCTCTCAGCGGATCGAAAGGATGCAGATCGACTATGGCCCTGCGCTAAGCATCATACCAAGAACCCTTTTGTGAACACCCTCGACATCCTTGTGTATCAGTCGCCAGCTACAAACACCACTATCTCCGGGTTCAACTCTGGTAGTAGTACCCCTCTGGGAAAGATCTGATTGGTGTCGATGATCTTCATATTGAAAGCACTTGTCATGTAATTGACGTCGATGCTTCCAACAATGTGCTACTCGGTCAACCATGGAATCCTGGTAACTTGGCCATCCTCTCCACACTATCAATACCTGAAATCTGTAAAGCATGGGGTGGTCCGAACAGAATTCGCCGACAAATCTCCTTTCAGGGGGGGGAGAGAACTACTTTGTTAATGCAGCTCTCTACTTGGAATTTGAGAAACCCAGGATAGCCGAAGCGGACAGCGGCAACGAGGCCGATACGGAGCCAAAGGATGACTTTTACATCATTTCATGTACAAAAATACTTGTTTTATATCTTGATAACTATGATTATAGTGATGCAGACGGAGTTGTCGTACCAGCAAATAAATGTGAATGGCTCATCAATCAAAAATGATGCTTTCAATTAGAGTCCTGACGAGGGTTCTGATATTGTCAATCAGTCCTCGTCTACCCTATATTGTAAGTCGACACTAAACATGTTTGGCGCTTCAGTATTCCAGGTAGGAACTTACCCAGTTTCAAGGGAAGGTTCCTTATTTGTGGTCTGAACAAACACAGTACTACAAGCTAAAGTAGGCAGGAGGTTTGAATTTCAGCAAAGGACGATTTATGTCATTACGAACGATTATCCTGAGGGCGAGTCTGAGAACGACGATAAAACGAGAAGGGGGTTGTGGTACGTAACCCCACCTGATGACGTAACCCGGCTATCCTATTCATCTGATTCGTCGTTTTGGGAGTCGAATATGAGTGTTGGGTCATTCTTCAAAAGATTGTTCGTTAATATGGCATCCATCAGTCAACAAGGCAACAAAGGTCACCTCTTCGAGCTATTTTAGGTTGAACCGTTGGCACAGGAAATGGACTCCTAATGGAAAATGAGTTTTGAATAGTGAACCACCAACGCGGGTGACGTCGATCACCCTAAGTCTATCTTCATTAGCAAATCTTTGTCAGAAGTTGAGAAACACGAGCTCGGCCTTAATACTGGAATACATTGATGTATTTGTGTGTAGCTATGAAGATATACCCGACCTCGACCAGCGGATTGTCATGTATTGCTTAAATGCTAAGCCAGACGCGAAAGCAGTCAAACAACAACAGCAATGGTTTCGTCCCGACGTCATGGAAGCAATTAAAGGGGAAGTGAAAAACCTCCTTGCATAAGGATTCATTCATGAGGAACACTATCCCGATTGGGTAGCCAATGTGGTCCAGGTCCTCAAAAAAAAATGGAAAGATTCAAGTCTGTATTGACTTCCGCGATATGAATGTGGCTTGCTTGAAAGACGAATTCCTACTACCAATTACAGATGTTATGATTCACAATACATACGGATTCGAGCATATGTCCTTCATGGACGGCTTCTCTAGATACAACCAAATCAAGATGCATCCTGGCAACGAAAAACAGACATTCTGAATACCGTTTAGGGTATACTATTATAGGGTAATGACCCTCGGTTTGAAAATAGTCGATGCGTGGCAACGCGCATACATACTAACCCGCAATGAGCACAAAAAATTTTGTGAACTTCTGCGAAAAACGATGGAGTGCTACGTTGAAAATATTGACGTAAAGAGTCATCACAAGGAGTACATGCATGATCTGAGAAGAGTGTTCAAAATGATGCAAGCACATCAACTAAAATGAACCCTGCGAAGAGTTTTCTAGGGGAATCCAGCAAAAAGATGCTAGGGATATCTAGCAAAAAATTCTATTAATTGTAACTACATCCAAAGAGTTTTACCTTGACCCTGACAAAGTCAAGATAATTGAGAACATGCAGCCACCAAAGAACCTTAAAATGCTCGGGGGCCTTGAAAGAAAGGCTAACATACATCAGAAAATTTATTGTAAAGCTATCTGTCGAAGTCAACCGTTCATTAAGTTGATGAAAAAAGACGTCACGTTCTTGTGGGTGTCATAAATCCTTTGAGGATATCAAGGAGTACTTAATGAAACCTCCAATTCTTGTAGCTCCTGTCACAGGCAAGTCATTCATGCTCCAAGTCCAGACAATGGACCATGCGTTAGGTGCTCTATTAGCGCAGAAGAATGACAGCGTTACGAGCAAGTCATCTATTTACAAAGCAGGATGATGGTTGGAGCCGAACACCAATATAATCTTGTTGAGAAAGAGTGCTTAGCACCACCACCGCCGCCATCTCTCCTCCCCTCCCTCTCCAGGCTCCTCTCCTCCCCTCCCTCTCCTCTTCCTAGCCGTCGCCGCCACCACCACCAGTAGCAGTAGTAGCAGCACCACCACCACCACCTCTCCTCCCTCTCCTCTTCGTAGTCGCCGCTACTGCCACCGCCACCGCCGTCGTCAGGTAAGTGTTGAAAAAAAAATCAAATTTCAAATCGATTTAGGACTTTTTTCCTGTGCGACGAACTGGCCGAACCGGGCGAATTGGTCCGCCTAGACCCGTATAGCGATTTTTCCTGCCGATTTTAGCATTATCGGTCCGTTTGGGCTCCGCCTAGCGCCTAGGCGTCCGAGTTGGCCGATTTTTAGAACATTGATAGTGCGTGATTTAGACAACCCAAGCATGCGGCCTAGAGAACTCCAACCGTGCCACTGCCGCGACGCTAGACGGCACTTCACCAGCAGCGCCACACAAGAAAGCCACAATTTGTGGCCATGCCTGCAAGGCCACAGCGTAGCAATCCTCCAGCAGCGTCACGGGAATACCCTTGACGATTCTCACAAACAAGTGTGCCGCAGCATGGTAATAAGAACTAAAACGAACTAGATAATTCTCCCGCGAAGATGCCCCTAAAAACGAAGCCAGTCTGTTCACACTTCCCCGGATTCTCTTGTGTAGCGATTACGTTGTAAAGTTTAGTGAAAAGTGCAAATATAAATGGATCTACATCTACAAATCAGTTTCTTCTGTTAATACATGTGTGTAGATTTCCATGGAGAACATTTACTTAGGCATGCAACTTGAGCATTGTACTGGTGGTATTTTCGTTCACCAATCGCGTTACACCCGGAAGGTGTTACGTTGGTTTAATATGGACAAAGCAAAACCTTCGAATACACCTATAATCGTTCGTTTTCTAGATGTCAAACAAGACTTGTTTCGTCCTAAGAAAGACGATGATGTGATATTGGAACCTAAAGTTTCATATCAAAGTACAATAGTGTAGTGTCCCAAATTCGTGATACGTATTTAGTGTACGTATACGTGTTTTGGACCCGTATTTTTGTTAATCATGATTAGTTAAATTTGGTTAATTTTGTTTGATTGGTTTAATTGGCTTATGGTTCATCATGGCATTGCATTGGCTTGGTTTGGTTCGGTTTAGTGGGTTTGGCTTGGTTTGGTTTTATGTGGAGAACCACTCCCACCTACCACCACTCCCACCATAAATATCAATCCCACTATCTCTCTTCCATTATTACTCATTACTCATTTCTTCTTCTCCATCTTTACTCTTCACCTACCAGAGAGTGAGTGGAGAGCTTAGGCAAGTGCATCTTGCTTCATGGAGGAAGTCCATTTTTATTGTTCCATTTTCTTTCTCATGTGTTTCTAACCCACTTTAGTACTTGGCATTTTTCATTTCCATGGTTAAATTTTTGTAGATCTGGTTTTGTGGTATTTTCGGTTCCCAGGATTTTTGATCCATCAAACTTGCATATTTTGCTAAGTTGATGATCACATGTTGCAGAGAATATTGTTTGGTCCAAATTTGACCTATAAATTTTGCTGAGCCGCATGGACATTTTTGCACTCAGCCGTATGGCCTACAAATGCAATAGCCAGCATTTATTTTTGCATGCATTATTTAATTCAATGACTAGTCAGCCGCATAAGCATTCAGGAGGCATGAATGCATTACTCTAATAAGTGAGCCACTTATAGCTTAGGAATATTTAGTTAGTGCATTCACTTAAAATATTTTAATGCCTGCTTTTAGTTGATGCATATTAATGCATGTTTGTAATAAATTAATGCATCAGTGCTTTTTGTATGTCTTTTGCATGAGCAAGCATGCAAGCTCACGTAAGGAGCCGCATATGGCTTGCTTCACAATGAGCCGCATATGGAATGTATTAAATGAATGCATTCACAGCCGCATATGGCTTGCTTCACAATGAGCCGCATGTGCTTCAATGAAATGCAATAAATGAATGCATTCACATTGATGCATTCAATGCATCACTATTAATGTTTTCCAGGCATTCTCATGCCTTGGAAACAATGAGCCGCATAGGAATACTTAATATGCATTTAAGTCCCTATTCTCTATGAATTAATGCCCTTTTCATTTAAGTCCCTACTTTATGACTTAATCCTTTTTTTTTTATTTAAGTCCTTACTTTATGGCATGATGCTTTATGTATTTAAGTTCTTGTTCAGCCGCATGAGAATGGGCTAAATGTATGTTTTTGCATTTAAGCCCCTTTAATGCATGTAATACATTTAAGTCCCTAGAATGCATTAAATGCCCTTAAGTCTTTAAGAATGCATTAAATGCACTTAAGTCCTTGAGAATGTCTTTAATGCATTTTATGCATTTGAGTCCATAATGCATGTAATGCTTTTCTCTCTTACTGCAATTTCTCTAGCAAGCCGCATGGGCCATTATTTCTTTATTAATTGTTTGTACTTTCATGCAAGCCAATGTGAGGGTGAGCCGCATGGGTAATTATAGCATTAATAAATGCTTGATGCAGAGCCGCATAGGCTCCCCTCTCCCACTATCTAAAATTTTGGTCACGTGAACCATTAATTAGGTAGCTCACGTGGACCTTTTCTTATTGCATTAATTGTGGGGGGTCCCACATAGCTTCCTTTAGTTGACTTGCTTACTGAAGTGGGAGTTTGCATTTAATGAGGGTCCCACTGTCTTTTGTCTTATTTGATAGTGACCTATTTATTGTTTCCTGGCCGCATGGGGTCCCTCCCACTCTTGGCCGCATGCACAATTGTATGCTAGCCGCATATGGCTTGCTGGCCTTAAATGTTTGACTAATTTCATTTAAATAATTTCGGAGCCGCATGGGTGGCCTCCCACTCTCTTTGACCGCATGTTTGTTCTCCCACTTTTGGACCGCATGGGTCCCACTTTGATTGTTTAAATGTCTTATTTGCGTGAATTGTGGTCCGAATTTCTTCCCACTCCCAACATGAAAGTTGCAGAGTTTCTCCTTGGCTTCAAGTATATATATATTATATTATATTATTATTTTAATTGCTCAAGTTTCTTCCTTCCTTGATAAATGGCATGACTTGATAGTGACCCGCCGTGGTGCACTCCCGACATGACAACTTGACCTGACAAACTTGACATGATAACTTGACATGATAATTCTTGATAGTGGCCCGCAGTGGCGCACTCTTGACATGATAAACCTGACATGATATTCCTTGAAATGCTGTTGCGACGGCTAACACGACATGACAAGATTGAATGACCTGGACACCGTGGGTGATTGTGTTTGTACAAATGAACCCATCTCGTCTTGCATCATGTCCAGGACATGAATCCCTGGTTTCCCACGGTCAAGGATTCATACGGAATATGGCTAGGATTAACGACTAGATTGATCAAGTAGTTCATGGAGAGACTTTCCCAGTTACCTGTTGCCCCTTTGACCCCGGCCTTATATATATATATATATATATATATATATATATATATATATATATACATGGGATTTGTTGCTATCCGTCGAGATGAGCGCACTTCCAGCCCGCCGTCGAGTGTGGTACCTTAAGACACATGTATCTTACTACAGTGTGTCTGCTATATCATGCTATCTTTTTCCTTTTCTTTGCTGGGGTCACTCAGGTATCAGCAGGCGGGTAACTGGATTTGGAAGAATCTCGCTGCATCTTGCTAGTAACTAGGCCTGTGATAACCCTAGTTAGTTAAAGTATCAAGCCGTACTTATTGCTTGGCCGTGAAATGTTGGATGGGAATTGCCAGTCTATTCTTGTCTTGATTCTGTACATGATTGTTACATGTCCTGATTTCTCATTTTATCTTGCCGATAAATGGTGGGAGAAACCAAGTTCTGTTCAGACGAAGGGTTACAACCCCGGTCCTTGTTTGGTTTACGGGTTGTAACCTGCTTATCTGAATAGTCCCATGGTTATCTCATCGTATATCACCCGTCATGCTTTTTCCTTAATTACTGTCTTTTATTTTGTAATTATACTCTTGTGCTAATTTGCTGGTTTTAGTTCCTAAGTGAAGCCTCCTTTGTGGCACTTGCTCTTTCTGGGGTCTGACCCAGCTGGTTTTGTATGGCCAGATACCAGAGCAGCTCCAGAGGATCTACCGAATCTCCAGCCACATGGTGACCACTAGACGGAATCCTGGCAACGAGTGGATTATTTTTGGCTCTCCCACTTTATTGTAAAATTATTCTTTTGAGGCATTTAGCCGCCGAGCAAGTGTTAGCTCGTGTACATTTTACTTACTGTCTGCCTGCGGGCTGTAACATGATTGGCAACCTAGGGTTGATCATGTATGACTAAACTCTTGCTAGTCCTCACATTTTGTAACGACTAGCTTCATGATCAGCTGAATATGTAATGTTTGGGACGCCTTACTATTGTATATTTGGTGATCTTACATCTTGTAACATCCACTTACTTGCTTGTGATTGAGACACTAGGCTTGTTATTGTCACGCCCCGATTTCGTCGAATCGATAGTCGTCCCCCGGACGTGATGCCGTGCGAACCTAAATTGCGATCGCACAAGGCCTAGTCATAAGGTAATCCGAGACACGAGATCTAAGAGAGTACGCAGACAAATTGATATACACAATAAGTAAAGAGAACTTGATCTTTATTGATAATGAACATCTTTTACAGACTCCGATACAAGACTCTTTGCCGCGCGGGCTACAACATGACTCGATTACAAAAGAGTGCCGATGAGATAGCCGTTCCATACATTGCACACATCCCTCAGTATACACAAGTACTCCATTGACCTGGAAGGGAGGGACGCTGAGTCATTTCCTTTGGACTGTCGAGAGCCTTCAAAAGTGGAGTCGCAGAGTAAGTCTTCGACACACGGCCGAAGCTTCAAAAGTCACGAACGCCGCCGAGCTAGCTGGTGCGTCCTTCCTGGTTCGCGGGACCTGCAAAGAGCGAGTATCAGCACGAAACACATGTACTGGCGAATGGCTAATTAAATCCAAGCTCTGCATTTGATTCAAGAAGTTTCGTAAACATGTTAGCTAGCTATTTCAATGATCTTTCTAACCATCCTGTTCGATTTGCATGTTAACATGTTTTGAGGCAAGCATATGAACTTGTATATCATTAAGCAATTATCATATTCATCCCGTGCCCCGTGCACCTGTTAAGCAGTGAAAAGGGGTATAAAGGCCACTGGCAATGTCAAGCCATCGCGGACTATAGCATTTGGTTAGACGACGCCCCTTTCGCGTCGGGTAGCTAGCCCTGTACGAAAGTGCCCGCATAACTCGCGCCGATGAAGGGTTGGCGCTGCTACACTCGTTCCTCCCGGGCCGAATCGGTCCCTTGGCCTAGGCAACCGTTCGAGGAAACTTCACCTTGTCGACAAGTTGTCCAATGACCGTTTTCCTTTGGACTTAGTTGATTTGCTTACTTAGCCGTATCGTTGCGATAAACGTTAATCGATTCATTCATTGTTTGCATAGGCTAAGTGGATTTGTATAAGAAAGCGCATTTTCTATTTTCAAAACCGGCAGTTTGATAGCAGGTGTTTCGTGAAGAATCGTGCCATGATTTCTTTGATTCCACACTATTATGATAAGCATTCATTTACTTCACATGTTGAGTTTGAAATAGAGGGACGAGACGAAGGAAGTTAGCCACTCGCCTTAGCCTTGCTTCAAGCGAGCGACCGGTTGGCTGCGGTGACGTCGCCTACGCGATCACCTGCAATCGCATAAGCAACTGATTAGAACACTGTATAATTCAAGGATATTCGATATGAATGCGAAGCTCGAAAACGCATCACGAAAACCCATCAAAAACATTCACGAAAACGCATTCACGAAAGCCAAAGCCAAAGCCAAATCAAGTGCGGCATGAAAACCAGAGCAACGGGAGGTCTCTCCCGACTCAGCCGCAGAGCCAATCCTCGAGGCGCAACCCGCTGAATATGGGACTTGGTTCCGAAGAAGACATTCCATAACGAGGAATGGATCTTAATTTAACCGTTCCCGTTCGATCGACTCGGTTGATCCCGACCTATCGGTCCCGACCAAATCGATAGCGACAGTGTTCCTTTCTCGCGCACCCCGTGGACGGAGACGGGGCACGATGTAGGGACGGGGCACTACACCATAACCAACTAATAAAAAGTTTCGTCCTCGAAACTTAAAGATGGAACCTACCTCTACGAAAACAATGAAGGAAATTTATCCTTCATCTCCGATTCAAGCTCCCACGTCGACTCTTCGACCGAGTGGTTCTTCCAGAGGACGCGGACGAGAGGGATCGCTCGATTTCGCAGCAACTTATCCTTGCGTTCTAAGATTTGAACTGGCTCTTCGACGTAGGATAAGTCTGACTTTAGCTCCAGCTGGCCAAAATCTACCACGTGGCTAGGGTCGTGCACGTACTTCCGCAACTGAGAGACGTGGAAGACGTTGTGTACACCATCAAGCGCCGACGGTAGGGCAATTTTGTAGGCCACTGGCGTGACCCGTTCAAGTATTTCGAACGGCCCAACGAATCTCGGACTCAACTTTCCTTTCGCGCCGAACCGAGTAACTCCCCGCATGGGCGACACTTTGAGAAATACGTGATCGCCTACTAGAAACTCGAGCGGTCGACGATGAATGTCTGCATAGCTTTTCTGACGACTCTGTGCGGTCTTTAATCTTTCCCGGATGAGCTTGACCTTTTCCACAGTCTGTTCCACCAGCTCCGGACCGAGTATCTGCCGTTCCCCGACTTCATCCCAGCAAATGGGCGATCTGCACTTCCGGCCGTACAAAGCTTCATACGGCGCCATTTGGATGCTGGATTGGTAGCTATTGTTGTATGCAAATTCCGCCAGCGGTAGGTGGACGTCCCAACTTGATTTGAAGTCAATTGCGCAGAGCCGTAGCATGTCTTCGAGAATCTGGTTGACGCGCTCCGTTTGGCCGTCGGTCTGAGGATGGTAAGCTGAGCTGAACTGCAACTTGGTTCCCAGCGCCGACTGAAGGCTACTCCAGAATCGCGACATGAATCGTGAATCCCAATCAGAGACGATGGATACTGGAACTCCGTGCAGCCGAACTATCTCGTCAAGATAAATCTGCGCCAGGCGATCAACGCTCCAAGTAACTTTGATGGCGATAAAGTGCGCTGACTTGGTTAATCGATCGACGATGACCCAGATGGCGTCGTTCCCCCGTGGTGTCTTCGGCAGGCCAACAATAAAATCCATAGTGACATGATCCCATTTCCACTCGGGAATAGCGAGGTTCTGCATCTCCCCGCCCTGTCGCTGATGCTCAGCTTTCACCTGCTGACAGGCCATGCATTGCGACACGAAGAGCGCCACATCTCTCTTCATCCCGTGCCACCAAAAGGTCGTGCGGAGGTCCTTATACATCTTGGTACTGCCTGGATGCAAAGTGTATTTCGCATAGTGCGCCTCCGACAGGATCTCCTTTCTGAGTTCTGAATCGTCCGGAACGCATAGCCTACCCTTCAATCGAAGCACGCCGGTTTCGTCTTCCGCAAAGTCGGTCGTCCTGCCTGTCGAAATTAGCTCTCGCACTTTCTTCAGGTACGGATCGTTCGTCTGAGCGGTCTTGATCTTTTCAAGCAAGCTCGGCTCTAACTGCAACTTTGCCAACTGCACATTCCGGAATCTGACTCGGAGCTCGATGCCCATCTCTTCTAGGTCGCGTAGCAATCTGGGGTCGATGGATAACGAGGCAATGTACTTCCGACACAAAGCGTCTGCCACAACATTTCCCTTTCCCGGCGTATAGTCGATAGTCAAGTCGTAGTCCTTGATCAGTTCAAGCCAGCGCCTCTGCCGCAAGTTCAGTTCCCTCTGCGTGAATAGATACTTGAGGCTCTTGTGATCGGTATAGATCGTGCACGCCACGCCATAAAGGTAGTGACGCCACAATTTCAACGCGAACACAATCGCCGCTAACTCCAGGTCGTGCGTGGGATAATTATTCTCGTGCGGCTTTAGCTGTCGGGAAACAAATGTGAATTCTGGCTTAGCAGCGTCGCATTCCTCGGACACATCATTTCGGCTGAAGGCATCGCGGTCGACCCAAAGAAAGTTGAAGCCGTCGTTGATTGGAAGCGGCCAACGTCCGTCAGCGAGATTCGAAGTTTCCTTGGCTTAGCGGGATACTATCGACGCTTCGTGAAAGACTTCGCGAAGATCGCATCGCCTCTGACTCGCCTCACCCAGAAAGGAGTCGCCTTCGAATGGTCAGACGATTGTGAAGCTTCATTCCAAGAATTAAAGCAACGGCTCGTCTCGGCCCCGATACTCGCACTTCCAGAAGGGACTGAGGGTTTCCAGATATTCAGCGATGCGTCCGACCAGGGCTTGGGGTGCGAGAAAGGAACACTGTCGCTACCAGGATTTGGTCGGGACCGATAGGTCGGGATCAACCAAGTCGATCGAACGGGAACGGTTGAATTAAGATCCATTCCTCGTTATGGAATGTCTTCTTCGGAACCAAGTCCCATATTCAGCGGGTTGCGCCTCGAGGATTGGCTCTGCGGCTGAGTCGGGAGAGACCTCCCGTTGCTCTGGTTTTCATGCCGCACTTGATTTGGCTTTGGCTTTGGCTTTCGTGAATGCATTTTCGTGAATGTTTTTGATGGGTTTTCGTGATGCGTTTTCGAGCTTCGCATTCATATCGAATATCCTTGAATTATACAGTGTTCTAATCAGTTGCTTATGCGATTGCAGGGGATCGCGTAGGCGACGTCAGCGCAGCCAACCGGTCGCTCGCTTGAAGCAAGGCTAAGGCGAGTGGCTAACTTCCTTCGTCTCGTCCCTCTATTTCAAACTCAACATGTGAAGTAAATGAATGCTTATCATAATAGTGTAGAATCAAAGAAATCATGGCACGATTCTTCACGAAACACCTGCTATCAAACTGCCGGTTTTGAAAATAGAAAATGCGCTTTCTTATACAAATCCACTTAGCCTATGCAAACAATGAATGAATCGATTAACGTTTATCGCAACGATACGGCTAAGCAAATCAACTAAGTCCAAAGGAAAACGGTCATTGGACAACTTGTCGACAAGGTGAAGTTTCCTCGAACGGTTGCCTAGGCCAAGGGACCGATTCGGCCCGGGAGGAACGAGTGTAGCAGCGCCAACCCTTCATCGGCGCGAGTTATGCGGGCACTTTCGTACAGGGCTAGCTACCCGACGCGAAAGGGGCGTCGTCTAACCAAATGCTATAGTCCGCGATGGCTTGACATTGCCAGTGGCCTTTATACCCCTTTTCACTGCTTAACAGGTGCACGGGGCACGGGATGAATATGATAATTGCCTAATGATATACAAGTTCATATGCTTGCCTCAAAACATGTTAACATGCAAATCGAACAGGATGGTTAGAAAGATCATTGAAATAGCTAGCTAACATGTTTACGAAACTTCTTGAATCAAATACAGAGCTTGGATTTAATTAGCCATTCGCCAGTACATGTGTTTCGTGCTGATCCTCGCTCTTTGCAGGTCCCGCGAACCAGGAAGGACGCACCAGCTAGCTCGGCGGCGTTCGTGACTTTTGAAGCTTCGGCCGTGTGTCGAAGACTTACTCTGCGACTCCACTTTTGAAGGCTCTCGACAGTCCAAAGGAAATGACTCAGCGTCCCTCCCTTCCAGGTCAATGGAGTACTTGTGTATACTGAGGGATGTGTGCAATGTATGGAACGGCTATCTCATCGGCACTCTTTTGTAATCGAGTCATGTTGTAGCCCGCGCGGCAAAGAGTCTTGTATCGGAGTCTGTAAAAGATGTTCATTATCAATAAAGATCAAGTTCCCTTTACTTATTGTGTATATCAATTTGTCTGCGTACTCTCTTAGATCTCGTGTCTCGGATTACCTTATGACTAGGCCTTGTGCGATCGCAATTTAGGTTCGCACGGCATCACGTCCGGGGGACGACTATCGATTCGACGGAATCGGGGCGTGACAGTTATTGACCTTAAGAGACTGATGGCTTGTAGATAAACCCTCATATATCTAGACAGCCGTGACCGTATAGTGGAGTGGATCCCATTTCATTATACGTAGCTGGCTATGTCTGCCCCCGCTCTCCAGTATTCTGGTTTTGGGGCGTGACATGGTTTAAGTGGTGGCCCATGCAGATCTTGTAAATCAAGATATGTGAGGGTTTACCAAATAGATGTCTCAATCAGTACTCGCCCTTGATCTCCGCTCGTATCCTCTTGATCCCTGAGATTCTCGACCTGATCACTTGTTTGTAATCCTTGATCTATCCTGGTCCTTCCTTATTGTTCCCTATGTCGTCTTCTTCAGCGGCATTGTTCCTGGACCTGCCGATCAGCAAGGCGGAGCACCTCCCGTGGACCAGCAGCAACCTGGGGATCAGGCCCGGCACTTAGAAGCACCCTCCCGGGTCATGCCTCACGGAGATCCAGAACCCCCGGTTCAGCCAGCCCAGCCCGCAAGGCAGGATGATGAAGCCTTGGTTGGACTTATCAGGGAGTTGCTTGCATCGCAGGATCCTCGAGGAAACACTTTGCGTCAGGCGATGGCAGATGCTCTGGGCAGAGGTGGACATCATGGGAACAGTGCAGCGAACAGTGACAGGACCGGAGGTCGAAAGCGATCTCGCGGCCAGATGAACCAGTCGTCAGCCCCAGCCCCGACAGCTAGGGCTTTGATCATTGGAGCTCCGAGAAGGACAGCTTCGGTTACGTCGGTTCAACATTCAACCCCGACGTATTCTCAGCAGCAGAAGCAGTCTTCCACAGTGGGCTGCTCTCATTGTGGGAAGCCTGAACATGTTGTTTCAGAATGTCGCAAGGCTCGAGGATTGTGTTTGCTATGTGGAGCGCCGGACCACAAGGTAAGGTCCTGCCCGTTCAGGACTGACTCATCACCAGCCATGATCAGTTCATCGGTTAGGGAACCAGCCCCAGTACCAGTCCAGCAGCAGTTTCCATCCCCGAGGCCGTTGCCGACGCAGACCCAAGCTTTTCGACAGCAAAGACCTCAGCAGTATGCCCAGGCGCAAGTTCAGTATAGGCAGAGAAGATTCCAGCAGCAGGGACCTCAGCAGTTTGCTCTAGCCCAGGCTCAGGTCCAGAATCGGCAGAGAGGTATCTGCATCATATTGTCTTGCTTTCCTGCCGTCATTATGCGGGGTACACGATGTATTTCCTGTATCCTAAATGCGACGGTATGTTCCGGACCCGAGCCATATCCTAGATCATTCGAAAATGGTTATTGGTACCAACCTTTTTCGTATGAGGAGAGGCCCGTGTCCATGTTTGACCGAAGAGATAGACCCTCAAGAGCCAGGCTATCTGTTTAGTCTGTGTTGCTTGAGTTTATCCCTCTTTGGGAGAGTCAAACTCCCGCGTGAGGATGATATCCGATCGCGTTATCCCGGCTAGTTTGGCTCGTAAGGCGTAATATCTTCCTTGTGCCTTACGCTTCGAATCCTTGCTTGCATGAATGACTGTATGATTGGTTGGTAGTTATAGATTGTTTGTGATAGTGTAGCTTGTCCTTACATCTCTAGCCTCTTGATTAAATTCCAAGGACGGAATTCTTTTAAGGTGGGTAGGATGTAGTGTCCCAAATTCGTGATACGTATTTAGTGTACGTATACGTGTTTTGGACCCCTATTTTTGTTAATCATGATTAGTTAAATTTGGTTAATTTTGTTTGATTGGTTTAATTGGCTTATGGTTCATCATGGCATTGCATTGGCTTGGTTTGGTTCGGTTTAGTGGGTTTGGCTTGGTTTGGTTTTATGTGGAGAACCACTCCCACCTACCACCACTCCCACCATAAATATCAATCCCACTATCTCTCTTCCATTATTACTCATTACTCATTTCTTCTTCTCCATCTTTACTCTTCACCTACCAGAGAGTGAGTGGAGAGCTTAGGCAAGTGCATCTTGCTTCATGGAGGAAGTCCATTTTTATTGTTCCATTTTCTTTCTCATGTGTTTCTAACCCACTTTAGTACTTGGCATTTTTCATTTCCATGGTTAAATTTTTGTAGATCTGATTTTGTGGTATTTTCGGTTCCCAGGATTTTTGATCCATCAAACTTGCATATTTTGCTAAGTTGATGATCCCATGTTGCAGAGAATATTGTTTGGTCCAAATTTGACCTATAAATTTTGCTGAGCCGCATGGACATTTTTGCACTCAGCCGTATAGCCTACAAATGCAATAGCCAGCATTTATTTTTGCATGCATTATTTAATTCAATGACTAGTCAGCCGCATAAGCATTCAGGAGGCATGAATGCATTACTCTAATAAGTGAGCCACTTATAGCTTAGGAATATTTAGTTAGTGCATTCCCTTAAAATATTTTAATGCCTGCTTTTAGTTGATGCATATTAATGCATGTTTGTAATAAATTAATGCATCAGTGCTTTTTGTATGTCTTTTGCATAAGCAAGCATGCAAGCTCACGTAAGGAGCCGCATATAGCTTGCTTCACAATGAGCCGCATATGGAATGTATTAAATGAATGCATTCACAGCCGCATATGGCTTGCTTCACAATGAGCCGCATGTGCTTCAATGAAATGCAATAAATGAATGCATTCACATTGATGCATTCAATGCATCACTATTAATGTTTTCCAGGCATTCTCATGCCTTGGAAACAATGAGCCGCATAGGAATACTTAATATGCATTTAAGTCCCTATTCTCTATGAATTAATGCCCTTTTCATTTAAGTCCCTACTTTATGACTTAATCCTTTTTTTTTTTATTTAAGTCCTTACTTTATGGCATGATGCTTTATGTATTTAAGTTCTTGTTCAGCCGCATGAGAATGGGCTAAATGTATGTTTTTGCATTTAAGCCCCTTTAATGCATGTAATACATTTAAGTCCCTAGAATGCATTAAATGCCCTTAAGTCTTTAAGAATGCATTAAATGCACTTAAGTCCTTGAGAATGTCTTTAATGCATTTTATGCATTTGAGTCCATAATGCATGTAATGCCTTTCTCTCTTACTGCAATTTCTCTAGCAAGCCGCATGACTATTATTTCTTTATTAATTGTTTGTACTTTCATGCAAGCCAATGTGAGGGTGAGCCGCATGGGTAATTATAGCATTAATAAATGCTTGATGCAGAGCCGCATAGGCTCCCCTCTCCCACTATCTAAAATTTTGGTCACGTGAACCATTAATTAGGTAGCTCACGTGGACCTTTTCTTATTGCATTAATTGTGGGGGGTCCCACATAGCTTCCTTTAGTTGACTTGCTTACTGAAGTGGGAGTTTGCATTTAATGAAGGTCCCACTGTCTTTTGTCTTATTTGATAGTGACCTATTTATTGTTTCCTGGCCGCATGGGGTCCCTCCCACTCTTGGCCGCATGCACAATTGTATGCTAGCCGCATATGGCTTGCTGGCCCTAAATGTTTGACTAATTTCATTTAAATAATTTCGGAGCCGCATGGGTGGCCTCCCACTCTCTTTGACCGCATGTTTGTTCTCCCACTTTTGGACCGCATGGGTCCCACTTTGATTGTTTAAATGTCTTATTTGCGTGAATTGTGGTCCGAATTTCTTCCACTCCCAACATGAAAGTTGCAGAGTTTCTCCTTGGCTTCAAGTATATATATATATTATATTATATTATTATTTTAATTGCTCAAGTTTCTTCCTTCCTTGATAAATGGCATGACTTGATAGTGACCCGCCGTGGTGCACTCCCGACATGACAACTTGACCTGACAAACTTGACATGATAACTTGACATGATAATTCTTGATAGTGGCCCGCCATGGCGCACTCTTGACATGATAAACCTGACATGATATTCCTTGAAATGCTGTTGCGACGGCTAACACGACATGACAAGATTGAATGACCTGGACACCGTGGGTGATTGTGTTTGTACAAATGAACCCGTCTCGTCTTGCATCATGTCTAGGACATGAATCCCTGGTTTCCCACGGTCATGGATTCATACGGAATATGGCTAGGATTAATGACTAGATTGATCAAGTAGTTCATGGAGAGACTTTCCCAGTTACCTGTTGCCCCTTTGACCCCGGCCTTATATATATATATATATATATATACATGGGATTTGTTGCTATCCGTCGAGATGAGCGCACTTCCAGCCCGCCGTCGAGTGTGGTACCTTAGGACACATGTATCTTACTACAGTGTGTCTGCTATATCATGTTATCTTTTTCCTTTTCTTTGCTGGGGTCACTCAGGTAGCAGCAGGCGGGTAACTGGACTTGGAAGAATCTCGCTGCATCTTGCTAGTAACTAGGCCTGTGATAACCCTAGTTAGTTAAAGTATCAAGTCGTACTTATTGCTTGGCCGTAAAATGTTGGATGGGAATTGCCAGTCTATTCTTGTCTTGATTCTGTACATGATTGTTACATGTCCTGATTTCTCATTTTATCTTGCCGATAAATGGTGGAAGAAACCAAGTTCTGTTCAGACGAAGGGTTACAACCCCGGTCCTTGTTTGGTTTACGGGTTGTAACGTGCTTATCTGAATAGTCCCATGGTTATCTCATCGTATATCACCCGTCATGCTTTTTCCTTAATTACTGTCTTTTATTTTGTAATTATACTCTTGTGCTAATTTGCTGGTTTTAGTTCCTAAGTGAAGCCTCCTTTGTGGCACTTGCTCTTTCTGGGGTCTGACCCAGCTGGTTTTGTATGGCCAGATACCAGAGCAGCTCCAGAGGATCTACCGAATCTCCAGCCACATGGTGACCACTAGACGGAATCCTGGCAACGAGTGGGTTATTTTTGGCTCTCCCACTTTATTGTAAAATTATTCTTTTGAGGCGTTTAGCCGCCGAGCAAGTGTTAGCTCGTGTACATTTTACTTACTGTCTGCCTACGGGCTGTAACATGATTGGCAACCTAGGGTTGATCATGTATGACTAAACTCTTGCTAGTCCTCACATTTTGTAACGACTAGCTTCATGATCAGCTGAATATGTAATGTTTGGGACGCCTTACTATTGTATATTTGGTGATCTTACATCTTGTAACATCCACTTACTTGCTTGTGATTGAGACACTAGGCTTGTTATTGACCTTAAGAGACTGATGGCTTGTAGATCAACCCTCATATATCTAGACAGCCGTGACCGTATAGTGGAGTGGATCCCATTTCATTATACGTAGCTGGCTATGTCTGCCCCCGCTCTCCAGTATTCTGGTTCTGGGACGTGACAAATAGGTACATTATTGTACTTAGCTCAATGCATTAGACCAAACATCCCATTTGTTGTGAATCTCTTGGATATATTTAGCTACGCCAATACGTTGTCGTTCGAATGGCATTAAAGACATCTTTCGTTACCTTAAAAGTACTATGGACATGGGCTTATTCTATCCCTACGCATCTCAGAATGGATCAAACCCCCTTGATCCTTGGAATGATGCACGTCTTTTTGGTTATGCAGATGTCGATTATTTTTCTGACCTGCACAAGACAATATCCTAAAGTAGCTATGACTTTGCTCAACAATCATGGTAGTCAAAGGCACGCCTCGCAGAAAGGCACAACAGCTGCACCTCGCACCTCACTAGGCGAGGCACCTTTCTCAGGACGCACCCAGAGTGAGCCTAAGGCGCGCCTTTCAGCAAGGTGCAACCTAGAAAAGGCGCACCTAGGCGCGTCTTATGGTTTTCTTTATGTATATACAACAAAATTGGAGACATAGAAATAATATTTTTCTTATACAAGTGGGAGGGAGATAGTCATTTCCATGATTGTCAAAGTTGGTTACAGTTGAACTAGAAAAACTAAAATTTGCTAAAAACATAGTAGGGATAATACAAACTCTTGTTAGTTATGTTAACTGCTACTGCTATTACTGCTCTGCTAGTTCACTTGGTTGTCTTAACATGTTTTTGTTGCTTTTAATATGTTATTTGGTTTTATTTCTTACATTACTAATTTATGTATGTATATTTTTACTATTTATTATTTTTGTGCTTCGCTACACTAGGGCGCGCCTTAAGTGCGTCTTGCGCCTCAGGCAATATGGACCCTTTGTACCTCGAGTGCACCTTGCGCCTTTGACTACCTTGACAGCAATATCATGCAAGTCTACCAAGCAAACACTAATCGCTACTTCTTTAAATCATGTTGAGTTTGTCGCCCTTCATGACGCCACTCGGGAGTGCATTTGGTTGTGAGCTGTTATTAAGCCTATTCGAACTACAAGTGGTTTCTCATCCTTCAATGATGTTCTAACAACAATCTATGAAGACAATATTGTATGTATTGGCCAGATATCGGAGAAGACAACTCCAAGCATACGCCAAAGTTTTTCTTCTCTCATTAAAAGATAGCATCAAAAGATTAAAATCAGGAAAATCAAATCCCATGATATCTTCGTTGACTTGTTCGCAAAGTCTCTACCAATGTTCACTTTTCATAAGTTCATTTGTGGTATCATATTGGGACAACTCTCTGATTTACAACACTTGTAGTTTTGGAATAAATGTCAAAATCAGAGAGAGTATCAGTTGACATTAATGTACTCTTTTTCCTTTGGATTATTTTTTACTGAATTTTTGGCATCCTAAGAAGGTTTTAACAAGGAACCCATATCGAAATGGTTATATCTCTAGATATTTTCATCTACTGAAGATGTATCGACATCGACTCACATTTTTCCTTCAATTACGCTTATTTTCTAGTGGGTTTCCGAATCAAAGTTTTTGTGGAGTGCATCTACACATGTATGTACCAATGAACTCGCGTTGATCATCCCTGAAGACTGAAGCTCATCATTCTTGAAAACCGATACTAATTGTTTTATTAAATTGTGCGCACTCAAAGGGGGAGTGTTACAGTTGTAACTGGCGATTGAGTGGCTGAGTCGTGCTCGTTTATAGGGATCATTATCCCTTGTTTTTGCAACCGCTCTTTGATAATCGGTCATGTAAGAGCCTTATGGCTTTGTATATAATACTAGAAATATCACATTCTAAGGTTACTTGCTCATATTTAGAGATTGCTCTCTTTTCTTTCTCGTTTTCTCTATTCAGAATTAGCCGTTTTCCGACAACAACATATTGACAACTTTTGGATTTCTATAAAAATTATTTGTGATTAATTGATAATACTTAACTGTTCACAACTTCACATATATTTAAAAGCTTTCGCATCCAATTTTTCCCAAATCCCAAAATTCATATTTTTCATATTGATCTTAATTTTTCTTGGACTTTGTCTTACGTCAAATGGAATGATACGGGACCATCCATAGACTCGAACCCGAGTTCGATTCATAGATCGGATTGATATTATTTTCGTAGATTTAGTTTACATTTTTGTTTCTTAGGATTAACATAAATAAGGAGAATTTTATCAAGTTAAGTTGGTTACAGATTTTAATTATCTTAGGAATAGGGCTTAAGAGAATGACTTTATCGTCTAATTTCTTGAGAGTCTATAAATAGTTTGTAAGTTCAGAAATTATACACTAAAAAATTGAAGATTTAATTGAGAGAAATCTACTTTCGAGTTTGTATGATACGATGCCAAAAATTCTAAACATGATCTATCTTGTTTTCTTCTCCAACTCCGACGTCGTCGCCTAGTTGGATCTCGAGAACAAAAGTTCAGCACTGAGATCCAACGCCACTCACACCTTATTCCAAAATTGGGTATTTTAATTAATTACAACTCAATTATTATTTTTTGCATTAATATTAAATTTATTTGTGATAAATTAATTCTAGTTAATTGTTCACATATCTTTAAAAACTTTTGTGCCCATTTTTTCTCAAATCCCTAAATTCCTAATTTTTACAGTAATCTTATTTTCTCTTGGTCTTTGTCTCGCGTCAAATTGGTATAAGAGTTATGGTTCAAAAATATTTTTATACGTACGTAAGACCTATAAAAATGTCTACACAAAATTTCTCGCAACAAATTTGTGCAATAATCAATGTTGAATTTGACAAGATAAATAATTTATTCACCGAAATGTCAACTGATATGAAAGGTTGTTCAATGAATTTCTCAACCATATCATATATCCTTGGAAAATCCAGAACCTACTAAGCATGTCATATTTGAGTCAACAGTTAGATCAGTTAGATCCGCGTCTGAGTGTAGGTCTAGGTTTAAACATTAATAAATTTTAACTTTTATATATCATTATTGGGAGAATTAATAAGGTTATTAGATCAATAAATTTAAAGAACCTATTATGTCTTTAAATATTTTGAACTTGTCCTAATAATCAGACTCGCAAAACAATTTATATAATATTTTTGTTTCAAATAATTGTAATAATTTGCAGGAAATAATGATTAATTATAGGGATAATCATTTTGCACAACGAACTATTTTGCTACACTTGCCCCTACATTATGACGCATTGAGATAACCATCATTTTTTGGGGGTATTTGATGCGAAGTCCCTAGTGGATATCATGCTTCCTCCTCCACGACCTCTAGTACCGTCATGAGAGTTTATCTTCTTTTCAGGAACCTCACTAGCCTGCCGAAATGGAGGCCTCCACCATAACCAATTTGGAACACATCCCCAGGAGCATACTGTCGGACTTCACACTTACATCATTCACCGGGAAGTGAATTTTTTTCAAATCTAAGGAGAATGATACGGAGACTGCCCATAGAGCTGGAGCCGAGTCTAATTCATAGATCGGATTGATATTATTTTCTTAGATTTTTCAGATTATATTTTTTTCCTTAGGATTAACCTAAATTTTATCAATTTGAGTTGGTTAAGGATTTTAAATATCTTAGGGATAAGCCTTCAGAGATATGCTTAATATTCTTTTACTTTCTTGACAGTCTATACATAGTATGTAAGTTCATAAATTACTCAATGAAAAAATTGAAGAATTAATTGAGAGAAATCTACTCTCGAGTTTGTACGGTACGGTACCAAAATTCTAGGGTGGATCTATCTTGTCTTCTTCTCCACCTCCAACGCCATCGCCTAGTCAGGTCTCGAAAATAAAAGCCCAGCAGCGAGATCCGACAACACCCATACGCCATTCCAAAATCGGATATATCCATTAATTACAACTCATTGTTATTTTTGCATTTATAATTAAAAAAATTGTGATAAGCTGATACTAGTTAATTGTTCATAGATCATTAAAAGTTTTTGTGCACAATTTTTCCCAAATTCCTATTTTTCATATAAATCTTATTTTCTGTTAGGTTTTTGTCCCTAGTCATGGTGTCAATAAAAGGTTTGACATATACAACCAGATTAATGGCATCCTTTTTAGTGATTTATACTTGAGATAGAGATTAGAGACTAGCACGAAGTATACATAGAAGGATAAGCAAAAATGAAGACCTTGATGTTTTCGCACGAAGATATGCAATTTGTAATGTACATATGTACAAATTCTGTCGGGAGCTCAACAGCTGTAGTGAGCCTATTTACAACTTCCATGGAATGTAGGCTCATGTCCATATTCACGAGAACTGTAAAATACCTGCAACAGCAAATTGAAGCATAAAAATTTAGAATGTCATGTCATGCAACTATAATTTAGGGAAAAAAGAGAGCATACTCCGCAATTTCTGCAGAATTCATCAACTTTATGAGAATTTCAACAGCAATAAGAGGGTTGTTTTCAACTAGTTCCTGTAACAAGATGGCACCTGTTTAGAATCTTTAGATTTCACGATATCAAAGAATAGTTCAATTTGTTTGATAACTGAGGCAACATACTGGTAGCTTTCGTGGAGTAATCCCACAATGATAAACAAGCTTCGGATCATTGGCAAGTTCTACCAAGACTTGCTGCAACAAGCAGAAAGAAAACAATCACTGTTTCACACCCTTAAGTAATAAAGTTCCTAATAAGTAAGAAACAAGATATGCACATATTTAACATGCAGAAACTGTTGGAACAAATCAAACTAAAGAAGACTTCTAACTAAAGAACATGTATGCAATATCTGGTACCCACCCAAAATTCATCATTTACCCAATTTGGCAATACCTGGGTACAAGCCAAAAACATACAAACAAAAAACCTGGAAAATCTGATAAATAATTTCAACTGCTCACAATCAAATTAGTCCAAATTTTGTTTCATCCAATTCTAAAGCCAATATGAAGATCTATCTCAGATTCTTCTCGACTTGAAATATTTCTTTAAGTTCGACAATTGTGAGGTTGTAGCAAGAAGAAAACCTCTTGTTGGGCAGGAGTAAGTGGAGCTTTCAAGGCTTTCGTTATCAAATCTCTCACAGCAGCTCCGCGACTAGTATCAGCACACATGCCATGATCCCATAATAATTCATGGTTATTGTCAGGGTTGAGCCACATAAGCTGGCAACAGATCACGAAAGGATTATAGATAAATAATTATTAGTCTAGCAATAATTCTTTGCTGGTTAATCTCTAAGTAACACTTGCCTCGCCATCAAGTATTGGGAGCATTGGTGGACGTGGCCTTATCCATTGAGGGCTTAATCCTTCCAAAGATGAGTTCTGAAGCAATCCAATTACAGCTGCACCCCTATCCCCAGACCCTATTCTTGGTTTTGCTCCTTCTGGTGCAGATTTAAGCCTGCCAAACAATGTTATAATCAACATGAGAATTTAATCAAATGTTATGAAAGGCATATACTGATGTTCAGTATCAGGATTCGTCAATTTGACATACTCAAAAGAATTCAAATCATAACCAGGAGGTACATCTGGGTCCGGTATAACATTTTTTACAGCTGCAGCTCTGATAATGCTACTATAGTCGTCTTCATGTACTCCATTGCCATGTTGCTTCTGTAACTGTTCGCGCTGCAATAAAACCTGAACCACCAAACAGTGAATTATTAAAAAGAAATGAAAGAGGACAAAAAGAAGACATACTAAATTGAGCATGCCCATTTCTTGAATCTTCATGGTAACTCAAAATGTATAAACTCACATGTGAGGATGAATCAAATCCTTTCATGTAATCTACAGCTGTCAGCTTGAGAACCTATTTTCAAAAAAAGAAGAAAAAACAAATCAAGAAATTGAAAAGATTGTAAGTTATTTATCGGAAAAAAATTATAGGCATGAAGGAGAACATGATTAGATCTAGGGCTGCAAACGAACAGAGCAGCTCACAAGCTCGGCTCGACTCAATTTCCTTAATGGGCAGAGCTTGAACAAAAATATTGAGCTTGATTCCCTTAACGAGCCGAGCTTGAACATGGGAAGCTCGGCTTGAGTGCTCGTGAACAAGCTTGACTCGACTCAAAGAGTACTTAGCTCGACTCGACTCAAAGAGTACTTAGCTCGACTCGGCTCGGTTATGACTCGACTCAGTTATAGCTCGGCCCAGGTCGGTAGAACTTGAGTCGGTTACATTTTGACTCTTTGAGCTTATTTTCCATGGGCCAAACAATAATCCATATATCTTTAGCCCACAACCAGCATCTAACCCTATCTAACCCTAATGCAGGTTAAATTAAATTACCTTTATCTTGATTTTCTTTACTGAAACTTGCTGAAAAAATACCAGGAATTGAGATCGGCTCGAGCTCGAACAGCTTGCAAGCTGCTCGCGAGCAGCAAAAGCTCGGAGCAAATCTAGCCTAGCTTGAACATCTTCTTACAAGCTAGGGCTCAAGTTTGGCTCGATAGGGACCAACCCTAAATGACCCGAGCTTGAACATGCAAATCTCGACTTGGGTTGGCTCGATTGCAGCCCTAATTAGAGTATAAGCTAACATATAAAGATAACAATTCGATTGTCATTAAAACAACAGTAGACTATAGTCGCAATCGAAGTTCTAAAATTATAACATGATCAAACCATATGAATGCCATAAATAAGGTGAGAGTATACCAAATGAATGAAGTTGATGAATTTTCCAACCCCACTGATAATGTAAGAGTGGAGTTTGGAGAGAAGAGAAGGAGAAAAGAAAGAGAAGAGAGAATATGAGAAAAGAGATTGCAAGGGCATGAAAACCTTAGGTTGCATCTCATGTTATTTATATTGATATGCAGTACACCCAAAATTACTATTATACCCTAATAAGATAAATAATAATAACTCTAACAGTAAGAAATGTAACTTGATGCTGCCAATTTTATGCCCCTGTAACTGAGCTTGGGTACGGCTCCACGCGGGCGGGGTATGTTTTAGTTTTTAAAAAAGAATTTGGCCCAGTATGCGGACCCAAAAACTCTTAAGTTGATATTAGGGCAATCAGACACGCTCTCTCCCTCTCTTCGACCGTTCTACTCTCTTGTTCCCTCCCTCTATGTAATCTTTCTGCATCTCCCCTCTCTGACTGGTGACTTCTCGTCAACGTGTCATCTGCGACGAGATCCATATAAGATTATGTAAATATTGTTTTGGTGAATTTTAGTTAGGGCTGAACTTTTTGTATTTTTTTTGTAAATATGCAAGTAATAGATGTTAGTACACAAGTTCTGATCGATCCATAGCAGACCATAGTTTATTTACTAGGTGTTGTTTTCATTAATGATACCCAGGAGAGTTGTTCATTCATGAACCTGTGCAGGCATCTTTGTAGTCATGCTCGATAATCACTCTGGCACATCCACTTGCAATATTTATTTATTACACATTTATTTCAAGTTCTTGCATCTTACACACACACACACTAGACGACCATGATTTTTAGAAATTGACATCGCCTTGTACCGGCACATATGCTTCAAAGTTTATTAGATATGCTTATGTTTAGATTAATTCTATTTCGATAGGCACTTTAAGTATGTATTCTTTCATCTAGTATATCATCCTATTAATTCTTCTTTCTTCCAGTCAACAAGCAACATATAAAATAGTGCTCTATTAAAATATTTAGAAGCATATTAGCACGGCTATTGAACTATCGATTAAAATTGGCAAGTGTCTTAAGTGTAGTAAATTACGACTGTCACTAAACATATAACTCCTAGCAATTACCTATAAATGAATCAGATCAAGTTATTGGGTGATCGTCCCCTCCATTTAAAAACCTAATAACAGGCTCCGATCTCTTACCCATGGCTTCCTCGGTAAGAGTTTTGCACCTAATTAGTTAGTTTCACAGGGTGATGGCCTGTGTATAGTTTGGACCATCAATCTTAACGTGAAACCATTTCAACCTACAGGTCTGCCCAAAGCAACCGCATGTGTAAAAGGCATAATGGTGGATGCATGAACAAAAAATGTTATGATCGTTTTGTACTCTCAAAGAAACTTTAATATATAAAAAAGCCCAAAGACTTCATTAGATTAGAAACCCCTTTCAGCGATTGTATTCATAGTGTTGAGAATCTACAACTTAATTTCATCAAAACTGGAACTAACGTATACCAGCCTCTAAATTCCCGCAAGACGTGAATTGCTTCTCATTCAAATGAAGGGAGAAGGAGTTAGAAGCAAGATAAGCAGTTTTATTAACCCAGAATGTTAATTATTCGCAATAAACTCTCATATTGCAAAACATGGGGATCATTGTTGATAACAAACAAAAATGATATAATCATAAAGGAACCTGACGGTCATGATCCATATACAGCTTTTATCAAACTCTTTGAACTGATCCTCAAGAAAATAAGACGTTGGCAAAAGCTATAAATGCATAAGGATATAGAATTGAATTGATGTCTTGAAACCGTTAAGCTGCCAATGGTCATGAATATATGCTACATAATAAAGATAAGTCAGTCCAGATATGAGCTACTTTGAAATAACCATGTAATAATCCTGCCATACATCTCAATTGTTTTAAGTGATAAAAGAGGCACTCTCATCTGCTAGCAATGTGCTTCTTTGTTTCATCCAGTTCAGAGGGAGCTCATTTCACTCAAACTAAATTACCTTAAAAAAGGGTGCAAGGTTCCAATCCCACCCACCCCCCCCAAGTCAAAAGTTAAACTCTTCCAGAGAGACCATATGAGAAGGAAAAAAACATCATACGAGTAATAAGAAAAGAGCTCAAATAGCATAATTAACAAAGGCTTATTAGTGGGTTATGGCACACTAAATGACTACCCTTTCTCAGAAGGTGAAGCTCTTCCAGAAAGACGAGAGAGAGAGAGAGAGGAGGAGGAGGAGGGAGGGAGAGGAAGGGGGGGGGGGGGGGGGGGGGGGGGGGGGGGTGCGGACAAGTAATAAGAAAAGAGCTCAAATAGCATATTTAACAAAGGCTTTTTAGTGGGTTATGGCACCCCAAAACTAGATGACTACCCTTTCTCAGAAGGTGAATCTCCCACCTGTTCTCCAAAAAGAGGTATGCCTTTCTACAAACCTCTCCAAAATCCAAATGAGCTCTCTCTATTTGGCTTCTAAAGATGCAGATAAGCCTTTTTTTAATGCAGTGTGATGCCATATGTTGGAAAGCAAACATCCATTGAGATCAGAATCCCTGCCAGCTCAAAGGGTTGTTTTTAGATAAACTTAAATTTTAATGACACTCTTATTTATGTAACACATGCAAAAACAACCCTTATAGAGCATTATAGAAAATGAAATTCACATAAACAGATAATGACAATTTGCACAGATTATAGTGAATGACAAACAAATCTTTCTTAAAGCCAGAAAAAGTACAAAAAATAGTGATACTGTACCTCCGTGTCATTGTTTCCACCAATAGATCCCAACAGCAGTTGGATAAATGACTTCTCCAGATGATCAGCGACATCATCAGATGCTGCCTGCTAACATTAAGCATGAACATTTATATTATATTGCAGTTCAAGGTACAACCTTAATGATCATGCAATTAAAATAGAAGTAGCGCCACAGGCTGCAGAGAATTCCAATGCTAAGGTGGCTCCAACCAATATACAACCATGGCCATAGGCCACATGTTCATTACCATGTCATTAATGCATAAGGAGATCGTAATCAGAAAAAGAATCTGTTGAAATTGGAATTGTGAACTCATGCAAGAAACTACTTGTTATCCATGTGATCCAAGTGCAATGTAAAGTAAGCTTAGTAAAATAATGCGAAGGACATAAATCATACTAGAAAAAATTCTGATCATACAAAGAATCCCAATATTTAGATGACTAGATGTAGTTTTCTCCTACAGTTCATTTGTGATTGCACTAAATCCGAAGAGGGTCATGCAAAGGATTGGTTGTGAGGCAATAAGAGGAGAGATGAATCATAAGAAACACACTTCTGTAAACAATGCTTTCATATTTAGACAGCAGAAGACCAATGCTTGCTTCCCCTCAAGGGTCTCAGACCTTAAGCTGGATGTAATGTCAGTGCACCCACAAACAATATGAACTGAAGAGTTTGTGTTGCTAGCAAACTTACCATAGATCACTCTGACTATAAAACAATTCTGGAGCATATATTCCCAAATCCAATCATCGGCAATAAAGCTTCCTACTCCGTAATTAAATATTCATATCATCATTGTCCTTCATAATGAAGGTATGCAGATGGTCGCTTCAAGGTAAAGCATTTTAGTAGAGTCCAAGGAAATATTGTTACCTATATTGTAATGCTGGATTAGGAAGTAGGGCATTCCAAGTTCTTCAAGTTTGGTGGAGGATTTAGAAAATGGTTTGAAGGTGTCGGCAAAGGACCTTTTAGTTTGACCTTTGCTGAAGCCTTGATTTGAAACTATCCGGATATCACTTATGCAGATACACCTAGTATTTTTAGGAAAAACCTGTGGAAGATCACAAAAATCAGGCATACAAGGGGGGGGGGGGGGGGGGGGGGGGGGGGGGGGGGTGGGGAGGAGAGAGAGGGGTCTCTAGGTTTCAAACTGGCCATGTAGAACTTCCAAGTTATATTAAATAACTATCAAGTAATGAGCTGAACAAAATAGCAGACAATGAGTATCGGTATCAGTGGTCTTGGATCAGTGTCTAAAATTTTTGTATACATATAATTGCTATATAAACTTCAAATAAGTTTTAATTTTTGCAATTAACCATGAACTTCAATTCGTGCATGTAAACATTAGATGGGCTTTTGTAGCTCACATTGTGTAAAGTGTACCTACCAGGTCACATGGGGACTTTGACCCATTGATTGGTCACAAAATCATGTCTGACTAGTTACTTTTCCTACTCCTAGTCTTCAAAGATAAACATAAGAAGCTCATCTATCACTCTACTTTCAAGGCTTACGGATGATAGTGAGCTAGAAACAGCATAGCTTCCAAACTGACCTGAAAAATGTCCTAGCTGACCTGGCCAGGGTAAGGTTGGGCAGAATTTGTTGGCCCGATATATTTTTGGAACTGGTTTGGATAATAGTCGTCCTGACCCAGCCTAATGTAGGCCTCCTATGACCAACAAATATAAGTATCGACCAATATTTAAAAAATTGGTTTCACTCTTCCAATCCTAGTACTATACAAATTTAGGATAGAGTGGGAATTTTATACCTACAATAGATGTAACTAGTAAAAATTCTAAAAATAGACTTATAGCAATATGTATTAACCTTTTTCCAATTTGGTTTTAAATTGACTGACTAAAGTCAAATCGGGTCTATACTCAATGTTTGGTTGGTACAGATTGAGTTTTGATTGTTACCATTCGGAGGCAGCCGAAGCCAATGAATTTCCTGGCGTGATATAAAAAATAAAGATCGAATAGAGCGAGGAGGAAGTGGAAGAAGATGCTTATCTGGGTGAGGCGACACCATCAACAAGAGATGGGAGTGGAGATCTACTGGATTCCTAATCCTAGAGATGGTAAGGGTCAGGCCGAGCAATATCCAAGTCATGCCTAAAAATATTCCTGGCCAAAAAAAAATGCCTGGTCCAATCTACTCTTACAAAACCTAGGCTCTAACCAGCCCTTTGAGTTGACCAACCGGTTTTTCGGGCCGACCCAATTAAAAAAAATTAATTGCAATTCAGATACATTACATGGTAATAAATATGACAATAATATGCAACGAACATTGTTTTGTACGAATATAATAAAAGTGCAAGTCGTGCCTTGGTGGCTGCTTATACTTCTTGCGAAAGAGGTCGAAGGGGGAGGGAATTTGATTTTAGGGTTAGGTGAGTGTCCAACACATCTCTCTCCTCTAAACCCAACTAATAAACTTTTATATGGCGGTATATGGGCCTATGTTACCTGGACTCACGGGTGTCGGATACTATTATGTATCCAAGAGTCAGGTCATTCAAAATCGTAATTAACGGACATGCGAACTCTGTTAGCTCCTAAATTTTGAATAAGTGCACTTATTCATAACTGAAGATGTATATAAAGTTGAAGGGACTCTACATTTATGAGCTGAAGGGACTTTTCGTCTTGAATAAATACAATTTAAATGTAAGTTTTGGGTCCCTATGTATTAATAAAAGATGCATATAAAGTTGACTAAGATTCACTTCAACTTCCTTGAAAAATAAACAATACAATACAATTAATAACAAGAGTCCTTTCAGCTCCGATGCTTTTTTTCCCAAATACTTATTCCATACATGAGCCTACTACTCCCAAGATAAGAGTTGCCTAGGTGGAACTCTACTGGTCCCAAGATAACATTAATATTAATCGTAAGTATGAAATAAAGCATAGAGGATCTACTACTGTCATAAAACATGATTTTACCTTCTTCTTCTTCTAATATATACAACCGCATCAAATTATTAAAAAATTAGGTAAGCATAGAGCTCCCCTAATTTCTTGTTTCTTCTTCATAGAATCATATGTCGTGTCCGATTGTTACCTGGGAGGATCCGATCCGGATTCCGTACCCATACATGTCATGTCGGGTCGACACGAGTACTTTGTCCTAGGGTGAGCATTATTCGATTTTGGACCGAATAAGATATCCGGTTCGGTTTGGAAAAAAATCGGTTATGTTTCGGTTTTCAATATACTACAAGTCCTCGTTCAATTTCGGTTTTGGATATCGGTTTCGATCCAAAACTGAAAACTGAATTAGACTTGTGCAATTATTAAATACCCTCAATTTTATGCATATTTTACGATTAAAAAATATGTATATTTTTTGTATATTTTCTGTATAATTTGAAAACAATAATTATATGTAAGTCTTTTAAAGCCAAACTTTGATAATTTATAGTTCAACTTTAGACCCAACTTTGAAATACAACATATGTATAAATATTATAAAATTTTCAATATATTTTAACCACAATTCCAACTTTGAGTCCGACCCATTAAACAATAAAAATATTCCAATCGAACAAACCGAATAAACTGAATCGTTAATTGGCTATGTTTCGGTTATTGCTATTTTCGGTTTGGATTTTAAAATTTTCGATTTACTCGGTTTTAACTATTTGGGTTCGCTTGAAACCGAATAAATCAAACGTTTACCCCTACTTTGTCCTAAAGTGGCGAGTCCGGGTAACGGAGATCATAGTATATCAGTTTTGACATCGGACACCCACCTCTACACAATAGTTGTTGATACCAACATCGGGGGTCACTTTCTTAGCCAATTCAGCAAAGAAAAAGTTAGAAGGGAAAGAGAGAAAAATGGTATCACCACCATGATTTTGTCGTCCCAAAGATCATTCATCATAGTTCGGTAGTGCGTCAATACCTAATCAACAAGACCGCCATTATCGACACATTGTAGCTATTACCATTTGTTGAAGTTTGTATATGTATTCATTGCATTCATCCATTGTGATATTATTCTAGTAAGAAATATCTATTGTGGGAATAATGTCTAAAAGGCGTAGATAAACATTAGTATCAATTGTAAGTGAGCTATTCATCAATGATTATTCTGTTCAAGAAACGGTAAGTAATACATAAAACTATGCCTACATGTACAAAATACTTTTATAGTTTTTTTTAATAGTTCTTTATTATTATTTTTGACTTTCTGAAAAAGAGAACGCTGAAATTCCGAGACAACTTCCAATAGTAATAGTCGTACGGGTATGAAACTATAGCAACATCAAACCTTGAGTAAAACATGTGCTAGTATCCAGTTGTGCATTATAGAGACAAATTAGGTTAGGAATCCATTTTGGAATGATTCGAATGGTGAGATAAGATGCACGAGTATTATTAGAGGAATGAAAGGAATCTATAGAAGAAATATAGGGAAGGGGTCAGAAAGAGATTTATTCTCCTTTAAATAGAAACTTCAAGTTTGATATGCTATTGGGTTCCTTCCATATAAGCCTCAGGGGTGGATCCAGGAAATATAGTCAATTGGGGCTTGGACAGTTAAAAAAGGTCAGTGGGAGCTTGTAGTAAAAACAGATGTTTTGATGGGGAAAAAAAATCCAAATGTGTTAGAGAGGATTCAAAGTTAAGACCTCAAACATAGGCACTAAATACTTGAGCTTGGTAACTTAAACAAGTGGATTCACTTGGATAATAGGTATAATGATAGAGGCTCATATATATATATATATATATATATATATATATATATATATATGAAAGAAAAAAATTACATTTTCTTTTCATATTTATTGAATATATGAAAAGAAAAAAAATGGAATTTTTCTTTCACATATATATATTCTCAAAAATCCAGTGGGGGCTCAAGCACTGCCTTACAAGTGAATCCGCCCTGAGCCTCATGATCTAATATTCATGTAAAGGTCCCTAATTTCATATTCCTTGTAACTAAAAAAACCTCCAATTCCAAATGGCAATCATTGGCTTCGTTCGAAAGTAATATTTTAATAACATTCTCTAACTCCTTCCTCGAGAATAGTTTTTTCCAAGTCATGTTAAGATGCCAAAATTTTAATTTCGTTGACCAATCTAACCTTCATACTTTTCAATATAGGCCCCATTAACCAATTGAATCCGAATAAAATACTAAGGGTATAAGGTAAACACCTTTCAAGCAAAAACTAGGTTTGATCTGACTAATAAGCAAGGTATGCAGTATTGGTATCGAAACACTTTTGGACCCTTCTTATGAGTATCTATGTCAGTGGTTCGGATAGTGTATCATAGCTCTTCGTATAGGAGTCACAAATTAAAACTATTATTATTTTAAAACTAAAAAATGTTTCATATAATTAGGCACAATTTTATGTATTATTTGTTATTTCTTGTTCCTTTTAAGAGAATAATATCAAGATTGATTGATTCTTTTAATCTATAAAAAAGTAAATATATAATTTCGACAAATGGAATGGTTATCAACACGTTGTAGCATTTAGATCTTCGACACACTGAATCATTGTTTCGACGTCCTTTTTTTTTTGCTTATTTTTTTCTTTTCTCTTGCTGTTTTTCTTTGTTGAATTAACCAGTAAGGAGAGTCCAAACGTCGATGTCGGTAAGTATCAGTTGGTACAGTACCGGTTAAGTACCGGATTGGAATAGGCCAAAAATGATACAATACGACTAATATGTATCGGTATGAGCCGATACTGTAAACCTTGCTAATAATCCGTGATTTGTTCTCCTTATCAAGAAGATGTGATCTCCATTGCATAAAAGGCAAACATTTGCTGATTGAAGACTACATAATTTGGAGATTTCCAAACCATGTATCAAGTCAATACATTTCACACTTCCGACAAAAAAAAAAGTACCACTTGATTTATCAGTTAAAAGATCTCCAAGCCATATAAATTTCCACAAATGTAGATTAAGAACAAAAAGATCATGACGAAAGGTGCAAATTTTCATGGTAGCCAACCAAGTGACTACATAACCTAGCACCTTACCTAGTTTATGTAAGGACTTTTCACCGGGGCAACTTTCTCCATTTTTTTGAAAAGGGAATGAATATCTTTTCATATAGTGGTCAAATGTGACATGCCATGAACGAAGATGAACAGAGACGCCGGCGAATACCACATTCTAGGAAGAAACACTCAAGACTTTTCACCATTCCTAAGAACTTGCATTGATGTTAGTAACGATCCATGTTGTCTCTGGAAGAGAAAGAGGCTATAGAAATGGAATTGGCCGAGACGGAAAAAGTGTAATCTAAATTCTAATATCCCTTATTCACATCCCCACCCCCCCCCCCCCCCCCCCCCATGACATTATCACAGATGTTCCAATCAACAAACCCTAGTACCTTACATAATTAATACCTCTAGTTGACAGTTATCCGGTTATTAATGAAAAAAAAAATATATATGTAGTACTTTAATTGGAGGGTTCAAGGTTTTGGACTCTACAATTTACAGAAACATAAAGGTATTTCCATATAAGCATAGAAAAATGATAGGTAGGGAATAGATGATATGTAGGGAATCACGTTGTTCTTGCAAAAAGAACGTTAGAAGTATCACAGTAATCTCAACAACAAAAAAATAAAAAATAAAAACTAACAATATACCAACATTCACTACTTCGCTTTCATATTTGTTTGAGATATTTGTATAACCCCCCAATTTTCATTAGTTTTTTTGCATTTTGCACGATTTCTTTAATTCTTACTCTTTTTTCCATTCTTAACGGTTCCATCATTTTCATTTGTATGGTTAACCAAGACTACTTCACGTAGGGGTGAGCATTCGGCTAATTCGGTTCAAACCGAACCGAACAATCGAAACCGAATTGGACCGAAAACCGAATAAGCAAAATCGAAACCGAACCGAATTGGCCCATAACCGAATCAAAACGAACCAAATTAAATCGGTTCGGTTTATTCGATTTTTCGGTTTATTTGCACTTTTTTTGGTTAATATATATAGTAACTAAATATACCTAAAAAAATTTAGTATATACCTATAGTATATACATACATATATTTAGTATATACCTATAGTATATACATATTATAACTAAATTTTCTTATTCGGTTTTCGGTTTTGGACCGAAACCCAAAACCGAAACCGAATAAGAAAATTTAGTATTTCAAAACCGAACCGAATATCTTATTTGGTTCGGCTCGATTTTCGGTCCAAAACCGAATAATGCTCACCCCTAACTTCACATGGCCTCATGCGACGTGCAAAAATACAATTGTACCATCCACTTAACTCAATCGACATAGAGGAGGGTCGACACAATCCAACTCTGTCAGAGATGAAGCACGCACATCTCCACAAGTTGAGTCAATCTCAACCCCTAGTGTTAGCAGATCAAGTAGATTGAGTTAAGTGGAGGGTACAATTGTATTTTTGCACGTCACATGAGACCACGTGAAGTGATCTTGGTTAACCAAGCGGACGAAAATGATGGAACGGTTAAGAATGGGAGAAAAGAATAAGGACTAAGGAAATTGTGCAAAATGCAAAAAATTAATGAAAAGTGGGGGTTATACAAAATAGCTCTATTTTTTTCCAACTAATCTTATCTTATGATCTAAGCACTTTGCACTCTGTATTTGTTTTCTCTAACTATTATTATCTATGAACGTTAATTATGTAATTTCTCCAATACCCTTATGTCATGTTATTTGATGTGGGCGGACCACAAAGTAAGGAAGGATTATTCACCAATAATAACCCTTCCTTAATAGTCATTTTCCTTAATAGTCATTTTCCTATTTTAGTCAGGAAGGATTATTTTTGGTCTTTCACCAATAATAACCCTTCCTTAATTAAGCCTTTGTTTTTCCCTATATAAACTAGGGTTAGCCATCTTTTATTTTCCATGCTTGTATTGAGAAGAAACTCTCAAGTATCAATAAGAAGGATTTAGACTTTGTCCGTCCACCAAAGTTGGAAGTTTGTTCTTTTCTCACAAAAAGATCATTATCTTTCTCTGTTTCTCTTTTCTACAAATCTTTTGTGAATCGAATAGGTCGATTCACATCAATTGGTATCAGAGCTCTCTACGATCCATGGCGTCCGGCACAAGGAACACGATCGAGGAGAAGATCCAGGGGCTTCGGGAGGATTTCAACATCGAGATCGAAAGTTTGAAGGCCGCAATCAAAGATCAAGCGTCCACACAGGAGGATCTCCAGACCGAGGTACGAAGCATGCGGGAGGAGATGACGTCGATTCCGGCAATGATGAAGTTGTTGCAAGACATCTCAAAGAAGGTGACCGGTGTCGGGTCGACAAGCCAAACGGGGGCGGCGACAACCCAAACCCTAGGCGACCAACTAGGGTTTGTTCAAACGGAGGGGAAAACGACCGAAGATCACGGAGGACCGGCCAACGGGCGATGGCCCGCACCCGCCGTCACCACCGCGCCGCCGGGCGGGGCCCTGGCGGCCGGCGAACAGCGCCGGACGGCGGTCGAAGGTCGCGGGGGCTTCGCCGCCGACCGCGCGAGCCCGGGCGGGGCCGCTGCCGTTGGGGGCGCTCGCTGGCCGGCCGCCGACTGCCACCCCTGGCCGGTCGGTGCCAGAGGAGCCGCCGGCGAGCGGCCGTGGCCGGACGCCGGCGACCCGTACGGACCCGGCGGATCGGCTCCACATGCGGGAGAAGCCCTAGGATTTGGGCCCCCCTTCGGGGGTCGGACGATGACAGCGAACTACGGAGATCGGTTCGCGGGTCCGGGAAGGGGCTTGGCGGGAGTTCCGGCTTGGACGGGAGGAGCGGAACCGCCAGGAGGAGCGAGGCACGCCGGAGGCAGCAATTTCTTTCGGGGAACGGTGGATCCCGCCAACTTCCAGAGAGGGGACCTGCCCCCACGACGACCACCACGGGCGAGGGCAGTCGGTGACTACAGGGGTCAGGTGGAGGAGTGGGGTGAGCAGGTCTGGGCTGACGAGCGGTATGAGGAGGTTGACAGAGGCCCGTACGAGACCCAGCGGAGAGATACACACCGCTGGGAAGGAGGACGAGGCAGGGATGATATGCAGCACGGTGACCTTAGCGCGGATCGCCGGCTGAAGAAACTGAAGCTACCTACGTTCGAGGGTGAGAACCCGGACGAGTGGATTTTTCGGACGGAGCGCTATTTTGAGATCATGGAGCTGACCGAAGCAGAGGTACTCAGATGCATCGGAATCTATTTCGAGGGCCAGGCCCTGGCGTGGTATCGGTGGAGATCAGCGAGGACCCCGTTCAGCAGCTGGGCGGAGCTGACGGAATACATTTTAGACCGCTTCCAGGAGACGGCTTCGGGTGATTTCTACGAGCAGTGGTCGTCGCTACGACAGGAGGGGACGGTTCGAGACTTCGTCGCGAAGTTCGAACTACTATCTAGACGCGTTCGAGGGGTGTCGGACGAGTTACAGATAGGTATGTTTATGAAGGGTTTAAAGCCCTCCATACGAGCGGAGCTCAGGCTGCAGAGTCCGCGGTGCTTAGAAGATCTCCTCCGCCTGGCCCACAAGGCAGAGGAGAAATTGGCGGAAGAAAAGCGCCTTAAAGACGCTTGGGGAGCATCGGGGCAGCACAGTCATACGGGCCTAGTACTTCCACGACCAGCAGCGGAGGCTCAGGCACCAATACCACCTAGACCCGCAGGCGGGACAGGGGGCTCCATAGTACCGGGGAGGCGCCTGTCGGATGCTGACATGAAGGCGAGAAGAGCAGCTGGCTTGTGCTTTAGATGCGACGAGAGGTTCACTCCCGGTCATCGATGTGCGAGCAAGTTGCTGCAGATCGTGATCTTGCCCGACGAGGAGGAGGAGCCGACGGAGGAAGAGGCCGCTATAGCAACAGACGCAGTTTCCAGATTTCCACCTTGAGGACAAGGTGGCTCTTTTAGGGGGCGGTATTGATGTGGGCGGACCACAAAGTAAGGAAGGATTATTCACCAATAATAACCCTTCCTTAATAGTCATTTTCCTTAATAGTCATTTTCCTATTTTAGTCAGGAAGGATTATTTTTGGTCTTTCACCAATAATAACCCTTCCTTAATTAAGCCAAGGATTATTTTGGTCTTTCACCAATAATAACCCTTCCTTAATTAAGCCTTTGTTTTTCCCTATATAAACTAGGGTTAGCCATCTTTTATTTTCCATGCTTGTATTGAGAAGAAACTCTCAAGTATCAATAAGAAGGATTTAGACTTTGTCCGTCCACCAAAGTTGGGAGTTTGTTCTTTTCTCACAAAAAGATCATTATCTTTCTCTGTTTCTGTTTTCTACAAATCTTTTGTGAATCGAATAGGTCGATTCACATCATTATTATTCACCAGTTATGTTATGTTGCACAGGCACCACAAAATGGTGTTCATATCCGCATTGCGTTCATACCTATGTATGTGTCCATATTCATACAACAAGACAACATAACTAACTACTTTGTACCTATTTGTAACTGAAAAGGGATTAATTTTAACCAAGGTTTGTAGTATCAATATCGGAATTGATTCCAAAACCTTATGAGTATCGACATTGGTGGTTTCAATTGTTTCATAGGTATGCAATCGGAGTTTTTCGTTCGTAAAGTCAAAATTAATAATTATCATTAGAAAATTAGAAAATATTTCATATATTTAGCATAGCTCTATATATTATTTGTTATTTATTGTTAACTTTGAATCGAATAATTAGATTAGTGGATGTTGCAAATCTATAAAATAGAACTTTGACAAATGGAATGGTTTCAGTATGTCGATAAGAATCTAGTTGACACGTTGTAGCAGATCTTCGACAAGTTGAGTCATTATGTTGACACCATTTTTCCGATCTCTCTCTTTTTAATTTTTCCTGATTTTACCAAGGAAAAATAGTCCCAACATCAATATCAGCGCACTAGCTCCCAGTGCGACTTCATAAAAAGCAAGAAAAGAGAATATCGAAGAAAATGAAACGCATGTGGTGATCATTATAGTTGTTCCTTCATATCCTAGAAAACGTCCAAAAATAGTACAGATAGCGACAATATTAAAAATATTCCATGGTAAAGTTCAACAACCAAGATTACGCCCACAAATATAAAAATGGACTGGTTTGCAATAATGTCGGAAAACAATTAAGGAATCTAAAAGAATATATGATATTAGGGATATTAACATGGAAGATTAAAAGATTGGGAGAGGTATATTGACAAAACCACTGGCTTTAATCAAAAAGAAAACCCAAGCCAAAACCCACTAAAACCACACAGGCATAGCGAGACTGGCATCAAAAGCCTGACAACCGAATTTCAAAACCTAGGTTATGTTGTAGTGTATCTGAAGGTTCTTGCTTTACAGGTGTAGCGAGACTGACAACCGAATTTCAAAACCTTGGTTTATCTTGCAGTCTATCTGAAGGTTCTTACTTTAAGGATTCTACAAGAATATATGATATTAGGGGTATTAATATGGAAGATTAAAAAGATTAGGAGAGGTAATATTGACAAAACTATTGGCTTTAATCAAAACGAAAACTCAAGCCAAAACCCACTAAAACCATACAGGTGTAGCGAGATGACATCAAAATACTGACAACCGAATTTCAAAACCTAGGTTAAGTTATGTTGTAGTCTATCTGAAGGTTCTTACATTACAGGATATGCGCATGGATTCTATGGTCTACATCTAGCACTCTCATATTTTAACTAAATAAACATGAATGCTTATTCTAAAGTTCTTAGCCAGATCCTACAAAGTTATATGATATTCCATGGAACACAAAATTTACACCAAGCATTATATAAGAACAATCTGATGCAGAGTCAAAACAGATTTCTATAAATCCTAGGATGGGTTTTGTCCTAGGTTGCATTGGCATGGACAGTTGATGAATTGCCATTTAATTTTTCCAGGTGCCTCGTAGGCTTCTTGGGTAAATGAAAGTTTCTCTATTTTGGGATCTGGCTCTTAGATTTTAATATGCAAATGAGAAACTTTAAGCAACATAGTTTTGCCTACAAAATTTGGGACTTTGGGACCTCCCACTTCTCACAAAATAAAAGGCAAACCCAAGCATAAGGTAGTACAAGCTACACATTGAATTCAAGAGTGCTTGAGGTCAAGTTAAACGGACGTGCTCTCAACTAGTAAGATAACTATATTAGGATATTGCCAGATTTCCTTACAGAAAGGCTTATGGATGTGAACTAGAGGACACAATATATTTAAACAGAAAGGTAGTCCCCAAGCCAAGAGGCTTCCACTAATAAAGGATCTAGGGACGGTTAAGATGTAAGTAGCCTATCATCATTTTATGGAGAAGCTCTAAGGCCCTAACCCACATCCTCAAGGATGCAAACACCAAGCAATACCATCACCTCAACCTTCAAATTGCCTAGAAGAATCAAAAATAAGCAAAAATGGCAGCCAATGATATCAGAATGCTTTGAATTTCACATCCAAGACGCAAAGAGAGTTTGGATGTGTGCCCAAGCACCTCCAAACAAAAGTTAGCCGCTGGGTGAAAGGAGACGCTGGTCTTTTGCACCTAACATGCACATCTACTCATCTAGAGCAAGCACAAGGAGCTTCAGGGCAGCGCTTTTTGTTTAGGGTTATGGATAATTGCACAGACATTTATTACAAGTTAAGTTTATAACTTGGAACCAATTTAGTCGATAACTTTAATATATTCATCTGCACACTTTTGTCCAAAGTTTTAAACCCACTTATGTATAAACCAACTTTTCCCCAAGTTTCAAAACCCCTTCTTTCAAGTTAACATAAACTCAAACCTGCTAAACTGAACAGGATAAAACCATAACCTACTCTTCTGAGGGTTTTCTCATAACCTAATTTCTGTCACCAACCCCTTCTCCTCCTTTCACCTCTTCCCATTCCGTTATGTCCATGCTCCTCCCACTCCGACAACGCCCACCCTCTGCCACCAACATCCAGCACCCTCTGCTACAGACTGGTTCGGGTGAGCTTTACATTTTCAGGCTAGTTTTTTGTCCTTTGCATATTTTCTTTTCATCTTTTTCTCTTACGATTTCTTGTTTTGTCAATTTCATAATGTAATGCATTTCATACTTCTCTATTTATTTATCATGTTCTGATAATTTCTCCTCACAACCTTTCTTTTGTATATTTCTTCTATTCTTAATTTAGTTTTCTTCTGTTCTTTTGCTCTATCTTCTTTAATGCCTTTGAAAAAATGCTCTTTAATTATATTTTTCAGTATAATAGAATCATATAGCAGTTCATGAAAGTTGAAATATTCTTATATTACTATAGTGTTATTACATTTCGTAGATTCTTTTATATTGTGCCTTGCTTCAATGTGGCATGAGCTTCCACCTTGGCACTAGTTGTACCTTCCACCTTGACAACATTAATGCAAAATAGTCCTCAAGAAAAAGCTCATGTGATGCTACTAGGACATATATCAAAGTACATCACATTCCCTAAGAAATCAAAAGAACTTTTCAGTCCAGGTGTGTAAATGTACTCGTATTAGTTATGATATGGACATATCCATCAAATGAGTGTTAAATCGCAGCTAGAACTCGCATAGGGGAAACTAAAAAGTGGTAGAAGTTATCCTCTGCTTGGATGTAAATTGTCCTCAATTGACGATATTGCTTCAGATAAGTTATAGATGAAGTGATTTAAAGGTTATCAGAATGAATAGAACAAGAAATAAAGCTTAACCTAAAGAATAAAGTTGGTTGTTAACTGTACTCACGAAATAACTAGGCATGAAATTCTAAAGATGCACAAAGACATAATAGATGGTGGCTGATATTGTTTTGTATCAGTCATTGTACAAAAGTGAGTATAGTATGAAATGTTCAGTGCAATTCAAGCTTTTTATTCTTAGGTGGCTACATAATTTATATCATCCCCTGATATATAACAAAAGATGGCATTTCAAGATAAGAATATCTAACACAGACGGACAACAGTTTGAGAGATTACATATAACAATAGTTACAATACATGATTTGACATGAGCAATCTTTATATGTAAATGTGGTCTTGCAGATCCAATATCGGAACTTACATCTCTATGATACTTACTTCTATGAGAAAATCGATGAAGGGGTTCGAAGAGGGTGGCCGAGAGGAGTAAGTTTGATGCAGGATAGCGAGTGCAACCAATCGCTCGCTGGGTTTAAGCAATTTATCCTGGAGACATACATAATCCGAGTGAAATCAAAGAAAGCGAGCAGATATAAAGGAGCATCACTTCTTGTATTATTATCATGAAGCTAAGCATAAGGCATAGCTTACTATTATGTTTTCCAAGAGTATGACTAATAAGTAATAAATGAATTCCTACTGTACAGTTTGATCTATAAAAAGGCCCATATGTTAACATGATAACCTAAAGATTAGTTAACAGAAGATTCGGTCAAATTAAATAAGTGCCAGCCAGGGGCGGCTCTATAGTGTAGGCAGTTGAGGCAACTGCCTTAGGCCCACCATGATTGTAGGCCCCAATATATATAGTACGGAGTATATATAGATAAATGATTTTTCAATTTTATTAAGGAAAAAATTAACCGTTTCACCTATTTACTCCACTTTATTAGGCCATAAAAGAAAGTTTCAAGGAAAACAAACTGTTGAGTTATACTAACGGCTAGTGAGAAACGAAAAGTTCTCATTGCTCTGGGAATAGGAAATAAACACTTTCCAAATCAACTAAACTCATTAATTAGAATTGATTTAATTGAGAGTTCCAAAATTATAACTACTTCTTTCTAGTATAATTAGGCACTCACGGATAAAAAAAGCTTAAAAAAGCAAACAATATCCTATTGCTTCTTCAAATCTTTCTCTATCAATCTATCTTTCTCAACTCGCAATCACAAGGTTTCAATCTTTCACTTAAATCACTTGATTTCAAAGGTGGGAAGGTTTTCAAATTTGGATTACAACAAGCAGCCAAGCAAGACCTGTGATTTCATTGATTCGGACAAGAGTTCAAATTTTCATACGAATTTCACAAATCAGGTTCTATCGTTCTGTTAATTTAGATTATTTCGTTTAAATAGTTTAAATTCAAGTAGTAATTTTATTTTGTCCATGTTATCGTTCTGTAAATGGATTGGCCATGTTATCGATTGAAAAAGGTATAGTACAAAACATAAAATATGAAAAATTAATTAATAACTTTGCATCTCAAAAGGCTAGAAAAGTGCATTTTAAATATAAAAAAAATTTGAATAGTTATAAAGCTAATGAACTAGGCCTCAAATTTTTTTTTTCATGCATTCATGCTTTAGGCCCCAATTTAGCTCGAGCCGCCCCTGGTGCCAGCATAAATAAATGTGGAGCATTGATGTTCGATAGTATATTGGATCAGCTGATGAAACCAAAATCATGATAATTGTATTAGTTCAAACTCATGTACTTGATAAAGATATTTTCGAAAATGATTTTGCAGATATTATATGGAGTCGTTTATATGTCAGGATATCTATCATTCAGTTTATTCCTTCTCAGAGACGGATAATGAAAATTATCATGTTCGGTTCCTTGAGTTCACCTATGCCAATAACAAAGGAACCTTGACTTAAAGGATTGAGGCCGTGCACTTTTGCGCGAGTCATCTCTGTTGTGTGAACATACATGGGAACTGATATCTCACAGTTATTAACTACAATATCTAAGGCTGGGTTTGGGATTGTTTATCATGGCTGCTTCTGCTTTTCTTTTTGAAAAGCAGTTCAAAGAGCTTTTCGGTAACAGTTGCTTATCAAAAAACTTCTGAAAATTCGGTTCAATTTTGGGGAAGCTTTTGAAAGCAGTTGGGAGGCTGCCGTCAAAAGCTGCTTCTGCTGCCACTTTCTAAAAGCAGCAGCATTCCCAAACCAATACTACATGTTTCGGTTCATTACATTATGTGAAGCTAGCCATTAGAATAATCGATCTTCACAAATGAAATAGCTTCAGTAGCTACGTTTCCCACACACAAACACAAATGATATAATAAGGGCACGACGACAACATGGGCCTGACACATATTTGCAGCGTGCTACTGTATTTTGGGGTGTCCGTGTCATCTCCAATATGTGTCTGACAAGAAGCAGCACGGATGCGGCTCCGACTTCTGGAGTGTGTACCTCCTAGTATAAACAAACTTTATACTACTGATAAATTATAGAGAATTGGAACCAAAAGTATATAA